>OX377622.1:120657881-121257881 GCA_947397865.1 Polietes domitor
ATACAGGAAACGCCATCAGCGTATAACTCACCTCGACAAGAGTACATAAAGAAGATGAGAAATATGGAAGAGGAAAGCCTTGCAAAATGCCAAGACGTCATACGGAAAATAAGACAGGCGATAATCAGGCAAAAAAACGTAAACAGAGACGTTCAAAATGGTGTGTCTGAGCTGGAGGAACTCCTCGACATAATCAGCAACTATAGCAGACACTGGAAAACTGCAGAAACTGAGAAGAGAGAAAGCCAAGCCGCAGTTGGAAAGCAGGAAAGTGCAAAAAAAAGTGACGCCACGCCAACCACATCACATAAAAAGCGAAATGCATCAAGCCCGGCTGCAAACAGACCCGAAAAGAGGATGAGGGAAAGAGTGCTCACAAATGTACAAGCCGCAACCAAGGATCGCCCGAAATCTGACGAAAACAGTCAAAACGCGATCAAAACGCCGAAAAAAGGAGACGAACGGAAAACGCGCATTAAAAAGCGAAAGGAGCGCCCTGAAGCTGTAATAATCCGGCCAACAGAAGGTCATAGCTATGCCGAGGTGCTAAAAAATCTGCGGAGCAACGTGAAGCCAGAAGAAGCTGACGTGGCAGTTCGTTGTATACGAAAAACTAAAACGGGCGCCATTCTCCTCGAATTAGGAAAGGGTGGTAAGAAGGCGGAATTCTGTGATGCCATTAAGGGCGTCCTGAAAGAAGCAGCGGATGTAAAAGACGTTAAACCCAGGGATGCAATAGAGATTCGTGATCTTGACGCCCTAACTACTAAGGAGGAAGTAATCGCTGCTATCACTAAGGTGACCAAGCTGCCAGAAGATGACATCGTGGTAAATGTCACAGAAAGAAACAGCCGAGAACAACGAAGGGCTTTTGTAATGCTACCAGCGATAGGAGCTTGCGAACTCATGAAGTCGGAGCGCATAATAATCGGATGGACAAGATGCAGAATTAAGTACCACAAAGAGGTAGAACGGTGTTTCAGATGTTTTGGAATAGGACATAAACAGTGGGACTGCGAGGGACCGGACAGAAAAGGCAGTGGAATATGTATCCGATGCGGTGAAAAAGGGCATAAGATGAAAGAATGCAAAAACCCACCGAAATGCTGTCTCTGCTCACAAGATGGCATCAACTCGGTAAGTCACTTGCCTGGATCAAAAAGTTGTTCATCAAGAAATCAAAAATCGCGGTGAAAATACTGCAGCTAAATATGCACAGAGGTAAGGTGGCAGATTCGCTTCTGTCCCAGATAGTCAGAGAACAGGAAGCCGATATATCCATCATCAGTGAGCAATACACTAGGAAATCCAGTGGACGATGGCTAGAAGACGATACAGCAACAGCGGCAATGTGGATACCAAACACGAGCAAAGTGAGACCCAAGAGTGAAGGCAAGGGAAATTGTTTTGTCTGGATGCAGTTCGATGACATCACGATTATCAGCTGCTACCTCACCCCCAGTGACAACATTGGTGAATTCGAAGAGAAACTGGAAGAGATCGAAGATAAGATCCGGGAAATCGATGGGCATTTCATTGTTGCAGGAGATTTTAACGCCAGAGCATCAGCATGGGGAATGCCAACTACAAATTCAAGAGGTACAAAAATACTGGAAATGGCAGCTAGGACAGGCCTCACTGTTGCAAATGTGGGAAATGTGCCAACATTTAGACGACCCGGATGCGAGGGAACTATACCAGACGTAACCCTGGTATCAGAAAGAATCGCTCATAAAATAGCAAACTGGAAAGTATTGGAGATATACACGGGCAGCGATCACCAGTACATCTCATACTCTTTGGAAGCAGAGAATATAAGAAACATTGCCAGGAATAGATCCACTCGTAGATGGAACGTGCACAAACTGGACACAACCGCACTGATAACAGAGATCGATAGAAGGCTAGAAGAATTGGAAATATCGGGCGATTCCAGAATGGTAACAGAAAGGGTCATGAATATCATCAAACACGGGTGCAATAAATCGATGCCAAATATGAAATACCCAAGGGGAAACAAAAAAGCAGCCTACTGGTGGAACGAAGAGATCGCGGATCTTAGACGCACTTGCCTTCGATGTAGACGAAAGGCGACAAGGGCAAGACGCAGAGGTATTTCTGAACTCGAAGCCCAAGAATACAAGGAGGCAAAGAAAAATCTCGGCGGAGCCATATCCAAAAGCAAGAAGAAACTGTGGGAAGAACTACGCCAGAACATAAACAATGATCCTTGGGGCCTTGGCTACAAGGTAGTTATGAAGAAGCTCGGATCAAAAAACCCAGCACCTGAGATGGAAGACGACATAATGGAAAAAATCGTAGATACTCTCTTTCCGACACACGAAATCAGAGACGATAACACATACGAAGGAAACACCACTGGGTTTACACCGTTCACAATCCAGGAACTGAAGACAGCAGCACGCAAACTAAAAAATAAAAGAGCACCAGGTCCGGACGGAATCCCAGCGGAGGTGATAAAAGAGATTGCAAACAAAAGACCCGAGCTGCTACTAAACGTTTACAATAGTTGTCTTAGAGAAGGAGTATTCCCGGAGATATGGAAGAAACAGAAATTGGTGCTCATTAGTAAAGGAAAGGGAGACCCTGTTTCGCCGTCATCCTACAGACCGCTCTGCATGCTGGATACGGCAGGGAAACTACTGGAGAGATTAATAAAGCCACGTTTAAGTGAAGCCATTTACGCTAGCGGGGGTCTATCAAACAGGCAACATGGTTTCAGACCAGGTAGAAGCACTATTGGAGCTCTAAGAAACGTAGCAGAAGTGTTTGAAGCCGCACAACTAGAGACTCATTATACCAGACCAGTGGTTCTCCTCGCAACCCTAGATGTAAAAAATGCGTTCAATAGTCTTAGGTGGTCAGATGTGCTAGTTGCTCTTAAAAACCACTTCGCAGTACCGGATTATCTGATGAAAATTATAGGGAATTACCTGAAAGACAGAGAGCTTTTGTATAGTACAACAACCGGATCGAGGACTAAACAGATAACGTCAGGAGCTGCGCAGGGATCCATCCTTGGACCGGATCTGTGGAACGCGAGCTACGACGAAATTTTGAAAATTCAAATGCCAGAAGAGACCTTTCTAGTCGGGTACGCGGATGACATTGCAGCCGTTATCAAAGCCAGAAACACGGATGATGCACAGCGCAAATTGAGACAAGTAATGCTTCGATCTCAAGCATGGCTCGACTCCCATGGACTACAGCTGGCCACACATAAAACAGAGGTACTTTTACTCACCAGGCGTCATATACCCGTGGAGATAGAGATGCACATAGGCGACATACAAATACTCACAAAAAAGGTTGTGAAGTACCTTGGCATAAGACTGGACACAAAACTAACATATTGGGCCCAGATAAAATATGCAACCAATAAAGCAGCGCAAACCACAGCACAGCTAAGCCGACTAATGGCAAACATTGGAGGACCACTCCCCAATAAACGGAGACTGCTTATGGAAGCTAGCAACAGTATCCTTCTTTACGGATGTGAAATTTGGGCTGAAACACTAACGGTGAAGACAAGGGCAAAAGCCCTCATGGTGGTGCAACGAAAGACGGCACTACGGATTACCTCAGCATATCGCACTGTATCTGCAGCTGCAGTGCTGGTAATAGCAAGCACAGTTCCAATAGACCTGCAAGCGCGAGAAAGAAGGAAAATATGGTCACTAAAGACGAACAATCAAATACAATCGATAGATGCCATTAAACAAGAGACCCTCGCGAAATGGCAAGAACGATGGAACAATGACACTGATGGTAGGTGGACAGCAAGACTCATACCGAATGTCGAGAAATGGTTCAAGAGACAATCTGGGGAGGTCAACTACTATATAACGCAGATGTTGTCAGGGCATGGATATTTTACGAAATATCTCCACAGAATTGGAAAATCAGCCACACCTTATTGTGTATACGAACGAGCAGGAATAGTAGATGACCCTGAGCACACTTTCTTCACGTGCACTCGCTGGGCGGAGCACCGCCGACAATTAGAAGAACGCATAGGCGCTATAACACCAGAAACCTTAATTGACGTTATGATTGCAAATGATGAGAATTGGAACGCGATTGCAAAATATAGCGAATACATCTTGAGATGTAAGAAAAAAGATCTGGAAAGAGTAGATCCTTAATAGAGCGGGGGCCTGGACGCAGGCCAGAAAAAAGACGGAGGCGAAATGGCCAAACAGGGAACCACCTCGAAGTAATGCGAAAGCGGTTCCGAGGTGGAAACACTTCCCACAGATATAAGGGGGTTTTTTGTCGGTATGCCGAATTGGAGAGCCCGACATTTCACGCTAAGTGACGGCTTCCCGTGAATGCAGTAATGCAGTTTTCCCCCCTTACCCGCAAAAAAAAAAAAAAAAAAAAAAAAAAAAAAAAAAAAAAAAAATTATTATTATTATTATTATTATTATTATTATTATTATTATTATTATTATTATTATTATTATTATTATTATTATTATTATTATTATTATTATTATTATTATTATTATTATTATTATTATTATTATTATTATTATTATTATTATTATTATTATTATTATTATTATTATTATTATTATTATTATTATTATTATTATTATTATTATTATTATTATTATTATTATTATTACTATTATTATTATTATTATTATAACTTTATAAATAACTTAAGATTACTATAGGCCCAATATTTGCATGCGCTCGCATGCCATAAAACCTTACATCCCCAAAGTATGCTTTAAATAAATTTTCCAAAATACCTTAGCAGAGAACAACGAAGAAAGTATTGCTTCATTTTTGGCTTAGAAGGTTTTACTATTTCAGTAATTAAATCGATGTTGACAGCTTTAAGCTGAATAGAATAGTTTAACAATATTTGTAAATGCCGAGGCATCGGTCGGCCTCGCTAATATAGTTTTATACTGTAGAAATTTAATAATACAAAATAAATAAAACCTTCAGGTAAATCACTGTCTGGAAAGGAGAGCAACAACGTAATTACACTTTTTTAAATGCAAAAGAACACCTCAACTCCCTAATTTCTACGATCTAAACGAAATTGCAATACGATACATGGTTTCCGATAATACATCGCAATAAAATAACCTCTATTATGATAAAATGCTGAACTATTTTAGAATTTATGAACTTTAAGTGCATCCACAGCTAAATTTAGACGCGATATCGACAAAATCGTTTAGAGTATAGAAATGTTATTTGAAAAATTCAATCAGTAAAGTCGAGATTTTGGAGCATGAAATTTGCAAGTTTTTGCCGCTTTTTGAGTGGAAAAAAATATAAGAAGTGCTCGTGATGAAAGTGATGAAACTTGGCACTGAACGCAATTAAGTAAAATATGAAGTTTCGTCAAAATCGGTCATGCCCATCATATACCGGCCATATAACTCAAATATAATCTATATATATAAAAGAGTTGCGTTACTGACTGACTTATCATTGACCAGCCCCCAGACCAAACGGCAGAAGCCAGGGCCATGAAATTTTCAGGGTAAAATGGAACAAAAAGGGATAAACATCGAACCTTCGTCCTGACTAAACGGCAGTAGCTAGAAACATGAAATTCGGTGTGTTCCTTGCGATGACCATGCAGACGAGCTACAAACAGGGATTTTTCGAAATTTGTACTTTGGATTTGGATTTTTCAGAATTTGTACTTTTAAGGGTTGCGAGGGATGAATATGGTACTAATTTAAGTATTGCAGCTATAGTCGCGAAATTTGGTGTGTAAATTCCTCTCACCACATAGAAGCGGTATATAAATGCATTTTGTACTTTTAAGGGTTGCGGGGGACAAAAAGGGATAAAAATGGTACCAACTAAAGTATTGCAGCTAGAATCTTGAAATTTGATATGTAAGTTCATCTGACCATGTAGAAGCGCAGCAAAATTGGATTTTTCGAAATTTGTACTTATAAGAAGTGAGCGGGACAAAAAGGTACCAACTAAACTAAAATATATTGCTGCTATAGTCGTGAAATTCCTCTGACAATGTAGACTTGCAACATAAAAGGATTTTTCGAAATTTGTACTTTTAAGGGACCAAATAGGATAAAAATGGTACCAACATTAGGATTACAGCTAGAATCATCAAATTTAGTATGTAAATTCCTCCATGTAGAAGCGCCATCAAAATGTATTATTTTTCGAATAAAAGGCTCTGCGGTTGTAATTTTTTGTTAAAAACTGGGTAGAAATGTTAAAAAATATATATACGAAGGAAGTTCAGCTAAAACAGTGCACATCGACAAGCACATTCCTTTGACTGTATATCGAGCCATTACCGCCAAAATAATGTATCCCACAATATAATCGATTTTTGTTTTTTTATCGAAATCGATATTTCAACATCATTTGCATGATCTGTCAAAATTTCATGTTTTGTTTATAATGTTTACATTATAAATTTTAAAACAATAGCTTTATTCAAACTGATTTTATTTAAAAAAACCTATTTTAGAAAAGAAAATCAAATAAATACTATCCTAAAACAGAGACGGATAATAACAAATACCTGGCTTTTTCGCGTGCGAAGCAGTGGGTACTGCTAGTTTTTCATAATTGTTTTGGTCCGAATGACATGCAATTTTGCACAGAGTTTTGAATTAGCAAAATGAAAAAGTTCTGAAAATTTAATCAAAATCGGCCACTCCTCGGCCATATCTCCCATATGACTCAAAGTTGTTTGTTTTGGACCGAATATCTTGAAATTGTTTGTTCAGCGATTGGTAAAAGTTAGTAGAATTTTTTTCATAAATTTAAAGAATATACATATATTCCCCAACTTCATTTTGTAGCAATAATAAGACGGAGGGCGACTGAGCCAACTTCTTTTTTCCAAGGAAAACTACAAACGCTGAATTTTGTGAAACCATTTAAATTCGCTGATATTTACTAAACTACATATGAGTCATTCCATGTCAAGCGGTACGATTTTTGACCCCGATAGCTGCGATTGTGTATTTTTGGAAAATACAAATAATTTTTTTTTCAAAAAGGTGCGTTCATTCAGCCGCCTATAACTCCTGAAATACTTCACCGACTTTAATGTGCTATACCTTGTTTTGAAGGTAATTTCAATTACTTTTAGATTTTTTTAAGTTTTTACAATTTTATTTCTTTTATTTTGATTTTCGAAATGATTACATTAATTCATTTTGTTGAAATTTTAAAGTACTGGCCTCTTTTAAGCGTTTTTTCGATTTTTTATACCCTCCACCTCCAGGATGGGGGTATACTAACTTTGTCATTCCGTTTGTAACACCTTGAAATATCGACCTGAGACCCTATAAAGTATATATATTCTTGATCGCCATAAAATTCTAAGACGATCTAGCCATGTCCGTCTGTCCGTCTGTTGAAAGCACGCTAGCATCTAAACGAAAGGAGCTAGAACGTTCAAATTTTCCATAAATGCATCTTATAGTCGTAGATCGATTGGGATTAAAATGGGGCGAAATCGGCCCAAAGGGAAAAATTTTTCCCTCACAAGGACTAAAAATACCCATAATAATCCCTAATATTTTAGCGTATTTAAGCATGTTTTTTGAATATGTCTGTTTATATTTGCTTGATATTTGGTATGCGCATTCCCTTTATAGCAAAAACGTGCACCATAAAGTGATTCTTATTTTTAGGGTGTGAAATGGGGCGAAAAAGGGATAAAAATGGTACATATTAAACGAAAACAGCTAGAAACACGAAATTCGGTGTGTACATTCCTCTAATTGAGTAGATACATAATATAAAAGTATTTTTTCCAAATTCGTACTTTTAAGGGGTAAAATAGGAATAGAGGGATAAAAATGGTACCAACCAAACGGCTGTACCTAGAATAATGAAATTCGGTGCATACATTCCTCTGATTGCATAGATAAGTAAAATACACGGATTTTTCAAAATTCGTACTTTTTGGGGTTAAAATGAAACAAGGGGATAAAAATAGTACCAATCAAATGACCGCAGCTAGAGTCATGCAATTCGGAGTATACATTCCTCTGAGTGTGTAGACACGGAAAATAAACTGATTTTTCGAAATTCGTACTTTTTGGGGTTAAAATGAAAAACAGGGATAAAAATAGTATCAATCAAATGACCGCAGCTAGAGTCATGAAATTCGGAGTATATATTCCTCTGACTGCGTAGACACGGAAAATAGACGAATTTTTCGAAATTAGTACTTTCAAGGGATACAATGAAAAAGGGGATAAAAATAGTACCAACAAAACGACTACAGCTAGAATGATGAAACTCTAATTGCGTAGAAACGTCAAGGCGATAAAAATGGTACCAACCAAATGGAATCATGGAATTCGGTGTATACATTCCTCTGCCTGCATAAACACGCAAAATAAAAAGTTTTTTTCCAAATTCGTACCGTTTCTATTACGGCAAAAATTGTTTGAATCATGAAGTTAGTTTATTTTCCACTATGTACGTCTGATAATGGATTTTCAAAATTTGTATTTTTGGAATTAAAATAGAATGGAAATACAACCAACTGTAGCACCCACTATCTACCAATATTTATGGTATTTAAACCTTTTGAAAATATAAATATAAGAATATTTATTTTTTGAATTGACGTATTGGTAGCCTTGCCTTATAAGCGTGGTTTGAAATAATTAAAATATTATATTTATTTATAAAATTAATTTTTCAATATTTGTATTTGTTTTGGTTAGGCTATATTAAAAAAAATTATATTTTTCTGTAATATTACTGTACTTCTACGACAACCGACAACCTCTGTGGAATGCAATCCATGGTGGAGGGTATATAAAGTTCGGCTCGGCCGAACTTAACGCCTTTTTTAATTGTTATTTATTATTTATTGAAAAATCTTCAGAATTATAATATTTTCACAATTGGGTTTTGAATTGGGTTTTGAACATCCGTCGAATATTTTTATAGTCCAAGTTTTTATAAACATACAGAGTCTATCTTAAATTTCAAAGTCTGGTTCTAGTCAAAAAACATTTTAAAATTTTAAATTTTTGTTGAAAAAGCTACCAATACACTTTTGTTCTAAAGAAGTTCTTTAAATGAACTTTAAAAGTACTTTTCACTGTTTCGTAGACTAATTTAATATTCTAATTCTAGGTTTATGGCATTTTTTGCAATTCTTGCTGGGGGATTGATAGGGTAATTTTACTAAAAAATAAAAAAATACTTTTGAAGAGTTTTTAAAAGACATTCTTTGAGACCCATTCTAATGTACCTGCCGCCCCTGTAATCGAATGTACGTTTGTAATAAACATTTCAATGTATGTCTGATAATAAATAAAATCGATGTTATTTATAATCTTATCTGTTTTAGCACAGCGCCGTTATAGTCATCAATAAACAATTTCAGAATATCTACAAATAGCAAAGCAGCACAGTTGCCAATAAATAACGATTCCTATAGGGTTTCTGTCTTAGTTTAGAAATCTCAAATTAGAATGAGATTTTCAATTGACGTTTTAAAGATCTGATAAACCTTATCAATAATTTTTTAATATCTTTTAAAACGCCAAAATGCACCAGAAAATGTTTTACTTTTTATTATATTTGTGTTGCATAGTGTTATTAATTTGTTTTCAATTTTCACATTTTTCTCAGTGTAGAATTTCTATGGAAAAACACAACATTTAACACAATTAACAACAACACTTTCGCATATAATAATCTCATATGAAAAAAAACAGTAATTGTTTTGATCGTTCTGACACCATTTTCAAATTAACACGTTCATTTAGGTATTTAAATTAATATAGTTATCGAATAGCTTGAACTAATTCCTTTGAACTGCAGCATAAACGGTTTAATCATTTAAAAATATATGTGCTGTTAATTAAATGTCTATTATTTGTGAAATACTAAATAATAATTAAAACGTAATGCTACACGGCATAGCTCTTGGACACGTTATTATTTGTCTGGTGGGGTGGTGGAAGGGTGGTTTTATTTGTTTTCGTATTTATCGGCATTTATCGGTATTTAATATATTTATTTACTCGCTTATTTCTCTCTCATTTTGTTTACTTGGCCTGTCTGAGTGTAAACAATACTCGTATATTTGAATAAGGCCATAATGATTTTCAAATAACGAAGAAGAAGAAGACAAAAGCAGCTGCCACGCATTTTGACATTGGTCATTGTCAAGGTTTGTTCAGCGCGAAAAAAAGTGAAATTAATGGCCGGCATATGTACGCCGCAAGATGATGTCGTGTAGACAGATAGAAATGTAGAAATGAAAATGATACTGTGTATCTCTGAAATTGGGGATATACGGCGGCATAGACAACATATTGACATATTGGCACAGCTGGCTGTCTAATTCCATGTGTGGCGTACGCCCGATCAACAAGTTTTGGGTCTTCCCTCGGATTTTGATGAAATTTGTCAAAAAACAGCAACGTTTGACAGAGTGAAAACTTAAAATATATTTCAAATGGGGATGAATGAAAAAATTTTTCAATTTTTTAAGACAATTTTTTATGTGATTTTTAAATTACATTTTTTAAACTTTAAAAATGAAATATATCAACAAGTTCTGGGTCTTCCCTATGATTTTGATGAAATTGTCAAAAACAGAAACTTTTAACAGAGTGAAAATTTAAATATATTTCAAATGGGGCCTAATGAAAAATGTTCTCAATTTTTTGCACGATTTTTTATTAAATTTTTCAAATTTTAAAAATTAAATATATCAATGAAATATACAAGGGTCCAGTATAAACAAAATTAAACATTTTTCACCAATAGTCAATATATTTTTTACATATTAGGTGTCATAACTAAAAAATATACAAATTTTTAAATTGATCATTTTTTATTTTATTATATTAATATTAAAAATTCAAGCTCGTTTTTTTTTGTGTTTTTTATTTTAACCAATATTTATTAAATAATAAATAAATAAATTTATTAAAAAATATAGGCCGAATATTAAAAATAAAATTTGAACTGATACATTTTTTATTTAAATGGTGTAGTAGGAGAACGATTTGAGCGTCTTATTAATTATAATATTCAAAAATAATTAAAATAAAAGAAACTAAAAATTAATTAAAATTAAAAAAATACCGCTATTTAAACAAAAATTAAAAAAATACGATTTTTTTTTGTGTCTACGAAGAGTATCATAAGTTCCACATTTATCCATAGATTTTTTATATATAAATATTGATTTTTTCCAACTTTTTATTTTCTATTTTTTAGGATTTTTTCGAAAAAAAAAATCTTTTCGGTCTTCAAAGAGTATCATAAGTACTACATTTATCCAAAGATTTTTGTACATATAAGTATTGGTTTTTGAGTTAGAACTTTTTTCTATTTTTATGATTTTTTCGTGTCAGTAAATATAGATTTTTTTCGAAAAAAAAAAAAAAATAAAAATCTTTTACATCTACAAAGAGTATCATAACATTTAAGTTTAATCATATATTTTTTACATATAAATATTGATTTTTGGGTTTGAATGTTGACTATTAAAAAATAAAACAAAATATTTTTTTTATTCTTTTTTTATGATTTTTTTCTCGTGCCAGCAAAATAAGTTTTATTTCGAAAAAAAGAAAAAAATTGCCAAAATTTTGAAGACTATTCCTAAACCACTGTTTCTATGCGAAAGTGTAATTCGCAATATTTGTAGCCGTAATGAGTACCTTTAATTTAAGATCGGTCTTACATTTCCAAAATGACAATACAAATATTTAAAATTGAAATTTTTGTAAAAAAATATTCAAAATTTTAAATTGAATGATAATTCGTTTGTTTAAATATCATAGTACGAAAACGTTTTGAGGGGTTTACTAATTTAAATACTAAGAAATTTCGCGCTATTTAAACAAAAATTAAAATATTATGATTTAAAACAATCTATTGCGTCTACAAAAAGTATCATAAGCTCTGCATTTATCCATAGATTTTTTAAATATTAATGTTGGTTTTTGCGTTTGAATGTTGGCTATTAAAAAATAAAACAAAATATATTTTTCGACTTTTTTTCTATTTTTTATGATTTTTTTTTCGAGTCAGCAAAAATAGATTTTTTCGAAAAAAAAATAAAAATCTTTTTCCGTCTACAAAGAATATCATAAGTTCTACATTTATCCATAGATTTTTTAAATATAAATATTGGTTTTTGCGTTACAATGTCGAAAAATAAAGCAAATTATTTTTTTCTATTTTTTATGATTTTTTCGTGCCAGCAAAAATAGATTTTTTTTCGAAAAAAAAAAGAAAAAAATTCCCAAAATTTTGAAGACTATTCCTAAACCACTGTCTCTATGCGAAAGTGTATCTCGCAATATTTGTAGCCATAATGAGTACCTTTAATTTAACATATAAACGGGTGTTATCTGTCTTACATTTCCAAAATGACAGTACAAATATTTAAGGTACCATCGCCGAAAATTTAAATTTTAGTAAAAAAATATTCAAAATTTTAAATTGAATAATAATTTTTTTGTTTAAATTTTATAATACCAGAACGATATGAGGCGTTTTAGTAATTAATTAATAAAAAATACCGCGCTATTTAAAAAAAAAATAAAAAAATTATAATTTAAAAAATCTATTGCGTCTACATAGAGTATCATAAGTTCTACATTTATCCATAGATTTTTTACTTATAAATATTGGTTTTTGCGTTAGAATGTTGGCTATTAAAAACTAAAAATATATATTTTCCGACTTTTTTCTATTTTTATGATTTTTTTTCGAGTCAGCAAAAATAGATTTTTTTCGAAAAAAAAATTAAATAAAAATCTTTTCCGTCTACAAAGAATATCATAAATTCTATATTTATTCATAGATTTTTACATATTAACATTGTTTTTTGCGTTAGAATGTTATCTATTAAAACTAAAACAAAATATATTTTCCGACTTTTTTTCTATTTTTTATGATTTTTTTTCGAATCAGCAAAAATAGGTTTTTTCGAAAAAAAAAAAATAAAAATGTTTTCCGTCTACAAAGAGTATCATAAGTTCTACATTCATCCATAGATTTTTTAAATATAAATATTGGTTTTTGCGTTACAATGTCGACTATTAAAAAATAAAGCAAAATATTTTTTTTTTCTATTTTTTATAATGTTTTCGTGCCAGCAAAAATAGATTTTTTGCGAAAAAAAATATTTTTTCCCCAAATTTTTGAAGACTATTCCTAAACCACTGTCTCTATGCGAAAGTGTATTTCGCAATATTTGTAGCCATAATGAGTACCTTTAATTTAACATATAAACGGGAGTTATCGGTCTTACATTTCCAAAATGAGAGTACAAATATTTAAGGTACCATCGCCGAAAATTGAAATTTTAGTAAAAAAATATTCAAAATTTTAAATTGAATGATAATTTTTTTGTTTAAATTTTATAATACCAGAACGATTTGAGGGGCTGAGGAGTTTTACTAATTAAAATATTAAAACAATTCGCGCTATTTAAACAAAAAATAGAAAATTATGATTTAAAAAATCTATTGCGTCTACAAAAAGTATCATAAGCTCTGCATTTATCAATAGATTTTTTACATAAAAATATTGGTTTTTGCGTTAGAATGTTGGCTATTAAAAAATAAAACAAAATATTTTTTCCGACTTTTTTTCTATTTTTATGATTTCTTTTGTTTCAGCAAAATAGATTTTTGCGAAAAAAAAAATAAATAAATAAAAATCTTTTCCGTCTACAAAGAGTATCATAACTTCTACATTTATCCATATTTTTTTTACATATAAACCTTGTTTTTTGCGTTAGATTCTTGGCTATCAAGAAATACAATAAAATTTTTTTCCGACTTTTTTCTATTTGTATGATTTTTTATACCAAAAAATAGATTTTTTATACCAAAAAATAGATTTTTTCGAAAAAAAAAAAAAATCATTTTTCCCAAATTTTTGAAAACTGTTCCTAAACCACTGTTTCTATGTCATAGTGTAATTGGTAATATTTGGAGTCATCATGAGTACCTTTAATTTAACATATGTATAACCGGGTGTTATCGGTCTTATATTCCGGAAATGAGAGTACAATTTTTATTTTATATATTTTATTTTTATTTTGTTTATAATTTATATTTATTTATTTTAGTAAAAAATTAAATAAATACTATTAATTTTTTAATTCAATTTTAGAAATCCAAAATACATTAGAAAATGTAATACATGAACCTTTGACAAAATTTTTGTTGCATAATGTTATTATTAACCAAAAATACAATAACTTCTTCTTCAAAAATTAAAATTAATTCTAAATAAAATATTCAATATTCTTTAGGGTGCTAATATATGTGTGTGGCCACCATACACACAAGGGAATTATTTCGATTTTTTGCTTTCTAATGCCAACCGTTAAAGGTCAATAATCATGAGCGAACATGTGGTGTAAGTACACTTATATATATATATTTGGTTGGCCCTTATTTTGCTGCTTGGACTTGTTTTGCATATTCTCTTATGCTATGGGCCACCCCAATGCATATAAATATATATCTCAGTACACTAGTATACATGCGAGTACATACGCTAATTTACATGAGCCAGCCAACAACATACGCGATAAACGAAAATTGTTTTTTTGTCGTTTTGCTTTGTTCGCTACTCAAAAAAAGCCTTACAAAAATACAAAAACTAGCCACGCGTTTGAGGAAGCATCGTAAAAAACATGATCCCGTCCGAAGATAACAAAAGAAAAAGCGATATGGTGGCTGTACAAACACTTAATTGTTAATTCGCCAACAAATTATTGTATAACATTAGCGAAGTTTATCTAAAGGACGGACGATAGCCATAGTTAAAAGTAGTATTTTCTGCAATTAAAGGATTTGTTTAATTTACCACCTAGGCGTATGAGTAATTTCCATTAATTAAGTTGTATTAATTATACGTTTAAAGTCAACAATAAAAGCTTTAAAGCATTTGAGCATAAAGAGGCACCTTTTTCGCTTGATTCCAATTAAAGGTTCTGTCCCACCTCTCAATTTTAATTTTCCAGCTTGGTGTATGAGTGTTGTTTAATTGCATATTAATCATACGTTATGCTTAAAACCATCAATAAAAGCTTTAAAATTTCGCTGTCCACAGAATTGGGTTGGTCTTCTATTACCAAAAACTCAGTTTCACGGCCAACAAAATAATCTATTATAAAATTTAATACATAATTTCCTGTTTAAATACCATACACTGTCCGACAGTTCATATTACACTTGAACCAGATTATATACGTCGGAAACTATAGGTTAAAAGGACTACAGGGCATTTTTTTTTTTCAAAAATTAGCATTAATTAGCACTTTAGTGTACTGGTATAAATGCCAAATTAATTAGGAGAATATGTGCTAAAAATACTTTAAATTGCATCTGTATTAGTTTAGCTTTAACACCCATTTCAAGTTATTCCTCTTAAAAAGTAAATTATGAAAAACACTAAATTAACTAAGGGGTAAACTTAAAATGGTGTTAATGCTGAAGGAGCAATTAATTTCACTTAGCCTATAGTTTCATACGCATATTATCGGGTTCAAGTGTAACAAAATTTTTTAAAAATTGTCGTACGGTATTATATCTACAGCTTTCTTTTGTTCGGTGACTTTTAGTGAAGTTTGACGTAGAATATTTACGGCATTCACACCACCCCTCTAAAATTCAGTTTTGCGGGACAGTTTAGCACAAATTCGGAAAAAGTACGAAATTAACCCTAAAATGAATTTTAAGTTTTGGCTTATTTGTAGCATTTAAATTGAGTTTTGTGTTTTGGTGTATTTAGATACTTATAGTAGAATTTTATGGCAAATATTTTTCTAGGACATTTTGACCCGTTGACCCCTGTTTTAGGGGAGTTTTTTTACAACTTTGTACAAAAGGAACCAAAAAGATCCCTATATTGTTGAGCTGGAGGGTTAAATTTTTCAACAAAAATCTGCCTCGCAGTGTTTTAAGTAATATTGCTAAACACATCCTATTCCTAAAATGTAAGGATAACAAGGTTTCCTATGTCGATTCATTATAAGTATGTGCAAAAGGGGAAGTACCTAAAATGAATTGTAAGTTTTGGCATTTAATTTGAGTTTAGGTGTATTCAGAGACTTATATTAGAATTTTCTGGGAATATTTTTCTGGGACATTTTGACCCGTTAAACGCTTTTTTAGGGCTGTATTTTAGACTTTTGCATAAAAGGGACCAAAAAGACACCTAGAGCTAGAGGGTTAACATTTTCCACAAAAATGGTACACACGATGGCTACAAATATTGTGAATTACACTTTTACATAGAAATAGTGGTTTAGGAACAGTCTTCAAAAATTTGGGAAAAAATATTTATTTATTTTTTTTCGAAAAAAAAAAATATTATTGCTGGCACAAAAAAATCGTAAAACCTGAAAAAAGTCTAAAAAAATATTTTGTTTTATTTTTTTAAAAACAATGTTTATATGTAAAATAAACTAAAATATACAAGTTATGATACTCTTTGTAAACCAAAAAAAAATTAAAAAAAATCATATTTTTTTAATTTTTATGTTTAAATAGAGTGCAATTTTTTATCATTTTAATTAGTAAAACCCCTCAAATTGTTCTGATATTATTTAAACAAAAAAATTTTTATTCAATTTAAAAATGTGAATATTTTTTACTAAAATTTCAATTTTCGGCGAAGGTACCTTAAATATTTCTACTCTCCTTTTGGAAATATAAGACCGGTTATATGTTAAATCAAGGGTAATTATGATGGCTACAAATATTGAAAATAACACTTTCACATAGAATTTGATTTGATTCTAATTTTTGTAAATTTTCCCTTGACAAATTTCCCTATGAATACTGTAATTTTTTTACATGCAATATTTTCGAATAATTGGAAATAGAAACAATAACTAGAAAACAAAATATTACGTATAAAAATAACATCAGTATGTATATCGTAATGTGTCGAATGATATCTTTTCGGATTGAAGCGAATATTTATAAGAGTTTGGAGCGCCATTAATGTAATTTCAATTTTTATTGATAGCATTAAATACTTTATAACAAATTCATTGCAATGCTACTTTTTTGTCGATGGATTTTTCCTTTTTCATATCTTTATTATAATTTCTTTTCTGACCAGCGAAAGATGGTCGTCACCGAACCAAATCACTATAGAGGTAGTGAGCTGACAAGTAATACATTTGTAGGTAAATTTGCATTCCAAGTTAAAATCAAATATTAAATATTTTTCAAAGTACTTCGAATATCCCCACAAAATCTCCGAAATATTTTATGAAATCCCCACGAAAATTCTCTATCACCATTTCATATTTTGTGTCCTTTTGACCATAATATGTTTGGGTACAAATCAACACGTACTTTTCATACAAAATTTTTCATTTTGGTTCGAATGTCTTGAAATGTTGCTCAGAGATTACGATTAACAAAAATTTTTTTCTTAGAAAATTGTTTGTTACTCTCGCTCTTCATTTGGTTGCATTCAAAAGACTGATGTATCCGGAGCTAACTTATTTTTCCCCAAATACTCTGCAAATGCTGAATTTTATAAAGCCATTTTAATTCGTTCATATCTACTAAACTCAAAATTGTGAAACTATGTTTGTAATTTTAACTCTTAGATACATGACCAAATATTAATTTTTACTAAAACAAATTATGGGATTTTCTCAACGGAACACTTTTCTATAGAACTGCATCATTAGATTTATGAAAAGTAATTTCTAAAAATGTCCAGCAAAATATCACTGTGCGACTTCTACAGGGTTTTCCAACAAGAGGTGTTATTTTGGTATTCAAACAAAAATTTAATTTTTTGAGATAAATGATCGGATGTTTATTTCATAATAAAGTGGAAGGTGATGAAAAACAAGATCAGCCAAATGGCCACCACGACCACGCTTACAGAACCATGTCCTTTTCATGAAATTTTCCATAACCAAATCGCAAAGTGGCTGCCCTATGTCCTCGATAAACTCACGAGTTTTATCTTTGACGTCTTGACGTCGACGCTGGGCTGTAGACCTTATCTTCCACGTGGCCCCAAAGAAAGAAGTCGCATGGTGTTAAATCGCAAGATCTCGGTGGCCAATTGTGATCACCTCTTCGAGAGATAACACGGTTCGAAACTTTTCCCGTAAAAGAGCAATGGTTTCGTTGCTTGTGTGACACGTAGCGCCGTCTTGTTGAAAGTAAACGTTGTTCAGATCAATACCATCCAACTCCGACCATAAAAAATCATTAATCATTTCTCGATAGCGCAATCCGTTCACCGTAACTGTTGATCCAAACTCGTTTTTGAAAAAGTAAGGTCCAATGACCCCGCCGGGTTTTCCGAGCCCCATATGCGACAATTTTGCTTGTTGATATATCCACCGAGTTGGAAATGGGCCTCATCAGTCAAGATGAATTTTTCGATGGAATTCCAGATCATTTTCATTCATGAATTTTAATAATTTCAATGCGTTGTTGAAGCGTGTATCGTTCCATTTTTAGTATTGGCGTAGTTTCTACTTGTCAAATGTCAAAGAATAAAAGGTTCAAAAGTGACAGCTACCGAAATACCGGGTGATTTAAAATAACACCTCTTGTTGGAAAACCCTGTATTTAATTTTCTTACGCGAAAAATATGTAGCACTTGACTTATGAGTGTTATTCAATTGAATATTAATCATACGTTGTGCTTAAAATCTGCAAAAAATGATAATTTCACTTCGAGCCATTTAAGGCACAAACTAATTCGAAATACATACATATCGTTATCCTAATATAGAAAAGACCTAACTCATAATTTTTGAGCAATCGATTTTTTTGTTTGTTATTATGACTTGTCGTGTTAAAATATGAGTTAGGTCTTTTTATATTAGGTTGACAATATACTGTATATCCTTTAATTTTTTTCTTTTCTACATTCCGATTACAGCACTTTTAAAATTACAGCTACATATGGTTCAGAATTCTGGGAAAGCTTCAGGGTCTCGTGCATTGTAATTACAAAATATGTCTGCTTAGCGCACACATATGGCGGCGTCCATATTCATATAATTCGTTTACCTTTGGTATTTGAACGCTATATTGAGATTGTATGTAAACAGTTGCATAATATTGAAATTGTTAATTTTACATTCTATGCGGTCTTTAAAACAAACCTCACCGCCACCCCTCTCTCCCATCCCGGTGTTCTTCTGACGCAGTGCAGCGCGACGCAGCGCATTATCTACAATTTGACGTCATGTGTTTTTCGTTTTTGTTCAATATCTGCATGTTAATTGAGTATAATATTCAGCATATGCATGTTGTTTGTATTGTATGTATAATGCATTTTATATTATCATCTATACAATCGTTTTTTGTTAAACAATTAGATTGCAATATTTTTTTGCGTTGTTCTCACTTAAACGTTGCAAACAAGCAAGTTAAGTAATAATGTTCACAGCACTCTTGCAATTGATTGTCTGATGTTGAAGAGTTAGTCTCACATGACGCGATTAATAGGATGTATGTACGTTGCGTTTATAACACCACCGTGAAATGTCGATAAGAGAAGTTATATGTGTTCTGGATGGCCATACAATTTTTAGATGATTTATTCTTTGCAACACACATAAGGTCTGCAAATACAAACACTCAGAAAAAAGTGTGGTTTCAAATGCATTAAATATGAGCATGGCTCCCACACCCGTAAGAATGGCAAACTGCACACTTTCAACACAAGTGAAGTTAAAGAAACGCACCATAGGAAGTAAAATGATTTGGTGTGCGCGAGCCCCTATAAAGAGAACAGCTGAGTACGCTTTGTAAGTACATCATTGGCAATTGCTTCTTGGAATTGATTGTCTGATGTTGAAGAGTTAGTCTCACATGACGCGATTAATAGGATGTACGTTGCGTTTATAACACCTCCGTGAATCGATATGAGGCCCTAAGAGAAGTTATATGTGTTCTGGATGGCCATAGAATTTTTAGATGATTTATTCTTTCCATCACACATAAGGTCTGTAAATACAAATACTCAGAAAAAAGTGTGTTTTTAAATTCATTAAATATGAGCATGGCTCCCACACCCCTAAGAATGGCAAACTGCACACTTTCAACACAAGTGAAGTTAAAGAAACGCAGCATAGAAAGTAAAATGATTCGGTGTGCGCGAGCCCCTATAAAGAGAAGAGCTGAGTAAGCTTTGTAAGTCAGCGTTGCCAATTGCTTCTTGGAATTGATTGTCTGATGTTGAAGAGTTAGTCTCACATGACGTGATTAATAGGATGTACGTTGCGTTCATAACACCTCCGTGAATCGATATGAGACCCTAAGAGAAGTTATATGTGTTCTGGATGGCCATACAATTTGTAGATGATTTATTCTTTCCATCACACATAAGGTCTGCAAATACTAACACTCAGAAACAAGTGTTGTCTCAAATGAATGAAATATGAACATTGCTCCCACACCTGTAATAATTGCAAATTGCACACTTACAGCAATTTCAATTCAATCAATTTTTAGATGATTAAGTCTTTCCCCTTTATAAAGAGAACAGCTGAGTAAGCTTTGTAAGTACAGCGTTGCCAATTGCTTTGTGGATTCTAGCGTTGGCATAATTACGTGTTTGGCAACTTCCATAAACATTAAAATCAAAATCTATATATTCGGACAAGTATCCACAAATATATCGAATAGAATAATGAAACATGAAAATTCTTCTCAATGATACTGTCCACACTCTTGCCCTCCATGGTGGTGGTTATTTGAGATTCGTCCCCCAGCCGAACTTAACTTCAATTTTTACTCGAGTTGCCATATAAATGCTTAGGTGAGGAAAACATGTCGGGCCACGATTTTTCTTATCGAAATACCACTTTTCCATATGAACATCTTTAAAAATAGTTTTGTTTTCATTATGAAATTTATACATGTATGCGCTGTTAATTTATTCCATTTATTTAAATGAACAGCCTAGGCTACAACTGAAATCACGAGTGTCCATAAATTAGTTTTTTTTTATTAGATGTCTGTCATTCCATTTCTATGTTGGCCGTTAATAGAGACGCGTTTGTAAGATTGTCACATAGACAACCGAATATTGTTAATTGATAGCAACTATTGGGATGAATTTTATTTTTCGAGTTCAGTTAGTTTTTTTTTTCAAGCACAACAAAACAAAATGTATGTAAGAAAACAGAAAACGGGAAGAAAGTTAAAGTTCAGCGGGACGAATATATGCACTCTCAAACATGAACCGGTTGCTCTTTTATCGATAATCAGTCTCAATTATTTTTTTGTGTATCTTTTCATTTATTTTTTGTATTTCTAACATGTATAGTTTAATTATTTAAATTCCAGAAAGCGAATCTGGAAAAACATCAGAAAACAGTCAGTGTCGTGTGGACTTATGATAGCCAGTAACAGTGTTGCCACTATCATTGTTGTGATTATCAGTTTACCTTTAAGCAAGTGTAAAAAACGTCGGCGTAAAAAAATTATGTACAGGTGTACATATGACAGCCTTTACACTGAAACGTCATAACGTTTTCCTTACAAAGGCTATCGATATTCCGTAGAAATGAAGTTAGATTGCAGGAAAATGTCAAATTTTGAATATATTCAAGCCAAAACAAATAAAAATATTGAAAAAAATAATAATTTTATAAATAAATAAAAAATTTTAATTATTTTAAACCACGCTAAACAATATTTATACTATATATATCGAAATAATACTTCAAGTCAATTCAAAAAGTAAATATAAGGCAGCAATCTTCAAAAAAGCTTAAATACCCTAAACATTGGTTGGTAAATTTGGTTGATCGTATTTCCATCCTATTTTAATTCAAAAAGTAAAAAATTTTTGAAAAATAAATTAATAATACAATAAAACCTAATCATCATGAATCTAACCATTTGCTGTAAAAGTAAAAAGTACAAATTTTGAATTTGTTGCGAGTCTATGCAGTCAGAGGAATGTATACATCGAATTCCATGATTCTAGCTGCGGCTATTTGGTTGGTACCATTTTTGTCCCCTTTTCCACCCCTTAAAAGTACGAATTTCGAAAATCTGAATTTACGTGTTACGCAATTAGAGGGACATTCATACCAAATATCATCATTCTAGCTTTAGCCGTTTAGTTGGTACCATTTTTATCCCTCTGTTCCCATTGCATGCCTTGAAAGTAGGAATTTGAGAAAAAAAACATTTTATTTGTCGTGTCTAAGCAGTCAGAGGAATGTATGCACTGAATTCCACGATTCTAGCAGCCCTCATTTGGTTGGTACATTTTTTATCCCCTTTTTCCATTTGACCCCCTAAACGTACGAATCACGAAAATCCCTTTATTTTACGTGTCTACGTAATCAGAGGAATGTATACACTGAATTTCATTATTCTGGGTGGTTGGTACCATTTTTATCCCTCTACTCCTATTTTAACCCTTAAAAGTACGAATTTGGAAAAAATACTTTTTTTATTAAGTATCTACTGAATTAGAATTTCGAAATCGAATTCCGAATTCGGTGTTTCTAGCTGTTGTCGTTTGGTAGGTACCATTTTTATCCCTTTTTGTCCCAGGGGGTGACCATACGAATAATAATCACTTTGAGCGCCCCGGTAGTCGAGTTGGTAGCGTGCTCGACTATCAGCGTGGGGGTTGTAGGTTCGATTCACACCAGAGGCTCTGGTCTGTCGCTGCAATAGCTAGCTACAATGCTCTTTGTCACCCCGGCTCAATCCCTGGACCCAAAATTATAATATAAATTTACTTTGTATTGTAATTCATAATAAATAAATAAAAATGAAAAAATAATCACTTTGAGGTACACGTTTCTGCTATAAAGGGAATGCGCATACCCAATATCAAGTAAATATAAGCAAAATTAAATAAATATTAGGGGTATTTTGTGTCCTTGTGATGGAAATTTTTTCTCCTTTGGACCGATTTCCCCCCAGTTGCAATCCCAACCGATCAACGACTATAAGACGCATTTATGGAAAATTTGGACCTCCTAGATCCTTTCGTTTAGAATAATAAATAAATAAATATTTATGCAAAAAAGTCACAAATTCGAAAAACATAGAAACTAAATTGTGTGGTGTGCGCTAGCCTTTATAAACTGAACAGCTGAGTAAGCAGGCTACATCATTGCGACTTGCATCTAATTGTTATGGATAAATCTCAGCATAGTTGCTATACCTACGTATTGGTCAATTTAAGACAATTTTAAGAATTGAAGCATTTACACCGAAGCATCGTGAAATTGTATGAGATTCGTGAATTCTACCCGTCTAGCGGAAATATTTTATACGTCTAAAAAGGCCTTAAAATGTATAGGGTTTATGGAGAAAAAAATATGTTGTATATGATTTTATACGAACATTTTCACAGCTTTCGTTGAAAAAAATATTTCGAGAGATGACTTTTTATAAAATTTATTTTTAAATGTTCACTTCAGAATGAATAATATATAAAATTCGACAAAATTTGCGCAGTACTAATATCTCGGTACTTTTTTTTGTTTTGGAACATTTCTTTATACGATATTTTTATGTATATCAACGCAAAGAGATCACGCTTATTTTCTGAACTGTGAAACAACAACAAGTAAATATAACATCATATAAATAATAAATAAATTATTATTGTCATCTTGTTTACAAAAGACCTACATTGAGGGGATGTCCCAGCAAATGATTGAGTGAAAAAAACAAAACAATAACAATGAATCGTATCAAGGAGAGTAAATAGCCTGTGAAGGGGCTTTCCCTGAAAGCTGTTGCGAAAACAAGGTAATTTCTATGAAAATAAGCATGTACCCATAATAATTTCGATGCGAACAACTGGAATACTGGCTGCATGAAGATTTATTTAACTCAAGACTGTTAATTAAAGGCTGCAAGAAGAAGCGGACATGACTATGTGTCTGTGTATGTACTCTTAAAGCCAGGTTTCTGTTTGATTAACAGCCTTGAATGGTTGTTAATTGAAGGCTGGAAGAAGAAGCGGACGTGGCTGTGTGTATAGTTTACACTCGATATAGTGAAAACATTTCAAATGCACTAGTCGATCGATCACACTGAAAGAAAACAAATGTTTTGTCCAATTTCTTTGTGGCGTTGAGGCACATATTACACTCGCTTTTTTAGATTATTTTACTTGCATTGATTAAGGGTTCCACTCTAGGTAAGTTCTAAAAGTGTAAAAGTTTCCGCTGAACAACAACAAATGTATGATATTATGTTGTCCACTAACAGTTTACATTTGTAATACCCCTGACCTTTTTATATCATCCACCACATAATGAAGTTTTACTAAGTTTGTCATTCCGTTTGTAACACCTTGAAATATATATTCTTGATCGTTATAAAATTCTAAGAGACCGTCCGTCTTTTGAAAGCACGCTAGCATCTAAACGAAAGGAGCTGCAAATTGTCCATAAATGCGTCTTATAGTCGTAGATCGGTTGGGATTGCAAGTGGGCGAAATCGGCCCAAAGGGAAAGGAATTTTTTCATTACAAGGACTGAAAATATCCCTAAAAACCCCTAATATTTAGAGTATTTAAGAATGTTTTTTTCAATATATCTACTTATATTTACTTGATATTGGGTATGCGCATTAACCTTATAGCAAATCCATGCACCATAAAGTGATTTTTAGTTATAGGGGGTAAAATGGGGCAAAAAGGCATAAAAATGATACCTATCAAACTACAACAGATAGAAACACGAAAATCTCTTTGCACATCCCTCTTATGGAGTAGATACATATTATAAAAGAATTTTATCCAAATTCGTACTTTTAAGGGGTAAAATGGGAAGTGAGGGTTAGAAATGGTACCAATCAAACAGCTGCACCTAGAATAATGAAATGCGATGTATACATTCCTCTGATTGTATAGACATGTATAATAAGGGGATTTTGTGAAAGTCGTATTTAAGGGGGTAAAATGGAAAAAGGGGATAACAATTGTACCAACCAAATGGCCGCAACTAGACTCATGGAATTTGGTGATACATACCTCCGACTGCGTTGACACGAAAAAAAAAATGCTACCCGGCGTTGCGCGGGTTCATTTTTCCCTATTCCCTACTTCGTATGCTGTTGATGATAAAATGAGTACTAATTGATAATTTTAAAGTATAGTTTGTGTGGGCTGTACCACGGCCGTTTGTCCTATTATGACCTATCATAGCCAGAAACCATCCTCTGTCCACTGGTTAGCTACAGTAAAATTTTCAGGCGAATCGGTCCACCGGTTTGGCGTCCTATAGGGAACATACAGACACATGTTGATTTATATATATATATATAGACAATGGGGACAGAGGGATAAAAATGGTACCCAATAAAGGGCTAAAGCTAGAATGAAGAAATTCTGTGTGTGTTGCAATCTAATTACTTAGACAAGTAAAATAAAGAGATTTTCGAAAGTCGTACTTTTAAGGGGGTAAAAGGGGATAAAAAAGGTACCAACCAAATTACCGCAGCTAGAATCATCGTATTCGGTGCATAAATTCCTCTGACACGCAAAACATTTTTTTATTTTTTACCTTTAAGACAAAAATGGAAAAAAGTGATAAAAATGGTAGCGAACAAATGGGTGGAATAATGAAGTTAGGTTATTTTTCACTGTGTTCGTGAGAGATAATGTATGTTCAAAATTTGTACTTCTGGAATTAAAATACGAAAGGCAGGAATATATTGCTGCCTTGTATACTTTTTGAATTGACTTGAATTATTATTTCCTTATAGAATAAACATTTTGGTTTAAAATATTTAAAATTTAAAATATTTTATTTTTTTATAAAATTATTTTTTTCAATATTTTTACTAGTTTTGTTTTTGTTTTTATATTTAAAAAATGTAACATTTTCCTCTAATGTTACTGCACTTCTGTAAAATCGACAGCCTCTGTGGAATGCAATCCATGCTGGAGGGTTCGGCTCTGCCTTTTTTACTTGTTAAGTGTAAATTTTCAATGAAATGCAATTTGTAGCAGGGTTGTATTATTTAGTTTACACTTTTCCTCTTTCAAACAAAAAATATGCCAAACACATTACAGAGTTTTTTCAGCCACTCTTCTAGGTTAGCAAATGTTGACGTGTGAGTTCCTTTCGCCAAATAATAATTTCGACACTTGTTTGAAAGATTTGTTGCCAAAATTCTAAATTGAAACATTTACAGCCGCTGGTTTCTGACTTTTTCTGAACATTATCGACTTTTTTCTAATATGCTTTTATCTTCACGCTTGTAATCATTTTCTAGGGAAATATATCGGCACTGTTTTCAAGAAAGAAAAAAGGCGAGTGTAACATGGACTTAACAATTCAAAATCTAGAACGAAATGACTTTATAGCCATTTCAGACTGCATGAAATGTCATAATAACCTTGTCAGACTGCAGGGGAAATCTAGTTTAACTTAATTTCGAGCCAAATCGACCTCAAATCTAGTACCTTTCTCATAGAAAATTTAAAAACGACTTCGACATCTAATATTTAGATACGCAAAAATAAGAAAATTTTTAAAAATTTATGGTTATGTGTCTAAACTATAGAAGAACAAGAAGAAGAATTTAATATTTATTTCTAATTTCAGAAAACAAAATGCACTCCAAACCCGGAATGTGTTCTGTTAGCTCTATGTGAGGACAATATAAATGGACTGCGATCGATCAGCGAACCGGACACATATATAAAATAATGGCAGACGAAATGTTGAGAAATGGGTCCATGACGAGAAACACCATCAAAATGGAAATATTATCAAAAAGTGTATTCCATATTAGGATCCTTCACATATAACAGAATGGAATCAGTGATGGAAAATAGCGAACGGTAGGACAATATCAAACTATAATATTAGTATTGCAGCTTTCTCTGCAAACAAATTAATTGAAGAATTTTTTTCTTTTTCAAACGGATAGTCTGCACTGCAGTTTCGCTTTTTTCTTATTCGAATAAAAATTAATACACATTTTAGTATTGAATTTAATTTTTCTTTATAGCCTTGTCACATTGCATGAAATATTCTAAATATTAGGAGTATTTTGAGTCCTTGCGATGGAAATTTTTTTCCTTTGGACCGATTTCGCCCAGTTGCAATCCCAACCGATTTACGACTATAAGACGCATTTATAGAAAATTTGGACCTCCTAGCTCCTTTCGTTTAGAATAATAAATAAATAAATATTTGTGCAAAAAAGTCACAAATTCGAAAAACATAGAAACTAAATTGTGTGGTGTGCGCTAGCCTTTATAAACTGAACAGCTGAGTAAGCAGGCTAAAGAGTGATTTTTTTGAGGTTAGGATTTTCATGCATTAGTATTTGACAGATCACGTGGGATTTCAGACATGGTGTCAAAGAGAAAGATGCTCAGTATGCTTTGACATTTCATCATGAATCGTCTTACAAACGAACAACGCTTGCAAATTATTGAATTTTATTATCAAAATGCGTGCTCTGTTAAGAAAGTTCATTGCGCGCTTCCATTTTATGGTCAGTTTAATCGACCCACTGAAGCGGCTATTCGGGCTATTGTGACTAAATTTCGCACCAAATTTACATTGTTGGACATTAAACCACCAACACGCTTACGTAGAGTGCGAACTGAAGAAAATATCGCAGCTGTATCGGCCAGTGTTAATGATGACCACCAATTTTCGATTCGTCGCCGTTCGCACCAATTGGGTCTCTGTTACTCAAAAACGTGGAAATGTCAAAATTGGACTAAGCGGATGGACCACCTAAGACGCAGCCGCGGTCAACATTTAAATGAAATTATCTTCAAAAAGTAAATGTCATGGACCAATCTAACGTTTCAAATAAAGAACCGATGAGATTTTGCAAATTTTATGCGTTTTTTTTTAAAAAAAAGTTATCAAGCTCTTAAAAAATCACCCTTTACATCATTGCGACTTGCTTCTAATTGTCATGGATAATTTTCAGTAGAGTTGCTATCGATTTCTATCGATTTCAAATGTCAAATTTGTATGGGATCTGACATTTGTAAATCAACCTTATGTCATTTAAACTAGATTTCGTTTTTTTTTTTCATTTCCATTACGGCTGCTGTGGCTATTGTTGACATGCTGATTTGTTTATAAACAATCGTTTGTTAAACTAAATGGACTAAATGTCAACAAATTGCAGGGTGACAGGGTCGATTTCAGCAACTCGTTTTCACTAGAAATTAACTTGATTTCATGCAGTGTGACAAGGCTACAAGGTCGGTCAAATCCCTTGCAATGTTTGCATTTGTAAATCGACTTAGAACTGAAATCGATTGATTTCGCATGCAGTCTGCAAAGTCTACAATTTTTTTTATGTTAAGCTCTGTTTACACTTTAAGATGTATTGTACAATTTTTGCAAAGAGATTATGATGATTTCGTATGCAGCCTGAAAACACTATTATACAAAAAAAAATTGGATTGTTTAATGATGATCCACAAAATATTTCGTCACTGGGACAAGCCTGTGAGTTAAACGCTCCTGAAAACACCTCTAAAAATCGAGTTTTTCCCGTGTAATTTTTATACCCTACACCACTTCGTGGACTAGTTTTATGTTGTATTTTTGTCCAATTTTTCTCTGTCAATTAATAGACCCTTGGAAGCACTTTAAATAAAAAAAATTATTGTTGTCTTAGAGTAATTCATTGGTCGAATTATTGACCGTTTATATTGATTTTTTCGGGTTTTCAAGATGACAGCTAAAAGCTCATATTTCTTAGAAACATTTTGTAAGAGGTGTAATGAAAAATAAATAGGAGGAATCAATACCATTCAAATAATGCCTAAATGATGAATAACGAACGCAGACGATGGTTTTCACAGCCAAAAAAGTTCAAACACTTTTTTCAAAAAATAACGCTGCGGCGTCAATTTCATTCGGATGTTCATCATTTAGGCATCATTTGAAAATAAACGTTTGATAATTCAAAAAGTGCTTTCAAGGGTATATTATGTTGGAAATGTTGGAGATATATTCGTCTATATCTCCATGTTTTTCATCGGATCGGGTCAATATGGGTATCATCCGAAAGCTTATCGCAATACCTTTGAAACGATATATATATGTTTTTTCGATCCGATAACCCATTGCGAGTCAAATAAATGTTTTCTATGATCCTGTATGATCCTGCCTGCATGTGTGTGATGTAAAATACGTATCGCCATATCTGTAATATTTCCTGATACTAAGCTCTTTTGTAGAAAGTTCGACTAAAAAATCGTAAATATTGAATTTGGCTCGCAATGGGGTAGTTTTGTTTAGTTGGACTATAACATGTTGTGCCGATTTTGAAGAAAATCGGGTACAATATGTGGTTTCT
Source organism: Polietes domitor (assembly GCA_947397865.1). Lineage (NCBI taxonomy): Eukaryota > Metazoa > Arthropoda > Insecta > Diptera > Muscidae > Polietes > Polietes domitor. Next base: position 120,687,212 of record OX377622.1, read on the forward strand.
AGAGCGCAAAAGTCAAATCGGGAGCGACATTTGTATGGGAGCTATATCTAAATCTGAACCGATCTAGCCCGCATTAGCGACAGGTGTTTCTAGTTAGATTATAAGATGTTGTGCCAAATTTAAAGAAAATCGGGTACAATATGTGGTTTCTAGAGCGCAAAATTCAAATCAGGAGCGACATTTGTATGGGGGCTATATCTAAATCTGAACCGATCTTACCCAATTTCTGCATAGGTGTTTCTAGTTAGATTATAAGATGTTGTGCCAAATTTAAAGAAAATCGAGTACAATATGTGGTTTCTAGAGCGGAAAATCGATCGGTATAATTAACAATGGGTCTATCTCGATTTTTTTTTTGGGTGTTACAAACAAATGCACAAAGACATAATACTTTCGTGGAGTGTATAAACATACGTTTGCACAAATATTTTTGTGTCTAAACTCACTAACGAGATACGATGTGTGCCAATTATTTATAAACTTTCAGTCATTCCACTTGACAGATAAAGATAACCATGACTTTCTGCGGCTGAACGAACAAAAGTTCAAAGTTTCATTTGTGGGTCCGTCCTCATTAAAATGCCAGACAATTCGACTGATAACTTTTTATGAGGCTATTGTGTCAATATATATTTACATGGCTACAAACATACATCCATACATACATGTTTGTATGCATACCACATGAGTGTATGTACGACTATCTGGCTGGCTGGCTGACACTTTCTCGCAGTGATGAGAGTTGATTTTTTAGAACACCAGACTTGCGTCGTTGTGGTGATGGATATGGTGGTGATATGTGATGGCGGTGGTTGCGAAGTTTAGCAAAACAACAACATTAATTTTAGGTTAAAATTCTTGCTTTACTTTTGCTGTTGTTGTCCTCCAGCTGACAGCTGATTTATTCTTTTGCGTTGAATTTTAATTTTGTTGCATTAAAATGCATTTATTTATTATTTATTTAGTATCAACACACATTTTCGTACATACCTGCTTTTATTTAACGATGTAAACGTTTGACGTAACTTTTGACTGCTGCCGCCGCTGGTGCTTGGTCTCTTTCTTATCCGGCGTTTGTGTGTAGCTGCTGTAGTTTCTTAAATTTTGGTAACAAAAATCGTATTTCTTTTTTTTTGCACGTTAATGTAAATTGCTAAACATAGTACAGAGAAGAATAATAATAATCATAAAAAACAAAATGATGGCTAAGAAAATTGAAAATTAAATTTCGAGCGAAATCTTTGAATTGCATAAATATTACAAAATTATCGAACATCTGATAAATTAGGTAGTATGTACTATATATACTATGCTACTAGCAACAATTTAATTTTCTTATACATTTATATATGTATGTATGTATGTATACGCAATTTTATTAGGCACTTTTGCAAAGATTATTAAATTGACGAAAATCAAAAAAAAAAAATCACACTAACCAAATATAAGAAATATTTCTTTTTTTATTTAACACACTTTGCTGCCTTTTTACGAGCTGAAATTTTGCGCAGACCTCTGTCCGCGACCAACCTCGTTCAATGGTAAAAATTTGACTAAAATTTGAGGAAAAAAGAACGAGTAGGAGAGTTGATTGAAGAAGAAGTATAGAATGGAAGAATCTGCAATTTAAGAATGAGAGAGAATGGAGGACAGCGCAATAGTGGTGAGTTTACTCAAAATATACAAAACTTCCCACAACCAGTGTTGCCACTGACAAGAATTATTTCCTACCAAAATTTTCGGAAAAAAGTACCAAAATCGTGTAGAACCTACCAAAAAATTAACAACTATAAGTTAGTTTTTATACACTCCACGAGAGTATTATGTCTTTGTGCATTTGTTTGTAACACCCAAAAGGAAACGAGTTAGACCCACCGTTTATTATACAGATCGGCTTAGAATCACTTTCTGAGTCGATTTATCAAATTACAGGTCGCAATTATAGTCCGATCTTAACAAAAATTGGCGCAAGTAAGTTTTGTGGATCAAGGACGAACGCTATTTAATTTGAAGCAAATCGGTTCAGATTTAGATTTAGCCCCCATACAAATGTCGCACCCGATTTAATTTTTTCAGCTCTAGAAACCACATATTTCACACGATTTGCTTCAAATTTGGCACAGCACCCTATAGTTGAACTCGAAACAGCTACGGTGAAAATCGTTCAGATCGGTTCAGATTTAGATATAGCTCCCATACAAATGTCGCTCCCGATTTGCCATTTTCCGCTCTAGAAACCCCATATTATATTCGATTTTATTTAAATTTGGCACAACATCTTATAATCTAACTAGAAACACCTATGCAGAAAGTCGCTACTTGTCGGATTACAGCATTTTTAGAGAAATTGGTTTATAATAAAATGCCCTAAGTTAAATGTATTCTCCCCCCAAAAAAACCCTAACATATTATTTCCCCCCAAAAAGCCATAAATCTAGGGGGAAATCCTCTAAACTGGCAACACTGCTGTGAAAGAGAACCAGAGAGGAGAGAGCTTATCTCACGACCGGCTGACTTACCCCTCATTTTCGAAATCAAAATGAGTGAACGCAACGCAAACACGAAAGTGAACGTGATAAGTCGGGATAGCAAGCTGCGATAACAAAAACTTTAATAAAAATTTAATTTTTTGCTCAAAATAAAAAAATATTTTTTTCACATTGTCGCCAACTACATATATACAACTACATATACTACAATATATGTATCAAAAGAAATTTTCAAAAAAATATTTTGTGTCGACTTTATTGGACTTAGCCTCGATATCCATCATTTTGACTTACACTGGATAATTATCCAGGCTAAGTCATACATTTTTAATACAAAATTATTTTTTCAAAATTTGTTTTCACATACATTGACATTGCTTTTGGCAACAATTTTAAAAAAGATTTTTTTTGAGTGAAATTTTAACATTTTATTTAGATTTTTGTTATCGCAGCTTAGTTATCCAATCTTAAAGAAAAACAGCCATATAAAGATATACAGAATATACATATAAATAATACCAATAATTTGGATGGATTGACGCGTTGCGATTTAGAAAATTTGGGGGTTACTGACAAAATGTAAATATCTAATTCCACTTTAACTTGCAAAAAAATTATCACGTACTTAACAACTAAACAACAATAGACGCAATAGCAACAAAGTGTAAAGTGTTAACAAAATAAGCCGAAAACTACAACACACGTTCACATGTTTTGTTGCTCTGTCCGGTTTCGCTCATAATTTACATTCAAATACTCTCAAAAAGTCCCCCCATCGATAACGGTTAGTTAATTAGGTACTTATGGACTGGTGGAGCAACAGCCAGATATATGGTGCTTACACATGCCACATTGTGAGTATGTCGTGTGCGCACCGTGTATTGAAAATGATAAAATGTTTGGCTTGCAAATGATGTGAGGATAAATAATTATTTATTTGTCATCTCGGGCTGTATTAAAGATTTTCTCCTCTGCGGCATACCCAAAACTCAGAAAAATATAAAATATTAATACTAAAACTGAGTAAAATCCATACTAAGTTTAACAGTTTCACTTCAGTTTAGTAAAATATTCCTTAAAAATAGAAAAATTAACATATGGGCATTTCCGCAGAAAGGTCCACCAAGACCAAAAAATTAAAAGTTCTTTTAAACGCTTTGTTTTATTATATTTGCATAGAGAAATAATCAAATTTAACTTATCTTGAGATATTTGAATGCAAAGCCGTGCGAGTGCAACTTTACTCCTCTGAATATTTCTCTTGCATATTTTGTTTCGATAAAAGTTCTTAAATAGAAACGTTACACTTTGACTTTTGCTGTCTAAAATCTTTCAGGGAGTACAAAGACTCAGAAAAGAAAGGATACGAAGTTATACGACTGCTATTAACTGTATCTTTTTGCTTTGCATTATCACATATTTCGATGTCACGTTCGACATGGAAAAACAACATTTGTTGCTACTGTGTCCAAAGTACATTCAGCAAGATCATAAAATTTTGAGTACAAACAGACATTTTTATACAATTTAAATAAAAATAAACATTACTGGAAAATGAGAAAATTTGTGACCTTGGTCCTTCATTAAAGTTGGTCACGTGCGACATCTTAAGTGTGAAAATTAAAAATTAAAAAAAAAATTACTTCAATAATTTATTTTTGTAAAAAAAATACTTTTGTAATTTATTTATTAGCAAAAACGGAGGCGAAAAAAGTAAAGAGAGCTGAAAACAGCGGTGAGAAAGTTGAAGGAAGATCAGCTAAAATTTCAAAATAATAAATTGAAAAACAAAATTTTCTTTTTTGCTGTTATTATTTGAGAATGAATACATTGAATACTTCTGTGAATTACAAAAAATATATAATATCTATAATTTCGTAAAAATTGCAACTGAAACAACATGATGGAAAAAAATGTCACGTGCGACATGTCACGTTCGACCGGGCTTAAAATTAAATTACAAAAAAAGTATTAATAATTTTCGGACAAAATCAAAGCCATTTTTAAGAGACATCGGTACATAACGTTCTAAAATAGGTCACATTGAAATATTGCCACAGGTTTCGCTGAAATTGGCGTTTGAATTGTTGGTCGCGAAAACGACTTCTGTTTTGATCACGTGCGAATGCCTTGGTTATTTTAGATTATCTTGAAAACGAAAAATTACCCAAAATCCACATTAGCACCAATTATACAGTTAATTAAGAGCTATAAGTTAAGCATATGGTCAAAATAAAAAACCGTTATATTTGTACTTTTTTGTCACTTTAAATATGTACGATGGTCACGTTCGACATCATGGAAATGCTCATATGTATGTTGTAGTCTTATTAGTTGTCTTATTTCAAAGTCATTTATCACAGGTTTATAAGACTAATTTTCAATGTAAAAGTATAACTGAAACCTTTCACAAATGTTCATGAATCATTTAATAATTCATAATGTTGTGGAAAAAATTTCCAAGGTTTTAAAAAAGAAAATAATGAAGACATTTTGGAATTGAAAAAATCATTTTGGCAAAATATCAAAAACTTGTTTATTCTTTAAATTAAGTAAAAGGGTGTATTTAAATTTATAGCAAGTTCTTCATACATTCAGGCATTAATAAACTTATAAAAAACAATTCAATGTGTTTATAAAATATTTGAATAGTAATAATAATTAATTAATTCTCGTTCGTTTGTCGAAGCTTATTTCTTAAGTTTAAGTTATTTGGGAACATTTTCCTCAGTTTTAGTTAAATTGAATTTCTTCATACATATATCAGGAAGAAGTTTCCTTAGCTTAAATAAAGATGTACTTGTTTTGAAAAAAAAATCAGCAAATTTTTCCTCATTTTGAATAAATAATTACTTTAGAAAAAAATTAATCAAATTTAGGAAATGTTTACTTTGTTTGGCGTTAAAAATATTACCTTATTTTGAGTAAATAGCTTGAAGAATATTTAATTTGAAACAAGTTCAAAGCATGACCTAATATTAAGGTCATGCACCTAATATTAAAGAATAGTTTGAACTTTGTATGTAGAAATATTGCTTTAGTGCTATACGAAGTTTTTTCCTAAATTTCAGTTCATTTTACCTCATTGTATGGTTCACTTTTTTTGCATGAATATTTACTGCATTATCGTCTGGGACTTTTATAGCTAAAAATAGTCAAATCGTGTTCTGTTAAATTTGACCAAAATCTGTTGGTTGTGTTTTTAAAACGCAAAAAGTATTTAAATCTGAAACCGATATTCTTCAAATTTAATAGATCCTTTCAAGTTTTATTGGTATCGGATTAAAATTGTTACCTGTACTTTGATTACATGAATAAATGGACAGACAGTGATGGGTCTATGGAACAAATTTCAGAGAATATCCATATTTCACGAAAAATATGAACTTAATATATTATTTCATGAAATTAGGATATACACTCAGAAAAATAGGACTCGTAAATTTGAGTAAAATTCATACTCCAATTTAGTTCAAAAATTTTACTCCAGTTTAATAAAAATTTCCTTAAAAGTAGGAAAATTTACTAAGTGTGTGTAAAGTTTCCTTATTTCAAAGCCATAGTAAGTAGTTCATTTACTAGAAATGGGGTAGTAAATTTACTTAAAAACATTTCATTGGATCTAATAAAAAATCTTACAATTGAGTAAATTCATATTTGTGTGGAATAAAATTTCGAAAGTTTTAAGTAAGAAAAATATTAAGAATTTTTTTGTATGGGAAAAATCCATTTAGGAAATTTTAACTAAAAAATGTGCATTTTCTTAAAATTAAGTTAATGTGTCGAGTTCTTCATACATTTAACTATTAATGACCTTATACAAAAATCACTTCAAGTTCCGAAAATTCTAGAATTTTAATCTAAGAAGCAATTCTCGTTCATTTGCGGAGACTTGTTGCTTAAATACTTGAAGTATTATTCTAAACAACCACTGCGAAGGAGCCTATCTTGCCTTCGCAGCAAACATGGAGTAATAGCTCAACTCTTTATGGCAGAGGTATCATGAAACTTTTGAGAAATATTTCATGTTGTCATTTTTTGTATCAGTTATGCATACACTGAAGCAAAACCATTTGTTTGATTTTTCAGTTAGATTTTTTAGTATCAAGTAAAATTGTCCTCAGTTTTAGTAAAAAATTACTTGTTTTTAAGAAAATATCAGCTAAATTGTCCTCAGTTTAAGTAAATATTTACTTGATTTGAGTAAAAATTTACTTAGTTTTAGTTTTAGAAATTTTCAGCAAAATTTTACTTGAATTTAGTAAAAATTTACTTGGTTTGAGTAAAAACTTACTTAGTTTTAGGAAAATTTTACTTAAATTTAGTAAAAATTTACTTGTTTTTAGGAAAAATTTACTGAGATTTAGGAAAACTTCAGCAAAATATTACTAGATTTAGTAGATTTAGTAAAAATGTACTTGGTTTGTGGAACAACTTACTGGAATTTTCCTAAGTTTTAGTAAATATTTACTTGGTTTGAGGAAAATTGGACTAGAATCAAGTTCAAAGCTTGTACTACTTTCAAGGAAATACGAAGTTCAAGTTTCCTAAATTTTAGTTCATTTTAACTCATTATAGGGTTCTGAGTGTAGAACAAGTAAAAACGGTGTTAAGTTTGGCCGTGTCGAACTTTATATACCCTCCACCATGGATTGCATTTCACAGAGGCTGTCGAGGCAGTAATATTACAGGACAATATATTTTTTTAATATTGGCAAACCAAAACAAATACAAATTTTGACAAAATAATTTTATAAATAAATATAATATTTTTATTATTTCAAAGCACTCTTATAAGGCAAGATTACCTATTCAATTCAAAACAGTAAATATTCTTACAAATATTTATATTTTCAAAATAGCTTAAATACCACAAATAATAATGCAAAATAACCATTGACTTCAAAACCAATGACTTCAAAAAAAAATCGACCTCGTCGAGACAAAAACATCGATGTATCACACTTTAAAATCCGTTTATAAATGCAGAAGTTATATAGAAAAATGTAAAAGCACTACCCCTACGTTCGGCATAAAAAAATAAAAAAAAAATTTTGAAACTACCTTTCAATAATACTTCATATTCGAAGGTGTACGGCGAACTTTTTTTTTGAGGTACGCCCTAATGTACACACCAAATTTCGTGTTTCTAGCTGTTATCGTTTGGTAGGTACCATTTTTATCCCTTTTTGTCCCATTTCGTCCTCTACGAATAAGAATCACTTTATGGTGCACGTTTTTGTTATAGGGGGAATGCGCATACTCAATATCAAGTAAGATAGATTGAAAAAACACGCTTAATACTATAAAATATAAGGGGTTATTATGGGTATTTTTAGTCCTTGTGAGGGAAGAATTTTTCGCTTTGGGCCGATTTCGCCCAGTTTCAATCCCAACCTATCTACGACTATTAGACACATTTATGGAAAATTTGGATGTTCTAGCTCCTTTCGTTTAGATGCTAGCGTACTTTCAACAGACGGACGGACATGGCTAGATCGTCTTAGAATTTTATGACGATCAGGAATATATATACTTTATATGGTCTCAGGTCGATATTTGAAGGTGTTACAAACGGAATGCAAAGTTAGTATAACCCCATACTGGAGGGTATAAAAATGTAATGGAAAAATGTGAACTTAATGTATTTTTTCATGAAATTGGTATATCCTGTGAAATTTATTCTATAGAAAAATGTAATGTACAATAAAGTGTAAACAGCGCTATAAACCCATCGACAGACAACAAAGGCAAATTTTAGTTCATTTTGGAATTCTATCTAAGAAAATAGCTCTGGGTTCATCAGTGATTGATCTGATTTTGGACGATTAAATAATTATGAATTTAATCTCAACATTATCAACTATTTTGTTGGTCAAGATGAATTAATGTCATCTTGACCAACAAAATAGTTGATAGTAGAAAATAATACCCATTTGATATTAGTAGGGGACGAAATTTGTTCAGACGAACTTCTTCTTCCTTCGAGTAATTTCGGATGATTTAATAAAATCTATTAGAAATTCTGTTGATTCCTTTCACTGTAGCCCTCTTTCCATACATTTTGTATTAATGTGAAATTCATGAAAATGCCGATAGTTAATTAACGATAATACTTTCCAGTTCGATAAATTAAAAAATTACTAAAATAGTGTTATACATATACAACATTATTTTAGTAATTTATAACATTATACATATGTATTATTATACATATATAACATTATTTAGCTATTTTTTTAATTTATTTCACTGTAAAGTTTGCAAATAAGTTTTAAATAAATAATAATACATTAATAATGGAAAATGTTTAAGATTTTCCCTACGTTATCTCTTTAATATCTCTCTCGTCTCCACCACCCACTCTCATGTGTGTTTGAATTCAAAACAACTGATAATTTCTGAAAAAAAAAACACAGATTCTCGCGAAAGCAAAAGATCATCCATTGATCCATAACGAAATCGTACGATTTGACATTTGATGTATCTATTTTGCTTTTTTCTTTGTTGTTATCAGCCATTTGGCATTTGTTTGTTTGTTGCTGTTGGTAGGCAAATGATAATAATGCTGCCGATCAATGTCATGTCCAGTGTCACTGTTGCACAATTACACATCTGTACATATGCATACATCGTTGGCTTAATATAGACACGGACGTATCTGGATGTAGAACATATCAATACTGTATTGACGAGGCATACGTTCGTATAGGAGGGCTCCTAGAAGGCCTGTTGTAACTGCCTTCAACTCTATTCTTCCTTTCGAAAAATATCTTATAGCATATATCACAGAACTGGTTCCAAAGTCTAAATAACAGTGGCTCAATTCTCACCTTCAATGACAATTAAAGGTCGTGAGTTCAAATTCCAGATAATAGGCGTGTTTTTATTTCAGAAGATAACATTTAAGATAACATTTTCGCGATAAGTGCAAATAAAATACACTGTCGTTAAGTGTAATTTTTTAAAACATCGATTCTGGCAAAAGAAATGGTAAATAAACATTTACATTTATTATGTTCAAAAGTAAAATTTGTGTTTGACAAAATATAAATTTTACTCCCAACCTAAAGAAATGTATTGTGAATACCAAGAGATAAGTTAGTTACACATATCTATGCAACAAAAAAATAAAAATTTTGTATCAGAGACCTAAACAAAATATTTTTTGTGTGCATTGATTCAGAAAATAGACACACAATTTTATGGATACAATTTTTTAATATATATGGGGCATTCCACGACAAATCGGACAGTTCAAAAAAAATATTTTTGATTTCCTCCATTTTTTTACATTTTTAGTACCCACTAAAAAAACACCCCCTGGTATATTTTGAGTTTTTTTCTGATTACTCGTTAAACAGACATATCTTTTTGTAAAAATCGTTAAATAGTAGTTCTTTTTTCATAACTTCGCCAAAAATTGATTGGATATTGTTTTTTTAATATTTTTTGTTTTTTGAAGTACTTTTCCGAAAAAATATTCACAATGTTTTTGTATACAAATTTTGATTTTTTTAATTAAAACTTTATTTTTACATTGTTTGTACTCTTCGATTTTCTCAATTTTTTTTATTTAAACATCTATTTATTCTGTAAATTTTGAGGCTTGGTTGAAAGTGGGCCTATAAAAATTACTGTTTTTTGAAAATTTGGAAACACGAAAAAAATTAAAAAACATTGTAATTTTTATAGGCCCTCTTTCAACAAAGTCTCAAAATTTACGGAATAAATATAGAGTCCGCCAAATAACTTCTTTTTTGAAAATGCTATAAAAAAACAACTGAATATTTTCTCAAATTTCTTTTTTATTTGAAAGTACAATCCTTCCGGTTAATAATAGAAAATAATTTCATTCAAATGGCTGCCTCGGGCACCCCACAAATAATAGTCCAACGGTTGAATATTAAAAAAAAAACGTTAGATGGCGGACCTTTATATAGCTCCCATACCAATGTCTCCTATGATTTATTTTTTCCGCTCTAGAAACCACATATTTCAACAAATAACTTTTTTTTTGAAAATGCTATAAAAAACTACTGAATATTTTCTCAAATTTCTTTTTTTAGTTGTTTGTATGTATAGTTGGTCTGTTATGTTGTATGTGTTGTCATTTATTTTGGTTGAAGACCAAAGGTTGTGCTGAAGTCTTCAGCAGAACCCAAAATTAGCAAAAAGGCAAAGTGACTTTATTGTTGCAGCTAAAAGTTGACTGCGCAGTTTCGATGGGCGCTACCCCATCTCGTCAGAACTTTCGCAACGAATGTATGTCTTTGACTTAAATCAGGGTTCATATTAGTACCAGCGGTCACATATGACAAATGAGAAGCGCTGATAAACAAAATATTCCACCGAACTAAGTCGACACACTAAAAATCTCACTTTGCCAATTCAATTTTATGCATGTGCTCGCATCGCTTTTTATTTGAAAGTGCAATCCTTCCGGTTAATAATGGAAAATAATTTCATTCAAATGGCTGCTGTGGGCACCCCACAAATAATAGTCCAACGGTTGAATAGTTGAAAAAAAAACGTTAGATGGCGGACCCTATAGAATCGAAAATCTACCGAAAAATGTAATTGGTCGGATGAGGTACTGCCGAGCCAGTCGTGGTAGTCGTACGGATGATATCGTGTTCCATTATAAAATGACAAAGTTCAACCTTTCCAATAAAATCACAAATTTGAAAAAAAATAATCAGTACTTTTTCTTTTACTACCGATTCTAATATAAAAAGTTACACGACCCACCCTACACATAGCCTTTACGTATAAAAATAAAGGCCTCTCTCATCCCTGGTCCACATCTTTCCTTTACCAGGGAATTAACAAGCAATTCATAAAAAATAAAAAAACGAATTCGCAATAAAATTGTCCAATAAAATACACCTAATAATAACCTGATTGTTTCGGTCTATAAATAGAAGATTTGGAATTTTTTCAAAAACGTGTACGAAAAATTGCTTAAATTAAAAATAGAAAATAACAAATTTTCAACGCGTACAAAACCACGAACAATGTCTTATTTTTCGTTGAAAGAGCAAGAAATTATTCGGGAATTATTCCTTTCACGGTGGGGCAGTTTCTTTAATTTTTCTTACTCTTTGATCTCGATTTACAAATGTCAGATCCCATACAAATTTGACATTTGCAAGTCGTCCTTATGTCATTTCCAGCTGAAATCAATTGATTTCGCATGCAGTCTGAAAAGCCTATAAATAAAGGCCTGCTATGAGGCCTTCTTTACACCGGATTTGGGATACCAAAGAATATTTACACACTCGCACACAATAAGTAATTGTTAATTTACGGATTAATAAATCCAACATCACTGATGGTCGATAGCTGCCTGTTAATTGTCCACACCACAATTGAGGTGTTATGTGGATATTGAGCTATTTTACTTTGTATAAATAAGCATGTGTACATTATCAAATACTGGCGAACAAATACGACTGTCATTTGTTTATTTGTGTGTCGCGCTCTCAAACACGTGTTTTTCATGTGCTCACTTTAGCGGGCGTGTAGTTTTTTTTTTCTAATTTGCCGTCGCGTCGCTCTGTGTTTACCTCCTAAATATATACATATCGTTACCAAAATATACAAAAGACTCAACTAACATTTTTTTGCAAATCGATATTTTTGTTTATTATGACCGAAGTTGTTGTGTTTTGTAAAAACAAACAAAAATCTCGATTTGCAAAAAAATGTTAGTTGAGTCTTTTTTATATTTCAGTAACGATATGTATTTCCCACTTGTTGCCGGTCTAGCTAGAGACTCTCTAGTTTCTTTCCGATATAAAATGATAGTGGTGTTATCTGGAAGTGCGAAATTTTCACTTCACCTACATTTCCCACCTCCTCCTCCAACGCGGTGGAAATGTCTGTCTACCTTGACATTATCAGAGTGGTTGGTAGATAACATATGAATGCCTGTATTATCTTTTGAGAAATGATGGATTACGTTCAAATAAAATGCCAAATAAAAAACAAATAGGAAAAGACAACATTCGAATTTAATTAGAATACCAATAAAAAAGTTGAAATATGAGTCGTATAATCTCAAAATATACAGACATATACATGTACAGACATATGTATGTATAGAATATATGTATGTGTTGGGACGGATCAAGAATAATTCCATGTACAAAACCATCAACGGCCAAAACTGGAAATATTGTCATAGTTCATATAAAAATGTAAGCAATTTTGGCATTTCGTTGCGAAGCAATATACAGGGTTTTCCAACAAGAGGTGTTATTATTTTGAAACACCCGGTATTTCAGTAGCTGTCACTTTTGAAGATTTTATTCTTTGACATTTGACAAGTAGAAACTACGCCATTACTAAAAATGGAACGATAAGAGCAATCGATATTAGGCCTGTTCACTTGAAATATATATTTAACATATATTTAGTTAGTCGCGAAAATCACTACAATTGTTTAACAAAAATCCAAAATTCGAAATTGCTTATATTTTAACTTTCTCTATCCAGGAATCTGAAACATTTCTGACACAAATATCCTCATGAAGTCAGCAATCATATCGAGGGCTTATATTCATAAGTGGCTATGAACCATTTTCTCGAAAATAAGTTTTTGATGACAAACTATTCTCAGATTTGGATGTCATCTGTCATATACATTTCGAGAAAAAATTTTTTTTTCTAAAGCCATTTTTTCAAATTTTTCTGATTTGGCTATCTACTCACACGTTAATTTGTGACTGCATAAGTGGCTATGTACATTAGGGCGTACCTCAAAAAAAAAGTTCGCCGTACACCTTCGAATATGAAGTATTATTGAAAGGTAGTTTCAAAAAAAAAATTTTTATTTTTTTATGCCGAACGTAGGGGTCGCGCTTTTACATATTTCTATATAACTTGTATTTATAAACGGATTTTAAAGTGTGATACATCGATGTTTTTGTCTCGACGAGGCCGATTTTTTTGTCTTTGAAGTCATTGAGCTCAAGCACCCCCTTCTGGTACTTACCCATCATTTCTCAGTTGCTACTACCCTAATGTACCACTCTAATAATCGAAAATTAAAGCTCGCATAAAATCATGAATCATGTTTGAGCTCAATGACTTCAAAGACAAAAAAATCGGACAAAAACATCGATGTATCACACTTTAAAATCCGTTTATAAATGCAGAAGTTATATAGAAAAATGTAAAAGCGCGACCCCTACGTTCGGCATAAAAAAATAAAAAAAATTTTTTTGAAACTACCTTTCAATAATACTTCATATTCGAAGGTGTACGGCGAACTTTTTTTTTTTTACTTGTAACCTGGTACGCTCTAATGTACATAGAAATAATATATATAAATAAAATAGTTAAATAAAATGGGGCAGCATATAACCGAAGGTTGTAATTCGCTACAACGATTTTGTTTTAATCATTTTTCTAGAGTTAGGGCTTATCGCAATATCAAATTCCATCAGTGCGCGATTAATAGCATTTTGGTTCCCAAATTATCAGGCTAAAATAGGATAAATAGTGGCTGTAAAGTCAAAAATTGTGAAAAGTATATTTAGAAAAACCCGCGTAACTTTTAATCATATTGAGAATACCAAAATATTTTTATAGCATATGATTGATGACTTCATTCGGAATATTTGTGTCAGAAAAGATTCAGAATCCTGAACAGAGAAAGTTAAAATATAAGCAATTTCAGCCGCTAATTTTGGATTTTTCAACAATTGCAGCGATTTTCGCGACTGGCTACATATTTGTTACAAGCGACATTGGTTCTTAATAAACGGATCCGTTGGGTATATCGCGAGAAAGTCATAAAACAAAAAAGTCATGTGTGAAACTCATTTTAGCCATATTTGCCGCGAAAATGAAAATTTTCCAAAAATATCCAATTTGTATTTTTTGTTTATCGTGCCCTACCGCAATATCCACTTTTTGTAAAAAATTTGGATAAAGGGATACAAATGGTACCAATCTGACGGATGAAGCTGGAATATTTAAATTCGGTATATACATCCCAGAAAATGCGTTTTCTACACAACATTGCCAACATTTCATAAAAAACGTTATCGAGTTTACAATAAGTCTTATTTATAAAGGGTGATTTTTTAGCTATTACCTTTTTGGCAACACTGGTTTAAACAGCTGACGCACGTTTCGTGTTTTGTTTCACTGTCAAACATCTTCAGTTTGGTCTATAATTTAACCATGAATCATGAGTCTTACAAACGAACAACGCTTGCAAATTATTGCATTTTATTATCAAAATGCGTGCTCTGTTAAGAAAGTACATCGCGCGCTTCCATTTTATGGTCAGTTTAATCGACCCACTGAAGCGGCTATTCGGGCTATTGTGACTAAACTTCGCACCAAATTTACATTGTTGGACATTAAACCACCAACACGCTTGCGTAGAGTGCGAACTGAAGAAAATATCGCAGCTGTATCGGCCAGTGTTAATGATGACCATCAATTATCGATTCGTCGCCGTTCGCAGCAATTGGACCTCTGTTACTCAAAACCGTGCCAAAATTGGACTAAGCGGATGGACCATTTGAGGCGAAGTCAAGATCAACATTTGCATGAAATACTATCGATTCAAATAAAGATTTCATGCATTTTTCTGAATTTTATGTGTTTTTTTTTTTGAAAAACTTTCCTATAGCTTTTAAAAAATCACCCTATATATTTGAGCATGTGCTTATTTCAAAATTCATAGTGTTCAATTTCAAACGTGCAAAAGTGGCTATGAACCACAAAACTGCGAATAATGGGACATTTCGAAAACATTTTAATCGTAGCAATTAGTAACCCTCTTTAGATTAAACTGTGGAAGAATGATTCATAATTACTCTTAAAAGTTCATAGCCACTTATGAATATAAGCCCTCGATATGCAAAAAATAATATATTTGCGTTTTTCTAAAGATACTTTTCACAATATTTGACCTTACATTTTTTTACACTGGCACCTTGGGAAGCAAAATGCTATTAACGGCGAAAATGTGGAATTTGATAGTAAAGGGTGATTTTTTAAGAGCTTGATAACTTTTTTAAAAAAAAAAACGCATAAAATTTGCAAAATCTCATCGGTTCTTTATTTGAAACGTTAAATTGGTCCATGACATTTACTTTTTTAAGATAATTTCATTTAAATGTTGACCGCGGCTGCGTCTTAGGTGGTCCATCCGCTTAGTCCAATTTTGGCATTTCCACGTTTTTGAGTAACAGAGACCCAATTGGTGCGAACGGCGACGAATCGAAAATTGGTGGTCATCATTAACACTGGCCGATACAGCTGCGATATTTTCTTCAGTTCGCACTCTACGTAAGCGTGTTGGTGGTTTAATGTCCAACAATGTAAATTTGGTGCGAAATTTAGTCACAATAGCCCGAATAGCCGCTTCAGTGGGTCGATTAAACTGACCATAAAATGGAAGCGCGCAATGAACTTTCTTAACAGAGCACGCATTTTGATAATAAAATTCAATAATTTGCAAGCGTTGTTCGTTTGTAAGACGATTCATGATGAAATGTCAAAGCATACTGAGCATCTTTCTCTTTGACACCATGTCTGAAATCCCACGTGATCTGTCAAATACTAATGCATGAAAATCCTAACCTCAAAAAAATCACTCTTTACAATATTCCCTAAATATAGATTTTATGCTGCCCCATTTTTGAACTATTTTGCAGTCACAAACTAAAGTGTGAGAGCATAGCCAAATTAGAAATATTGAAAAAGCGGCTTTCGAAAAAAAATTCTTCTCCAAATTTATACGACAGATTAGAGCCAAATCAGCGAGTAGTTTGCCATCAATAAAATCATTTTCGAGAAAATGGTTCACAGCCATTTTTGAATATAAAATCTCGACATGTGGAACATTTCATATAAAATCAGAGAGAAGAGACAATATTTATATGATCGCTTCACATGGAATTAGTCTATTGGAAAAAGCGGCTTTCGAAAAAAAATCTTATACAAATTTATACGACAGCGAGAGCCAAATCAGAGAATAGTTTGCCATCAAAAAAATCATTTTCGAGAAAAGGGTTCATAGCCACTTTTGAATATAAGCTCTCGATATGTGGGAAATTTCATAAAAATCAGAGAGAAGAGACAAAATTTATGTGATCGCTTCACATGGAATTACTCTATTGGAGTTTATACTATATTTAGAAAATGTAATTCATTCTTAAGTTAAATGTTTCAATATTATGTATATTCGTATATAACGGAATTTATTTATTTCAAATAATCACGATATTCACGATTATGAAAATGTGTAAACTAGCCTGTTAGTATTTTATTGTGACGGAGTGTAGATTTGATACAGAAAATCATTTAATATACAAAGTACCAAAAATAGTACAATTGTACCACGCTTGCCATCACTGGAGCTTATGCACATTAGCTTTTTAAGAGCTTTCCACATGAAGTCAAACAATGTGTGTGCATAACATGGTTGATGGCTAGCACGTATATTACTTGTGTGAAATGCGCTGACATGGTCCTGTGGCGCAATGGATAACGCGTCTGACTACGGATCAGAAGATTCCAGGTTCGACTCCTGGCAGGATCGATTAGTTTTTTATATTTTTTTAATTTTATTTATTTATATTTTTAAATATAATTTTATTATTTTTATTTATTATTTATTTAATTTTTTATTTGAAAACAATTAAGAACTTTATTTTTGTCATTTATTGTCATTTTTCCCATACAACTTTCATTCATTGGGAATATCGAACAAGTTTCAATCAAATCAATTAAGAAAACTAACCCAGTCACATTGTCACTATCAAGTTGTAGCAATCATTTCACACGCACCTTGAAACCTCTTGCATATCTCGTTAGCTGAAATGTCATTTGACCTAACTAACTTTTCTTATTTTTTATTATGTACAAGAGAACCTACAGAGTTTATAAATTTTGTTATGGGATTGTGATAACAATTATCTTCTTTGTAATTCCTTTAATATAGGCGTTCGGATATACACCCAAAATCTACTTTGACCGGATTTTGGATGGTGAAATCCTGTCAAAATAGATTTTGGGCGCATAATTGTTAGTTACACCTATTTGCATACTTTCTGATACCATATGCATGTGTGTTTGTGTAAACGGTATTCGAGTATAAGATGAATTCGTTTTTTACGATCAGACACTTATGAATTTATAATGAAGGCAACGAACGACTTTTGTTTTCCAAAAGGCCGACCCGGACTGGGCGGCCAATGGATGACGACAAATACTTTTTCTTGTTCAATTAAATAACTATGCATATTTAATCAGAGAGTAAGTACATAAATAAATATTTTATATAGTTTTTTTTTTCTTTTTCTTCGCATAGTCTCTGTACTCTGTCTGTAGACGACGGGTATGATGGCAACGTGAAACGTGATTAAATTTGCAGTACAACTCGTAAACATAAACATCACGTCGTTTATTTTGATAACAATTATCATTCAGTCTTGTTCAGTTTGCGGCTTTGCCTAAGTTATTGTCTGTCGCTAGTGGGGGTACAGTGGTGGGAAAAACTGTGTGAGTGGCTACTCGTTTCTATTAATATTTTTGGCAAAAAAAATTGAGATGTGTCCAAGGGAACTCCTTAAAAAAGCGAAATTAATCTCAAATGACATAAGGTCGATTTACAAATGTCAGATTCCAAATAATTTTGACATTTGTAAGTCGACCTCATGTCATTTCAAGCTGAAATCGATTGATTTCACATGCAGTGTGAAAAGGCTATAACTGAGGTATACAAGCATACAAATCATGAAATTTGTATGTCGAATGTTAGTTCAAATATATATATATATAACTCAATATCTATATATATAAAAATTCAATATATATATAAAAATCTGTATACATACTTGTTTGTCTGTATGTTCCGTATAATACGTCAAGCCTGTGGAACGATACGCTTGAAAATTCTACTGTAGCTAACTTCGGATGGTTTCTGACTATACGAGGTCATGAGGTCACACGAATTATATTTTAAAACTATGTATCTCAAAATACTGGTCGTATGTTTGGGCTAAAAGTCAAAGATAGATGTTTGAAAGGTTAAAGAGTTCAAATGGATCAAAGGCCAAGGGTTAAAGGGATCAAAAGTCAAAGATCGATGTTCGTTCTTCGAAGGTCAAAGGTCAAACAGATTAAAGGGGGTCAAGGGTCAGAGGACAAAGGTCAAATATATCAAAGTCCAGACACCAAATGGATCAAAAGCCATAGATCAAATGAATTAAAGGTCTAAATGATCAAATGTCAAAGTTTGATATTCGGTGCTCGAAGACCGATGTTCGAAAGTAAAGGGGATTAAATGTCAGTGGTCAAAGGGATTAAAGGTCGAAAGTCAGAGGTCAAAAGGATCAAAGGTCAAGGGTCAAATTACAAAGTTCGATGTTCGAAGGTCGAAGGGGTCAAAGTCCAAAGGCCAAAAGGATTAAAAAGTATAGAGTAAACATCAAAGGCAACAAAGGGATTAAATGGTAAAGGTCAAATGGATCTAAGGAATTAAGTGTAAAAGTCAAGGGTCAAATGGATCAATTGAATTAAATGTCAGAGGTCAAATGGATTAAAGGACGAAAGTCAGAGGTCAAAAGGATCAAAGGTCAAGGGTCAAATTACAAAGTTCGATGTTCGAAGGTCAAAAGGATCAAAGTCCAAAAGGATTAAAAAGTATATAGTAAAGATCAAAGGCAACAAAGGGATTAAATGGTAAATGTCAAATGGATCTAAGGAAATAAATGTCAGAAGTCAAGGGTCAAATGGAATTAAATGTCAAAGGTTAAAGTTCGATGTTCGAAGATCAAAGGGAATAAAGGGGTCAGAGGGATCAGTACTATTCGAAATGAGTTGATCAAAGTCTAAAGGCCAAAAGGATTAAAAAGTATAGAGTAAAGATCAAAGGCAACAAAGGGATTAGATGGAAAAGGTCAAATGGATCTAAGGAATTAAATGTCAGAAGTCAAGAGTCAAATGGATCAATGGAATTAAATGTCAGAGGTCAAATGGATCAAAGGTTAAAGTTCGATGTTCGAAGATCAAAGGGAATAAAGGGGTCAGAGGGATCAGTACTATTCGAAATGAGTTTATTATCAAAGTCTAAAGTCCAAAAGGATTAAAAAGTTTACTCTATACTCAAAGATCAAAGGCAACAAAGGGATTAAATGGTAAAGGTTAAATGGATCTAAGGAATTAAATGTCATGGTTCAAATGGTTGAATGCTATTAAATGTCAGAGGTCAAATGGATCAAAGGTCAGATGGATCAGTACTATTCGAAAGGAGTTTATTATTTACGTCCTGTGAACAGCGATGCGTGAACTTTTGTGACAAAATGGAGTCAACACTTTTTCAAAACTCCCTTCTTCCTCCCAGTTTAACTATCAACAACCTAAAATTTTTAAGTTAAATATATCATAATTCGTCAATCAAGTTAGCTTTGAAGAAGACATGCATATAACAAATATGCAGTCTTTTAGATTTTTTTAATTTGAAATTCGTGAATTTTAGAATTTGATAACATTGTAATATTTCGAAAGCATATGATTTTTTTTCATTTAGTTAAATTAATTCATTTTGTGTTCGTGATTTAGAAAGTAGGACGTTTTCACAAAAGTTGTATATCCTATATTGGGACCGCGAAACATATAGTTGCGGTCAAAAAAATAGCAGCGACGAGATAAAAAAATGTCGACAAAAAATATCAGTTTTACTTCAAAAATCCTAAAAGTTTATACGGCGATTTATGTCAAAAATGAGACCAGTCAACGTATTGACTCAACTCCATAATATGAAAAAACACGCCCAAGCTTGATCATCCATATTTGACAGTTTTGGTACTATACCTGGAGATGTATTCCGTGTTCTCTGGACGTCTTACAAAAGTAGAAATAAAAAAATTATCACACAAATAAATATATGAAAATGTATACTAAGCTATGGTGCGCTGCTATTATTTTGACCACAACTGTACATAACTTCACGAAAGCTTTTACAGGATAATATTTTGCTGAAACATAAAAAGAATATATTAATTAGTGAACTCTCCAATCACTTCCCAGTGTTTTCTGCTTCATTCTTTTTGGTATTTTTATAAAATTCTATTTTTTTTTTTGCAGAATTAATAAATATTTTGTTTTTCAGTTTTTGGAGGAGAAAAGAATTGCAATCGCAATGTAAATTAAAAATTTCGAGCACTATTAACCACCAGTGTTGTGGTTACTGAAAATGCAAATGTAACAGAAAACTGTTAACGCAAACACTAAATAACAGAATAACCGTTACAATAACATTATTTTGTAGACGCGTTTAAAATGCAATGAATTGACCAACAAACACAATTTTAATCAACAGCGTATGCATAAGCAAGAGTAGAGTAGTTACGCTGAGCTTTCAAACAGGAATGAACTCAAAAGCAAGAAAAAGGACGTATGGTTTAAGAAATTTTAGGATATCAGGACTATAATCCTCAATGAAGTTGGACAAGGTGGGCAGTACAACAAAGGTCAAAGTTCACACATAAATAATAATTAATTTAATGTTTTCATAGGGGATTTTTTCATAATTGTAAACTCTATATGAAAAAAGAATTCCAAATTCCAGAAAAAAATTTGATTGTATATTCAAATGCATGCTGCTGGTTGATTTACTTGACCGTATGTGGGAGCATCAAGTCGTGCAATTCAATAAAGTCACGTACAGGTTTGCATATTCTTACTTCTCTGGATATCGCATATTGCTCTTGATATTATTCGTGTTTTTGGCACCTCGCTTAATTGATTTAAGTCCAATAACTTGGTTGGTTTTTTTTGAAAATTTTTGATTTAATTTATAGAAAGCTATCACCCACCACCTAAGGGTATTTGAAATAGTTTTGTTTGAAAATTACACATTCCAGTAAACAAAATATACGTTTGTTGTTCCAATTTTTGAATTGGTTTCCTAAAATCAACCACAGCGACTTTCCCAAAATATTAAAATGATCAAATAACAATATACGTCCAGACCTTTAAGGAAATTCGAGTTCTCTGAATCCAATGACAGTATTGGAAAGTATGCAAATCTCTTATTGACATATTGGTGGCGTATACGTGTTATTTGCTCGAGATAATATTACTCATTCGCACTGTTATCATAATAGAAAAAATGGATAAATTTAAGGATTTCTCATCATTGCATTACTTTGCAGACATTAAAGATCAGAAAACAGTCGGGAATTAGTCGAAGTGTTGAGGAGCTAAACTTCTTTTGGAGGACCCTCAGGTCTAAACAGAGGAATTCCAAAGTGGACATAAATAATAATTGATTCAATGTTTTCATAGGGGTTTTTTATAATTGTAAACTCCATATGAAAAAAGAATTCCAAAATCCAGATAAAATGGATTTTGAGTGTGTATCCGAATGCATGCTGCTGGTTGATTTATGTGACCGTATGTGAGAGCATCAAGTCGTGCAATTCAATAAAGTCACGTACAGGTTTGCATATTCTTACTTCTCTAGATATCGCATATTGCTCTTATTCGTGTCTTTGGCACCTCGCTTAATTGATTTAAGTCCAATAAATTGGTTGGGTTTTTTTGGAAAATTTTAAATTTGATTTAATTTATAGAAAGCTATCACCACCTAAGGGTATTTGAAATAATTTTGTTTGAAAAAATATTCATCCAGGAAAAAATATTCATTTGTTGTTCCAATTTGTGAATTGGTTTCCTAAAATCAACCACAGCGACTTTCCCAAAATATTAAAATTATCAAATAGCAATTTACGTCCAAACCTTTAAGGATATTCGAGTTCTCTGAATCCAATGACAGTATGTATTGGAAAGTATGCAAATCTCTTATTGACATAGTGGTGGCGTATACGTGTTATTTGGTCGAGATAATATTACTCATTCGCACTGTTATCATAATAGAAAAATGGATAAATTTAAGGATTTCTCATCTCATCATTGCATTAATTTGCAGACATTAAAGATCAGAGAACAGTGGGGAATTTGGAAAAAACTTGACCGATTTTGATAAAATTTCGTACAGACATAGTCGAAGTGTTGAGGAGCTAAACTTCTTGTGGAGGACCCTCAGGTCTAAACAGAGGAATTCCAAAGTGGACAGCCAAAGATATGAGTGTGTCTGATTTCATTTTTATACCCTCCACCTCCAGGATGGGGGTATACTAACTTTGTCGTTTGTAACACCTTGAAATATCGACCTGAGACCCAATAAAGTATATATATTCTTGAACGTCATAAAATTCTAAGACGATCTAGCTATGTCCGTCCGTCCGTCTGTCCGTCTGTTGAAAGCACGCTAGCATCTAAACGAAAGGAGCTAGAACGTTCAAATTTTCCATAAATGCGTCATATAGTCGTAGATCGGTTGGGATTGAAAAGGGGCGAAATCGGCCCAAAGGGAAACATTTTTCCCTCACAAGGACTAAAAATATGTTAGCGTATTTAAGCATGTTTTTTTCAATATTTCTCTTTATATTTGCTTGATATTTGGTATGCGCATTCCCCTTATATCAAAAACGTGCACCATAAAGTGATTCTTATTCGTAGGGGGTGAAATGGGGCAAAAAAGGGATAAAAATGGTACATATTAAACGACAACAGCTATAAACACTAAATTCAGTGTGTACATTCCTCTAATTGAGAAGATACATAATATAGAGTGATTTTTTTGAGGTTAGGATTTTCATGCATTAGTATTTGACAGATCACGTGGGATTTCAGACATGGTGTCAAAGAGAAAGATGCTCAGTATGCTTTGACATTTCATCATGAATCGTCTTACAAACGAACAACGCTTGCAAATTATTGAATTTTATTATCAAAATGCGTGCTCTGTTAAGAAAGTTCATTGCGCGCTTCCATTTTATGGTCAGTTTAATCGACCCACTGAAGCGGCTATTCGGGCTATTGTGACTAAATTTCGCACCAAATTTACATTGTTGGACATTAAACCACCAACACGCTTACGTAGAGTGCGAACTGAAGAAAATATCGCAGCTGTATCGGCCAGTGTTAATGATGACCACCAATTTTCGATTCGTCGCCGTTCGCACCAATTGGGTCTCTGTTACTCAAAAACGTGGAAATGCCAAATTTGGACTAAGCGGATGGACCACCTAAGACGCAGCCGCGGTCAACATTTAAATGAAATTATCTTCAAAAAGTAAATGTCATGGACCAATCTAACGTATCAAATAAAGAACCGATGAGATTTTGCAAATTTTATGCGTTTTTTTTTTAAAAAAGTTATCAAGCTCTTAAAAAATCACCCTTTATAAAAGTATTTTTTCCAAATTCGTACTTTTAAGGGGTAAAATGGGAATAGATAGAATAGAATTCCTCTGATTGCAAAGACAAGTAAAATACGCCGATTTTTCAAAATTCGTACTTTTTGGGGTTAAAATGAAAAAAGGGGATAAAAATAGTACCAATCAAATGACCGCAGCTAGAGTCATGAAATTCGGAGTATACATTCCTTTCACTGTGTAGACACGGAAAATAAACTGATTTTTCGAAATTCGTACTTTTTGGGGTCAAAATAGAAAAAGGGGATAAAATAGTACCAACGCATCTAGAGTCATGAAATTCGGAGTATACATTCCTTTGACTACGTAGACATGAAAAATAAAAGTTTATTTTTTTCAAATTCGTACTTTCAAGGGATACAATAGGTACGTAGGGATAAAAATGGTACCAACCAAACGGCTACACCTAGAATAATGAAATTCGGTATATACATTCCTCTGATTTCGTAGACACTTAAAATAAACAGATTTTTCGAAATTCGTACTTTTTGGGGCTAAAATGAAAAAAGGGGATACAAATAGTACCAATCAAATGACCGCAGCTAGAGTCATGAAATTCGGTGTATACATTCCTCTGACTGCATAGACACGCAAAATAAAAAGTTTTTTTTTCCAAATTCGTACTTTTTCTTTTACGGCAAAAATTGGTTGAATCATGAAGTTAGGTTATTTTGCAATACGTACGTCTGACAATGGATTTACAAAATTTTTACTTTTGGAATTAAAATAGAATGGAAATACAACCAACTGTACCACCCACTATCTACCAATATTTATGGTATTTAAGCTTTTTGAATATATAAATATAAGAATATTTATTTTTTGCATTGACGTATTGGTAGCCTTTCCTTATAAGCGTGGTTTGAAATAATTAAAATATTATATTTATTTATAAAATTATTTTTTCAATATTTGTATTTGGTTTGGCTATATTAAAAAAATATATTTTCCTGCAATATTACTGCACTTCTACGAAAACCGACAACCTCTGTGGAATGCAATCCATGGTGGAGGGTATATAACGCCGTTTTTACTTGTTTTGGGAGATGCCCATATGTAGATTCTATCTTATAGTTTGGGAGATAAGCGCTTCAGAATCAATTTTCCCGACCTTTTACAGCGTTTAGACACAGAAAATCTAAGTGAAGACCGATGTAACCCCAATCATATTTTTTGTAAAGCTAATAGACCAATAAATGAACTGAAACAAAAATTGTTAAAAAGTCTCTTCAATGTAAAAAATAGCAGATGCTTAAATTCAAAATTTTATTATTTTTTTCAGTTTTTTTTTTTGAGAAAAAAATGTATCATCACTTTTACTGCGATAATGGAATAAATATCAATGTATATCATTATTATAATCACTTTTATATTATTCTGAAATATAGCATAACCTAGGATAGGATTATTCGAGCTTTGACTTCCAAATTTTGAAATTTTTGGGAAGAAAAAAATATGATTTCAAGATTAAGTAGAAAAAAGACGAACGAACATTTCTCTATTGTAAGTATGTACATTTGCAACATAATATGTTTTAAACCTGTGCTCATCCATAAATGACCCAGCAAAAAAATTAGAAGTACTTCCGTAGGAAGCACACTTTAATTGCCTCTCAAACTCCAAATGTGCATTTTCTTTCTTTTAAAGTTCTTTTAAACAACTTCCTAAAAAGTCGATAATATGTAACATTTTACGAACAGCATTTTGACAGGAGTCACAGAGATAAGGTGTCCGCTTTGCACCCAGAAGCTCTCAGGTTCGTATAGTGGCTCGGGAAAAATTTTTTTGTTTTTTTTATTACTTTTATACATAAATAATATTCAATTTTGTATAATTTTAACAATATAAAAATTTTTATTAATGTACTTCAAATATTTAATTTTTTGTTAAATATTAATTCAACATAATATAAGTAAAATTAATTAGTGTTAGTTTATTTAATGCTGATTTAATTTAATATTAATTTGCGTTATATATTAATTCATACTAAATAAATATTTTGTTAAGTTTTCTATTTTCAGTTCTAACGAACATGGTTGGTTTGCTTTTGTTATTCAGCACTCACAAAACTTTAAAATAACGTTTAAGTCTTTCAAAATAAAGAAAATCCTTCCTATGACAATTCCACGTTAAATTCATTGGTGAATATCCAAATTTTCACTACTTCGGAATCTCAAGATGAACATCCTTTTCACTTCTTTTGGTGCTCTCTTTTTGCTGGGGAGGGAAATACAGCGTAATTTTTGAAAAATCCTCTTTTGGGGTTTTTTTTGTTTTCTTTTAAGGGAATTGTGGGCATATTCTTAGGAATATTTCTAATGTTTAGATTTTGTATTATAGTATATGATTTGATCCCCTTAAGTGCAAAGTCTTAATGCAATCAGCGGATAACCAAATAATTTATTGCTATTTTAGGGTGTGTTCAAATTAAGTTTAATTTGCTTGCTTTCCCCACATAACTTCTACCAACTGATGTGAATACTTTAGCTCTTCAGGATTTGTTTTAGAAATACATTTTTCATTCCAATAAAGCACTTTTCAGTCACATCCCAAGACTAAAATGTTTCAAAGAACTTTATCAAAAATACGAACGAACAATTTTTTATATCAGTCATTCCATGGCAAGCGCTAAGATTTCTGACCTCGGTAGCTGCGATTGTTTTGAAAGTTTGTGTTTATATTCTTCTCATAAAAATGTTGTACACGTATTTTGAAAAAAAAAAAAAGAATTTTACTTCACTAGTATTGACTAATTTAACTGTTAAAAAACATATTTTTAAAGGTGTGCTCATTCAATCGCTTGTAACTCCTGAAATACTAGGCCGACATTAATGTACTATACCTTATTTTGAAGGAAGTTTCAATTCCGTTTTTACAATTTTATTTCTTTTATTTTGATTTTCGAAATGAATATATATATTAATTAATTTTTTTTTTGAACTTTAAAGTGTTACTCTTAGATGTCTTCTCAGAATGATAATTTTTTCAGTTGTTTATTAACACATGTCTTAAAAACAATGGAAAATCCGTATACATCTCTTTTATGAGAAGAACACATACACCAACATTCAAACAAATCGCAGCTATCGAGGTCAAAAATCGTACCGCTTGACATGGCACGATTCATATGGAGGTGATGTGATAAGACCTTCATAGAAGTTAGCAGGTGGCTTGACAAAATATATTTTTTATTATTATTTTATTAATAAATATTAAAAAAATAACGGAATTAATAAAGCACTGTGGTTTTTATATAAAAAATGCTTATACCGGCAATTTCAAAATTTTGTGATAAGTGATTATGACACTATGCAACGAAAATCCAAAATATTTGTGTCCGAGACCTAAACAATTAGATTTTGTGTGAAGGAAACTACACCATTTTCAAGTGTAATTCAAAAGACACCATTTGAAATTCAAAAATTCCATTTGAAAATATCAATTTAAATTCAAAAATTCCATTTGAAATTCAAAAAATATCAATTGAAATTTAAAAAATATCATTTGAAATTCAAAGTTCATCATTTGAAATTCAAAACTCGTCATTTGTAATTCAAAAAACAAAATTTGAACTTCAAAAGTCGTCATATGAAATTCAAAATTACAAATGAAGAGTTTTGAATTTCAAATGAAGTCTTTTGAATTTCAAATGATGTATTTTGAACTACAAATGCCGACTTTTGAATTTCAAATGTTTTCTTTTGAATTACAAATGACGAGTTTTGAATTTCAGTTGACTTTTTTGAATTTCAAATGATATTTTTGGTGTCTTTGGAATTTCAAGTGATGTCTTTTGAATTACAATTGAAAAAGGTGTAGGTTGAATAATATCTATGAAAAAATGTAGAAGAATGTGTCGTATTCAACCAATTTAAATTTAAAAAAAATTATTTGAAAACAAAAAATATAAATAAATGGAATATAATTTTTAGAATTTCTCTTACTTCTACAAGAAGTGTCACAACTTCTGCATAGATTTTCTTCAACCAGGACTTGTTTCATTCGTTTGGCTGCCAGCTATCAAAAAATTTAAATTTGATTTTTAAATCCCCTTACAAAGAGGGTCGTACCTTTTACATTTACTATAGATACTTTTCAAATAAGCATTATTTTATTATTTAAGAGAGACCAAATATTTTTTGTTTTTTATTTTTTATGTCAAAGAACGTGCCTAAACAAATGTTTCTACATAAAGGTGATACGCAAAATATTAAAAAAATCCTTAGAAAATAGTTTAATTCTTTTTTGAGTTTAGAACACCGAAACACATCAGAACATATTATATACATAATTTGCAGTAATTTTTTGGTGCAGTGTTTCTGTGGAATTATGATGAATAAAAAATAAGTAAAGAAGAGCGGACAGTGTCGCCTACACCACTTCGTTCAACCATTGCAAGGATTTGAAAACCACACCTTGGTTTCACGTGTTGGATTAGGAGCAACACTTATATGAGTCAAACCACTATTCAAGGGCAACCGCCAGCCTCTTGGAGTGTGGTTTGACGCCATAACTGTGCTACTCAGAAAAATATTCTTCTTAAATTTGAGTAAAATTCACAAATCCGATTCAGTTCAACAAATTTACTACATTTTAAATAAAATTGTCTTCATTTTACTACATTTTAAATAAATTGGCTATAGCCTTTTCAGACTACACGCGAAATCGAACTGAAATCGATCAAGAAAGGTCATGAAATAGGGCTGTTTTTCTTTAATATTGGATAACTAAGCTACGATAAGGAAATCCTAAATAAAAACTTTAAATTCCTCTCAAAATAAAAATATCCTTTTTAAAATTGTCGCCAACAGCAATAGCGATGTTTGTATGAAAACAAATTAAAAAAAAAAATATTTTGTATTTAAAATGTTCGACTTGGCCTGGATAATTATCCAGTGTAAGTCAATATTTATTATTATCGAGTCTAGGTCCAAAAAGTCTAGACAAAATATTTATACACTCCACGAGAGTATTATGTCTTTGTGCATTTGTTTGCAACACCCAAAAAGAAACGAGTTGGACTCATCGTTTATTATACCGATCGGCTTAGAATCACTTTCTGATTCGATTTAGCAAAGTTCGTCTGTCTGTCCGTCTGTCCATCTATTGTTTTAATCAAATTACAGGTCAAAATTATAGTCCGATCTTAACAAAAATTGTCACAAATAAGTTTTGTGGATCAAGGACGTACGCTATTTAATTTGAAGCAAATCGGTACAGATTTGGATACAGACCCCATACAAATGTCGCACCCGATTCGACATTTTCCGCTCTAGAAATCACATATTGTACTCGATTTTCTTTAAATTTGGCACAACATATTATAATCCAAATAGAAACACCTGTAATGGCATAGAAAGTGGAGTGTATCATATGGTCGGCCCCGCCCGATTTTAGCTTTTTCTTACTTATTTTTATACCCACCACCTCCAGGATGGGGGTATACTAACTTTGTCATTCCGTTTGCAACACCTTGAAATATCGACTTGAGACCCTATAAAGTATATATATTCTTGATCGTCATAAAATTCTAAGACGATCTAGCCATGTCCGTCCGTCTGTTGAAAGCGCGCGGTAGCATCTAAACGAAAGGAGCTAGAACGTTCAAATTTTCCATAAATGCGTCTTATAGTTGTAGATCGGTTGGGATTGAAACGGGCCGAAATCGTCCCAAAGGGAAAGCAATTTCCCTCACAAGGACTAAAAATACCCATAATAATCCCTAATATTTTAGAGTATTTAAGCATATTTGTTCAATATGTCTGCTTGTACTTACTTGATATCGGGTATGCGCATTCCCCCGATAACAAAAACGTGCACCATAAAGTGATTCTTATTTGTAGGGGGTGAAATGGGGCAAAAAAGGGATAAAAATGGTACATATTAAACTACAACAGCTAGAAACACGAAATTCGGTGTGTAAATTCCTCTAATAGAGTAGATACAAACTATAAAAGTATTTATTCCAAATTAGTACTTTTAAGGGGTAAAATGGGAATAGAGGGATAAAAATGGTACCACCCAAACGACTGTACCTAGAATAATGAAATTCGGTGTATACATTCCTCTGATTACATAGACAAGTAAAATACACGGATTTTTCAAAGTTCGTACTTTTTGGGGTTAAAATGAAAAAGGGGATAAAAATAGTACCAATCGAATGACCGCAGCTAGAGTCATGAAATTTGGAGTATACATTCCTCTGACTGTGTAGACACGGAAAATAAACGGATTTTTTGAAATTCTCACTTTTTGGGGTAAAAATGGAAAAAGGGGATAAAAATAGTACCAACCAAATGACCGCAGCTAGAGTCATGAAATTCGGAGTATACTGCGTAGACACTGAAAATACACGGATTTTTCGAAATTCGTACCTATTGGGGTCAAAATAAAAAAGGAATTCGAAATTCGTACTTTCAAGGGATAAAAATAGTACAGAGGGATAGAAATAGTGCTAACTGAACGACTACAGCTAGAATGATGAAATTCTAATTGGGTAGAAACGTCAAATAAAGAGATTTTAGATAGTCGTACTCTTAATGGGGTAAAAATGGTAAGAACCAAATGGCCGCAGCTGGAATCATGGAATTCGGTGTATACATTCTTCTGACTGCATAGACACGCAAAATAAAAAGTTTTTTTTTCCAAATTCGTACTTTTTCTTGTACGGCAAAAATTGGTTGAATCACGAAGTTAGGTTATTTTGCACTATGTACGTCTGATAATGGATTTTCAAAATTTGTACTCTTGGAATTAAAATAGAATTGAAATACAACTAACTGTAGCACCCACTATTTACCAATATTTATGGTATTTAAGCCTTTTGAAAATATAAATAGAAGAATAATTATTTTTTGAATTGACGTATTGGTAGCCTTGCCTTATAAGCGTGGTTTGAAATAATTAAAATATTATATTTATTTATAAAATTATTTTTTTAATACTTGTATTTGTTACGATTTGGCTATATAAAAAAATTATATTTTCTTGTAACATTACTGCACTTTTACGAAAATCGACATCATCTGTGGAATGCAATCAATGGTGGAGGGTATATAAAGTTCGGCCCGGCCGAACTTAACGCCGTTTTTACTTGTTTTTTTTTAATTGTTTTGATACAAATAGTTGTATTGAAGTTGGCGGCAATGTAAAAATATATTTTTGTATTTTGCGAAAAAATATAACTTTTAATTAACAGTCTTATTATATAGCCTTTTCACAATGACGGCGAAATCGAACTCGTCTTGATTTCAGTTGTCAAATTTAAAACGGATAACAGTCTAGCCTTTGTGATAATATCCACCACAATATAAGAATCCATGTCAGGAACTCTCATGAAATTCTACCCTAAGGTTATCAGTTAGTGTCTGAGAAGCTCCGCGAGAGTAGACAGTGGATTTTTATGCAAAACCATATTTTGAGTGGATGCTTATAATTGAATGCCTACTTCGCACATAAATGATTTTTATTGAAAAATTAAATGTTGATATATCTAATATTAATTTATGCAAATAAGGGTAAAAAATTCACTGTCTACTCATAACGACGCCAGTTTTTCTTTCTCACATTTGTAGGAATGACTACTTTTGTCGCCTGCTCAAGTAATTGAAATTCGATATAATGATGATCCGATAATGACAGGTCCTATTATCGGACAATGAGTCCGTAAAAAAGGTGCCATTTGAGTCTGTTGATAAATGTCGGTTCATTGCCCTGATTTCATGCATATAAACATTAGGCTGGGTCACGAAAGTAAATTGCAGCGGCCACCCCCAGAAATGAATATTGGATTGTTTAACGATGATCTACAAAATATTTCGTCCGTATATTATTTTATGTTGCATTGTTGTCCAATTTTTTTCTGAATAAATAGACCCTTGGAAGCACTCTAAATAAAAATTGTTATTCTTGTCTTAGAATAACTCATTGGTCGTATTATTGGACGTTTATATTGATTTTTGTGGGTTTTCAAGTTAACAGCTAAAAACTCATATTTCTTGGAAACATTTTGTAAGAGGTGACAAATAAATAGAAGGAATCAATACCTTTCAAATGATGCCAAAATGATTTATATCGGATGAAAAATGACGTCACTCACTCCATGTTTATATAACAATTTAATACAGGAGATGGATTTTCAGAGCCAAAATTGTCAAACTCTTTTTACAAAAATTTCATGTGCTCAAATCTCGACTTTACTGATTGAATTTTGCAAAGAACATACCTATTGAGCATATTCTAAAAGATCTTGCCAATATTGCGACTAAATTTAGTGGTGGATGCAATTAAAGTTCATAAATGCTAAAATAGTTGAAAATTTCATCATCATAGAGGTTATTTTATTGGGATGTATCTCGGAAACCATGTATCGCATTGAAATGTCGTTTAGTTCGTAGAAAGGAGGAGCTCTTGGGATGTTATTTTTCATTTAAAAAGTGTAATTACCTTTTTTGCTTTCCTTTTCAGACAGTGGTTTACCTGTAGGTTGCATTTATTTAGTATTGTTAATTTGCTACAGCATAAAACTATATTCGCGAGGCCGATCGATGCCTCGGCATTTACAAATATTGTTAAACTATTGTCTTATTTATTCATTTTAAAAAGAATATTCTGTTTATAGTTGCCAACATCGATTTATTTACCGAAATGGTAAAAACTTCTAAGCCAAAAATGAAGCAATACTTTCTTCGTTGTTCTCGGTTAATGCATTTTGGAAAATTTATTTAAAGCATACTTTAGGGATGTAAGGTTTTATGGCATGCGAGCGCATGTAAGTATTGGGTCGATATTAATCTTAAGTTATTAATAAAGTTATAATAGCGGTTTGTCATCGATTAAAAAATAAAACAATTTTTATCAAAAATTTCGAAAATCGTAAAAAACAAAAAAATTTATATTTGGGCGTTGGGCGTGGCACTGACAATTTTCATTTAATTGTGGACTCAAATGAAATCACTGGTAATTACCAGTATTCACATATATATTAAAATAAGAAATTTATGACGCTTTTTCTTTTCAACTTACATGAAAGGTAGGCGTGGTTGTGGGCGGATTGATCTAATTTGACGATATAAGGGATGAGTGCTAGCTCTATTCCTTTTAATTTTTGCCGCAGCTTGTATGAAAATGAAATTCACTGTGAGACGACTTGATGTAGGAAAGAAATATTTGGCAAATCATCATTAAACAAGCCAAACTTTATTTTCATGGGGTGACTGGAAATTGTCCAGTCCATTTGTATGGAACGCGACCCAGCCTAATAAACATGATAGTAGTGAGAATAGTTTCCGTTCGAAATCGATCAGAATCTCTACGCCGAATGCCGGTTGACTAATACTCTGAAAGATTTGTCTTGGGAAATTCGGAAGATTGTGCAGATTTGTCGCACAGATTTCTGTAAGAATTCTGAACAAAATTCTCTAGGAAATTTTGAAGGATTTTTCGATATGTCTCAATGAAGTCGTGCTGAAGTCTGACCAAACTGCCGAAAATGTTACGACTTTTTCGATCGGTTTCTGGGCATTCGGCCGATTTGTCGGACAAATTTCGGAAATTTCCGAAAATTGTCTGGCTTTCCAACCATTTTCTAACCACTTGTCTGATTTGTCAAAAATAGAATGAAAATTCCCTTCAGAGATTGTGCAATCCCGTCTATGTAAAAAATGCCAGATGTCGGATAGATTTCTGTAAGAATTCTGAACAAAATTCTCTAGGAAATTCAGAAGGATTGTTCGACATGTCTCAATGAAGTCGGCCTGAAGTCTGGCCAAATAGCCGACTTTTTTGTCCGGTTTCAGAGCAGCTCTTAGATTTGTCGGACCAATTTCGGAAATTTCAGAAAAGCTAAATAAAGGCCGATGTAGGTTGTGTTTTTTTAAGATAATAGACCAATAAATGAATTGGAAAAAATTGTTACAAAATGCCAGATGTCGGATAGATTTCTGTAAGATTTCTGAACAAAATTCTCTGGAAATGATTTGAACGATTTTTTGACATGTCTCAATGAAGTCGACCTGAAGTTTGACCAAATAGCCGAAAATGTTACGACTTTTTTGACCAGTTTCAGAGCAGTTCTCAGATTTTTCGGACCAATTTCGGAAATTTCAGAAAAAAATTGTTAAAAAATGCCAGATGTCGGATAGATTTCTGTAAGAATTCTGAACTAAATTCTTTGGGAAAATTTTGAAGGATTTTTCGACATGACTCAATGAAGTCGGCCTCAAGTCTCACCAAACAGCCGAAAATGCTACGACTTTTTCGATCGGTTTCTGGGCAGTTGACAGATTTGTCGGACCAATTTCGGAAATTTTAGAAAAGCTTAATGAAGGCCGAGGTAGGATATGCTTTGTTAAGCTAATAGACCAATAAATGAACTGGAAAAAATGTTAAAAATCTCGTCTATGTAAAAAATGCCAGATGTCGGATAGATTTCTGTAAGAATTCTGAATAAAATTCTCAGAGAAATTTTGAATGCTTATTCGACATGTCTCAATGAAGTCGGCCTGAAGTGTGACCAAACTGCCGAAAATGTTACGACTTTTTCGATCGGTTTCTGAGCAATCCCGTCTATGTAAAAATGCTTGTTGTCGGATAGATTTCTGAACAAAATTCTCTAGGAAATTCTGAAGGATTTTTCGACATGTCTCAATGAAGTCGGCCTGAAGTCTGACCAAACAGCCGAAAATGTTACGACTTTTTCGATCGGTTTCTGGGCAGTTGTCAGATTTGTCGGACCAATTTCGGAAATTTCAGAAAAGCTAAATAAAGGCGGAGGTAGGATATGTTTTGTTAAGCTAATAGACCAATAAATGATCTGGGAAAAAAATTTTTAAAAAATCTCGTCTATGTAAAAAATGCCAGATGTCGGATAGATTTCTGTAAGAATTCGGAACAAAATTCTCTAGAAAATTTGGAAGGATTTTTCGACATGTCTCAATGAAGTCGGCCTGAAGACTGACTAAACAGCCGAAAATGTTACGACTGGTTTCTGAGCATTTGCCCGATTTGTCTGACAAATTTCTGAAATTTCCGAAAATGGTCCAACTTTACCAACAGTCCGCAGTCCGTGCGGATTTATGTTGGACCCCAACACTTCCACAGCTCACCGATGGAGCCATCGTGTCATCGCATGACAGATAACTGTATCCAATAGATCGATTTCGTTGTCAGTGCGAGAAGGCTATAAACAACGAAAGAACTAGCGAGCGAACAAGTTTGTCGCTAAATTGTCTAGAGTCTTTAGAGTCGTTTCTTTGTCGAACATGTTTAAGAGTGGGTGTGGTGCTTGAGCAAACGAGAGCTATTTATTTATTGAACATGAACACTGAGGGGAATGTCTGCTCTTGGCTATTTGTTCTCATCGATTTTAGTTATATGTATGTTCCTATCAAAATACCATACCATACCATACCAGTCGTTGTCAGTTGAATAGTTGAAGTTGTTGAATGTGGACGCTGGCTCAAGTTTATTTGGGAAAATAAATTGAAAAAAAGAAATGCCCAGCGAATAAAGTAAATACACGCGAAAATAATGCTGAATAAACGGACTTACTAAATTGTTTAGCAAACAAAAGTGATACAAACTATGTAGCACCTTGATGTGGAGCGGTTTCCGGCTAAAACGCACGCACAAACACACAAGCGCAAAAACGAAAAAACAAAAAAAAAACATTTTACAAATATTCCCAAGAAAAGGTTGGGCGGTTGTTGTTGTTGTCGTAAGATTTAATTATATTGGCGGCAGCGGGCGGCACAACGTTTTATGCTTTATTGGGCATTCAGCATTCATTTATCTTTGTAGCTTTTTCGCATTCGAATTTTCAAATTTATTGCATGCAACATATCTACGACGTCATTTGTTGCTGTTGCTGTGGCTGTTGCAAATTGTAAATTGCACATGTTGTAAACGTGCTCATACTTGGGTACCCTCGGTGTGTGATCGTGGTTGTTGCTGTTGTTGAGGAAACAAACAATTGAATTTCGTGGTAGTGCTTTTTGTGTTTTTTTTTTTTTGAAAACTTTTAATTATTGCGATTTGAGTGTTTTTTCGCTTTCCCATTCACATTTTACAATTTGAAAAACAAAACAAACGAAATGTTGCTGTTGAATAATCTTCAATTTGGGGTTGGGCTTGTTTTAATTGCCACCGTGTGCCGTGTAAATTCCGAATTGAATTTGCCTGAAAATTGTGACAGGAATGTGCCGGCGAGTGCGTGTCGCGACACTGTTAAGGTCAATGGCGGCGCCAGCGATAGTGTTGATGGTGATAATGAGACCAGTGGAGCAGCCGCAAAGAAACCTCACATCATCTTTATTTTGGCCGATGATTTGGTAAGTAGGTTTAAATAGTAACTTATTGTAGAAGTCCTCTGGCTGAAATATAACAGAAAACACTTTGTTTTTAATCCATGCTTTATTATAATAATTAAAATATTATAATAAATCAACAAAACAGGCGATCCTGTTGCTTTTATTGCGTAATATAGGGTCCGCCATCTAACGTTTTTTTAACTATTCAACCGTTGGACTATTATTTGTGGGGTGCCCTCAGCAGCCATTTGAATGAAATTATTTTCCATTATTAACCGAAAGGATTGTACTTTCAAATAAAACAGAAATTTGAGAAAATATTCAATATTTTTTATAGCATTTTCAAACAAAAAAGTTATTTGTTGAAATATGTGGTTTCTAGATCATAGGAGACATTGGTATGGGGTCCGCCATCTAACGTTTTTTTTTCAACTATTCAGCCGTTGGACTACTATTTGTGGGATGCCCGAGGCAGCCATTTGAATGAAATTATTTTCCATTATTAACCGGAAGGATTGTACTTTCAAATAAAAAAAAATTGAGAAAATATTCAGTAGTTTTTTTTATAGTATTTTCAAAAAAAAATATTATTTGGCGGACCCTATAATATTTGTTTATTTTAAAAAATGAATGATACAATTATTTTCAATAAAATAATATAAACGTTCCACGTTTCTTAATAACATAAAACACTTCAAACTTCTCGCAGAGAAAAATGTGCGAAATCATACTAAACAAGTAAAAACGGCATTAAGTTTGGCCGGGCCGAACTTTATATACCCTCCACCATGGATTGCATTCCATAGAGGCTGTCGATTTTCGTTGAAGTGCAGTAATATTACAGAAAATATAAAATTTTTACTATAGCCAAACCAAAACAAATACAAATATTGAGAAAATAATTTAGTAAATAGATATAATATTGTGTGTGTTGTCATTTATTTTGGTTCAAGACCAAAGGTTGGTTGCAAAACCCAAAATTAGCAAAAAGGCAAAGTGAGACCTTTATTGTTGCAGCTAAAAGTTGACTGCGAAGTTTCGATGGGCGCTACCCCATCTAGTCTGAACTTTCGCAACGAATGTATGTCTTTGACTTAAATCAGGGTTCATATTAGTACCAGCGGTAACATACGACAAATGAGAAGCGCTGATAAACAAAATATTCCACCGAACTAAGTCGACACACTAAAAAATCTCACTTTGCCAATTCAATGTTATGCATGTGCTCGCATCGCTCGCAACAATGCAAAGGTTGTTGTACATTCGTTGCGAAAGTTCTGACGAGATGGGGTAGCGCCCATCGAAACTGCGCAGTCAACTTTTAGCTGCAACAATAAAGGTCTCACTTCGCCTTTTT
Source organism: Polietes domitor (assembly GCA_947397865.1). Lineage (NCBI taxonomy): Eukaryota > Metazoa > Arthropoda > Insecta > Diptera > Muscidae > Polietes > Polietes domitor. Next base: position 120,724,680 of record OX377622.1, read on the forward strand.
GCTAATTTTGGGTTTTGCTGAAGACTTCATCACAACCTTTGGTCTTGAACCAAAATAAATGACAAGAAATATAATATTTTCCATGCTTTATATAAGGTTACTTTCTATATATGTTTGTGTGCCACAAAATTTGAAATCAATTTTTGAAAGCTTTTTTCTCAACCAATTTTGCTCAAATTTTGCACACTTAATCATTTTCGATGACAATACAAGGAAATGGAAAATTTTGACCAATTGGACAAAGGGGCGTGGTACCTCCCATACAAACCACAAATTAAAAATCTATTATTTCTGCTCCTGATAACGGTATTTAAACAAAATTTGGTACGTCGGTTTGGTGTGCATGTTGTAAGTGCTGCTGCAAATATGGGCGGGATTGTACAAAGGGGCGTGGTACCTCCCATACAAACCACAAATTAAAAATCTATTATTTCTGCTCCTGATAACGCAGTAATTTTTCCTTCTACAAAAGATAACTAAAAAAGAATTTCTAGGCCCAATAGAATTCTGCTTGCATAAAGCATGGATTTGAAAAAAAAAATTTTTTTTGATTTACTAGTTATTATTTCAAACCACGCTTATAAGGCAAGGCTAGCAATACGTTTACATATCGAAATAATACCTCAAGTCAATTCAAAAAATAAATATTCTTATATTTATATTTTCAAAAAGCTTAAATACCATAAATATCGGTAGATAGTTGCTACAGTTGATTGTATTTCCATTCTATTTTAATTCCAAAAGTACAAATTTTGAAAATCCATTATCTCACGTACACAGTGCAAAATAATCTAACTTCATGATTCAAACAATTTTTGCCGTAAAAGTAAAAAGTACGAATTTGGAAAAATCTTTTTATTTTGCGTGTATATGCAGTCAGAGGAATGTATACACCAAATTCCATGATTCTAGCTGCAGTCATTTGGTTGGTACCATTTCTATCCCCATTTTTATATGTTGCCCCTTTAAGAGTACGACTTTCTACAATCTCTATATTTTACGTGTCTACACAGTTAGAGCAATGAATACACCGACTTCCATGATTCTAGCTGCGGACATTGTTGGTTAGTACCATTTTTATCCACTTTTTTCTATTTTACCCATTTAAGAGTACGACTTTCTACAATCACTTTATTTTACGTGTCTACACAATTAGAGGGATGTACTAACTGTAGACGTTTTATTTATTTTCGTGCTTACACAGTAAAAGGAATGTATACTCCGAATTTCATGACTCATTTGGTTGGTACAATTTGTATACCCTTTTTTCCATTTTACCCCTTAAAAGTACGAAATTTGGAAAAATACTTTTATATTATGTATCTATTCAATTAGAAGAATGTACATACCGAATTTCATGTTTCTAGCTGTTGTCGTTTGATAGGTACGATTTTTATCCCTTTTTGTCCCATTTCACGCCCTGCGAATAAAAATCACTTTATGGTGCACGTTTTGTTATACCCAATATCAAGTAAGGACAGAACTCTAAAATATTAGGGGTTATAATGGGTATTTTTAGTCCATGTGAGGAAAAATTTGAATCGGCTATAGGAAAAACTACTGATTCTTTTTTCAAATTTCTGGTTTTCTTGGAAAGGTTGAACTTTGCCATTTAATGATGAAACACAAAATCATTCATATGAATACCACGACTGGCTTGGCAGTACCTCATCCGATCTACAGAAATTTTCAGTAAAGCCCAAAATCCACACCAAACAGTGACTCGTTGTGGATGCATTGATTTCTCAATAGTCTCGTGCGGGTGAGGTTCAGAGAGCCCATATGCGGCAATTTTGCTTATTGACATAGCCACCGAGATGAAAATGAGTTTCATCTGAAAACACGAAAATTTTCCAAGTAAAGACTCACTACTTTGGAAGTAAGTTTTTAATATTTTCCAATTTTGTTCTCGGTGTATCGTGGATTCTCTACCCTCCAAATCGGCAATTTTGCTTATTGACAAATGCATTGAGCAAAAACTGAGACTCCACACTGAACTGAATATTGCTATAAAACAGCTCCAGTTGATTAACAGCGACAAGAAACTAGGTAGTCCATGTTATTGACTTTCCGATTTTGCCACTCAAAAGTTACAGAATTAATTAAAAAAATCGATTTTGAAGCACTGTGTTCTCCTCCCTCCAAATGTGTCGAATTTTCTTAGCGACATGACCATTGAGCAAGAAATGAGACTCATCACTGAACTGAATATTGATATAAAAGAGAGGGTTGACTCCCAGTTGATATATGTCAAAACACGAGGAACTAGGTAGTCCGGGTGGTTTGACTTTCGGATGAAGCCTTTTGAAACCTCAACTAATAATTCTAGACTATAAATGAACACTAAAGAATATTTATATTCCAGGGTTTCAATGATGTTGGCTTTCGGGGTTCTTCGGAAATCCCTACACCCAACATTGATGCTTTGGCTTTCTCGGGTATTATACTGAATCGTTATTATGTCAATCCAATATGCACACCATCCAGGTCGGCGCTGATGACCGGAAAATATCCCATACACACGGGTAAGATGTTGAATGAAATTATGTGGAAAAATTAAAGAAATTTTACTCATCTACTTCTATATCTATTAGGAATGCAACACACTGTTATCTATGGAGCTGAACCACGCGGCTTACCGCTGAGCGAGAAGCTAATGCCAGAGTATTTCAATGAATTGGGGTAAGTCTCAGGGATGTGCTATCTAAAGGGTGATTTTTTAAGAGCTTGATAACTTTTTTTAAAAAAAAAACGCATAAAATTTGCAAAATCTCATCGGTTCTTTATTTGAAACGTTAGATTGGTCCATGACATTTACTTTTTGAAGATAATTTCATTTAAATGTTGACCGCGGCTGCGTCTTAGGTGGTCCATTCGGAAAGTCCAATTTTGGGCAACTTTTTCGAGCATTTCGGCCGGAATAGCCCGAATTTCTTCGGAAATGTTGTCTTCCAAAGCTGGAATAGTTGCTGGCTTATTTCTGTAGACTTTAGACTTGACGTAGCCCCACAAAAAATAGTCTAAAGGCGTCAAATCGCATGATCTTGGTGGCCAACTTACCGGTCCATTTCTTGAGATGAATTGTTCTCCGAAGTTTTCCCTCAAAATGGCCATAGAATCGCGAGCTGTGTGGCATGTAGCGCCATCTTGTTGAAACCACATGTCAACCAAGTTCAGTTCTTCCATTTTTGGCAACAAAAAGTTTGTTAGCATCGAACGATAGCGATCGCCATTCACAGTAACGTTGCGTCCAACAGCATCTTTGAAAAAATACGGTCCAATGATTCCACCAGCGTACAAACCACACCAAACAGTGCATTTTTCGGGATGCATGGGCAGTTCTTGAACGGCTTCTGGTTGCTCTTCACTCCAAATGCGGCAATTTTGTTTATTTACGTAGCCATTCAACCAGAAATGAGCCTCATCGCTGAACAAAATTTGTCGATAAAAAAGCGGATTTTCTGCCAACTTTTCTAGGGCCCATTCACTGAAAATTCGACGTTGTGGCAGATCGTTTGGCTTCAGTTCTTGCACGAGCTGTATTTTATACGGTTTTACACCAAGATCTTTGCGTAAAATCTTCCATGTGGTCGAATAACACAAACCCAATTGCTGCGAACGGCGACGAATCGACATTTCACGGTCTTCAGCAACACTCTAAGAAACAGACGCAATATTCTCTTCTGTACGCACTGTACGCATTCGTGTGGTTGGTTTAATGTCCAATAAAGTAAACTGAGTGCGAAACTTGGTCACAATCGCATTAATTGTTTGCTCACTTGGTCGATTATGTAGACCATAAATCGGACGTAAAGCGCGAAACACATTTCGAACCGAACACTGATTTTGGTAATAAAATTCAATGATTTGCAAGCGTTGCTCGTTAGTAAGTCTATTCATGATGAAATGTCAAAGCATACTGAGCATCTTTCTCTTTGACACCATGTCTGAAATCCCACGTGATCTGTCAAATACTAATGCATGAAAATCCTAACCTCAAAAAAATCACTCTTTATATTTACTAAGATTCATGTTTACTTTTAGTTATTCCTCCCACATTGCTGGCAAATGGCATCTGGGCCATTATAAGCGTGAGTACACTCCGCTCTATCGAGGTTTTTGCTCACATGTGGGCTATTGGACGGGTCATCATGATTATTACGATCATACAGCGGTGGAAATGGGTCAATGGGGTTTGGATATACGGGATGGTGAGTATGTTCTTGTGTGTAAGTTGGACACATTTTTATTGCTGCACCCGCTTGATAATAGGCATGAATGTCGGCTATAATTTACATGGGAAATATACCACTGATCTTGTCACCGAAGAATCGTTGCGGGTTATATCCGCACACAATGCTTCGACGCCATTATTTTTATATGTTTCACATGCAGCCGCCCATTCGGGTGGTGCTTATGATCCCTTGCGTGCTCCCGATGCGACTGTAGCAAAGATGCAGCACATTCAGAACTTCGGAAGGCGAAAATATGCGGGTGAGTAGAAAAATTAATTTTTCATTAAAATTAAAAAATCGATTAAAATTGATTAGACGTCCCTAAGTGGTTTACTTCTGATATCACTCCATTTTTAACAGATTGTCTTGTCGAATTATCACCGAATCTATATATGGGCGTTCATTGTACATTTCATCTTTCGTAGAAAATTGTATAGGGTGAGCCATTTAAAATTTTAAATTAGAATCGCCTACACAAAAATTTACTGATTATTTTTGCAAATTTCTGGTTTTATTGTAAAGGTTGAACTTTGTCATTTAATAATGGAGGACAATATCATTCACATGAACCTCATCCAATCAACCCAATTTTTCAGTACATGACCCAATGATACCGCCAGCCCAAAATCCACACCAAACAGTGACTCGTTGTGGATGCATTGGCTTCTCACGTATGGGTCTCTGAACCCCATGGTGCGGCAATTTTGTTTATTGACATAGCCATCGAGATGAAAATGAGCTTCATCTGAAAACACGAAAATTTTCCACGTAAATTTCTTACAGTTTCCGTCTGTAAGAATCACTACTTTGGAAGTAAGTTTTTAATATTTCCCAATTTTGGAAATGTCGAACATAAACCAGAAAATGGCATGTAAAAGCGGCGTTTAGTTTGGCCAAACTTTATGTACCCTCCACCATGGATTGCATTCCACAGACTCTGGCGATTTTCGTAGAAGTGCAGTAATATTACAGGAAAATATATTTTTTTTCATATAGCCAGAAGCCCAAACAAATATAAATATTGAAAAAATTATTTTATAAATAATTATAATTTTTTTATTATTTCAAACCACACTTATAAGGCAAGACTACCAATACGTTTACATACCGAAATAATACTTCAAATCAATTCCCAAAATATATAATCTTAGATTTATATTTTCAAAAAGCTTAAATACCATAAATATTGGTAGATATTGGGTGCTACAGTTAGTTGTATTTCCATTCTATTTCAATTCCAAAAGTTCAAATTTTGCAAAATAACCTAACTTTTAAAAATTTTTGCCGTAAAAATAAAAAGTACAAATTTGGAAAAAACTTTTTATTTTGCGTGTATATGCAGTCAGAGGAATGTATACACCAAATTCCATAATTCTAGCTACAGCCATTTGGTTGGTACCATTTTTATCCCCTTTTTCCTATTTTACCCCCTTAAGAGTACGACTTTCTAAAATCTCTTTATTTTACGTGTCTACGCAATTGGAGGGATGTACACACCGAATTTCATCATTCTAGCTGTAGTCTTTTTAGTTGGTACTATTTTTATCCCTCTGTACCCATTCTATCCCTTAAAAGTACAAATTTGGAAAATAAAACTTTTATTTTTCGTGTCTACGCAATCAAAGGTATGTAGAGTATACATATTTCATATTTCATGACTCTAGCTGCGGTCATTTGGTTGGTACTATTTTTATCCCCTTTTTCCATGTTGACTCCAAAAAGTACGAATTTCGAAAAATCTATTTATTTTACGTGTCTACGCAATCAGAGGAATGTATACACAGAATTTCATTTTTCTAGGTGCAGTTGTTTGGTTGGTACCATTTTTATCCCTCTATTCCCATTTTACCGCTTAAAAGTACGAATTTGGAGAAAATACTTTTATATTATGTATCTACTCAATTAAAGGAACGTACACAGCATATTTCATGCTCCTAGCTGTTGTCGTTTGATAGGTACCATTTTTATCCCTTTTTGCCCCATTTCGCCCAGTTTCAATCCCTACGACTATAAGACGCATTTATGAAAAAATTGGACGTCCTAGCTCCTTTCGTTTAGACGGACAGATGGACAGGCGGATGGATGGACGGACATATATATTTATTTATATATATATTATAGGGTCTCAGGTCGAATAAAAAGCACTTTAAGTACAAGCAGACATATTGAAAAAATATGCTTAAATACTCTAAAATATTAGGGGTTATTGGGTATTTTTAGTCCTTGTGAGGGAAAATTTTTTCCCTTTAGGCCGATTTCGCCCAGTTTCAATCCCAACCGATCTACGACTATAAGACGCATTAATGGAAAATTTGGACGTCCTAGCTCCTTTCGTTTAGACGGACAGATGGACGGACATATATATTTATTTATATATATTTTATAGGGTCTCAGGTCGATATTTCAAGGTGTTACAAACGGAATGACAAAGTTAGTATACCCCCATCCGGGAGGTGGAGGGTATAAAAATGAATGTTATTCTAACATTCAAAGTCAAAGTAATCGGTACAAATTTAAAATGTTAAATGGTCCATCCTATATTTGTCTGTGAAAAGAATTTAGTACGTTCTGTCTCGCTTCGTTTAAAAATTCCAAATAAGTCGTCAACATAATTTGTCAGTATTTTTCGTCTTGTCTATCGCGGCATCTAGTAGTAGTACATCCATAATGATGTCAGCAAAGGTGAGGCCGGTCACTCCATTGGCATACCCTTTTTCCGTTCACATTTATTGTCTCATTAATACAGAAAGTCGTTAATTCATCGCGGGGTATTTTTGTGTGTTGTTCTTTTCTAAGTGTCAGTGTGGCTATGTTTATGGGAATACTTCAGAACTTGCAGAATCCACAAGTTGGGACATTTATTTAATGAGCAGATGCGCCGGAATGACATAACCTGTTTGTGGATTTTGGGCAATTCTGAGATCCTGTGGCTATCTGTTTGTCAAAATTATACTTTTCTTTAAAGTTTACAGCGCATGTGATGGCTTCCGCCTTTGTTCGCACTTAGATTTTTTATGTTTTATTTATATCCAACACTATAGAAGAAAACAATGTCTCTTTATATATGGATACATGTAGAAGATACGAACGTCGTTTTAGACGAAATTATATAATTAAATAAATAGTTTTCACTTTAAATTTTTGTTTAAATATTTAAAAGGTTTAAATATCCTTTTTATTGCCAGCACGAAAAACCCCATTAAAATATAGAAAATATATTATTTTGTTTTAATTTCTAATCACTGTTATCTCAACGAAATAAAAAGGGCATCTTTGAAACAAAACAAGTAAAAAGACGTTAAGTTCGGCCGGCCCGAATCTTAAATACCGTCCACCACGGAGTGCATTCCGCAGTATTACCCATGTTAGGAAAATTTAATTTTTTTGTTATCCACATTGCGACATTTTTTAGTATTTCTAAATATAAAGCATACTGCACTGTTTAAAATAAATGGTGATGCTATATCATTAACTAATTCCTCAAGGTCGATTTTCTCCTCTTGATTCTTGATCCAGCTACAGACCAAATGTCTTTACCATTTTGATACGAATAGATCCATTATGTTTCGTGTCCACAGTGGCATGTACAAACCTAATTTCGTGATTATAGATACAGTCGGTATCAGTTTTATTACTTTTTACATTTTGATCGAAAAAGGACGAATTTAAAAAAAATCTTCTTTTGGGCGACATAATTCATAATTCTAGTTACAGCCGTTTGCCTGATACCAATTCTATCCCATTTTTATCGTAAAGGTACGAATATCAAAAGATATATTTATTTTCCGTGCCTACGCAGTCTGAACAATGTAGACACCAAATTTCACTATTCGAACTGCAACCGTTTGGTTGGTACCATTTTTATCCTCTTTTGCCCCATTTTCCGCCTAAAAGTACAAAATTTAGTACAATTCCCTTGTGTTTCGGGTCAACACAGTCAGGTGAATGCATACACCGAATTTCATGATTTAAAATTCAGCGGTTTGGTTGGTACCATTTTTATCCCTTGTATCTACATTTTGAATGTATTGGTCCGATCGCACCCGTTTATATGATGCCTATAAATATTGCAAATTACACTTTCACATAGAATCAGTGGTTTAGGAACAGCCTCTAAAATTTTGGCGAAAAAATATTTTTTTTTCGAAAAAATCTACATTTATTCAGTGGAGCGAAAAAATTATAAAAAATAGAAAATATTATTTTGTTTTATTTTTTAATAGCTAACATTCTAAAGCAAAAAATTTAGAAGTTATGATACTCTATGTAAGCGCAAAATAATTAAAAAAACATGATTTTTAAATTTTTGTTTTAATGGCACATTGGAATCTGGGAATTCCTGAGCCGGAATACCCGTCCATTTTTTTCCGGGAATTGCCGAAAAAAAATAAATTTCCCGGGAATATGGGAAATATTAAAAAAATATCTTATTGATTATTTGGAGTAGTAATTTAGTTTTACTATATAAATGGGATGGGAAAGCCACCATATTTTTTTGCTATTCCAAGGCGATTAAAAAATCGATTTGCCCTAACTGGTAATACTTTGGTTGACATACTTAACCCCTCACGCTATCTGGTTTAACTCTAAATTTCCCCAGAAGAATCGACGAAATAAAAGGTGAAATCTTCTCAAAGAAGAAAGCAGTAAGAAATGGTATATGTATACAAAATTGTTCATTTGGAAACTTTCAAGAGAAATCTCATTTTTATGTATTTATTTAATTAATATTAAAATTTTTATAATGTTTCAGTAAAATATTTTCGTCTCAACACCATTTTCAAGTGTAATTCAAAAGACACCATTTAAAATTCAAAAAATATCAATTGAAATTCAAAGCTCATCGTTTGAAATTCAAAACTCGTAATTTGTAATTCAAAATACACCATTTGAAATTCAAAAATATTCATTTGAAATTCAAAAATTATTCCATTTGAAATTCAAAAGATTCCATTTGAAATTCAAAAAATGTAAACAAAATTATTTAAGAAAAATATACATTAGGTGGGATAGCATTTATTTTTTCTGCAAATTTGGATATTCTGCAGTTTTGAAAACAGATTTAATAAAATGATAAGCAACTAATAATTCATATATAGTTTACTAGCAGTACCCGCTGCTTCGCACGCGAAAAAGCAAGTTATTCGTTAATTTTATCCGTCTCTGTTTTTGGATAGTATTTATTTAATTTTCTTTTGGTGGATATAGATAAATCTAAAATAGTAATTTGGAAAGCTCCTATTAGGTAGCACTCACACACAGTCAAAGGAATGTGCTTGACTATTTTAGCTGAACTACCTTGTATGTATAATTTTAATAATTTTCTACCAAGTTTTGAACAAAATATTACAACCATTTATATCCTCGATCTCATGTTCCTAGATTCAGTCAGCCAGTTTATAACTTTAAGTACAAAAAGTACACATTTTGAAAAATCACTATAGGTAAAATATGTTTTTGCTTCCCCTAAAAATATATACTTTATTTGGTAACACAGGATTGTACAGCATTTTTATCCCTTTACGTCCCGCGCACCCCTTAGAAGTACAAATTTCGAAAAATCAAACTACTGCGCTGCTATATGATCAGTGGAATTTACACACTAAATTTCACGATTCTAGCTTTAATAGTAAAATTGGTACCAGTTTTATCCCTTTTTGTCCCGGTCGCCACTTAAAACTACAAATTTGCAGAAATCCAATTTTACTTCGTTTCTATATGGTCAGAGGAATTTACATACCGAATTTCACGATTCTAGCTGTAATACTTTAGTCGGTACCCTTTTTGTCCCGCTCGTCCCTTAAAAGTACAAATTTCGAAAAATCCAATTTTACTTCGTTTCTATATGGTCAGAGGAATTTACATACCAAATTTCACGTTTCTAGCTGTAATACTTTAGTTGGTACCATTTTTATCCCTTTTTGTTCCGCTCGTCCCTTAAAAGTAAAAATTTCGAAAAATCCCATTTTACTTCGGTTCTATATGGTCAGAGGAATTTACATACCAAATTTCACGTTTCTGGCTGTAATACTTTAGTTGGTACCATTTTTATCCATTTTTGTCCCGCTCCTCCCTATAAAGTACAAATTTCGAAAAATTTTACTTCGTTTCTATATGGTCAGAGGAATTTACATACCAAATTTCACGTTTCTAGCTGTAATATTTTAGTTGGTACCATTTTTATCCCTTTTTGTCCCGCTCGTCCCTTAAAAGTAAAAATTTCGAAAAATCCCATTTTACTTCGGTTCTATATGGTCAGAGGAATTTACATACCAAATTTAACGTTTCTAGCTGTAATACTTTAGTTGGTACTATTTTTATCCCTTTTTGTCCCGCTCGTCCCTTAAAAGTACAAATTTCGAAAAATCCAATTTTACTTCGTTTCTATATGGTCAGAGGAATTTACATACCAAATTTCACGTTTCTGGCTGTAATACTTTAGTTGGTACCATTTTTATCCATTTTTGTCCCGCTCCTCCCTATAAAGTACAAATTTCGAAAAATTTTACTTCGTTTCTATATGGTCAGAGGAATTTACATACCAAATTTCACGTTTCTAGCTGTAATATTTTAGTTGGTACCATTTTTATCCCTTTTTGTCCCGCTCGTCCCTTAAAAGTAAAAATTTCGACAAATCCCATTTTACTTCGGTTCTATATGGTCAGAGGAATTTACATACCAAATTTCACGTTTCTGGCTGTAATACTTTAGTTGGTACTATTTTTATCCCTTTTTGTCCCGCTCGTCCCTTAAAAGTACAAATTTCGAAAAATCCAATTTTACTTCGTTTCTATATGGTCAGAGGAATTTACATACCAAATTTCACGTTTCTGGCTGTAATACTTTAGTTGGTACCATTTTTATCCCTTTTTGTCCCGCTCGTCCCTTAAAAGTAAAAATTTCGAAAAATCCCATTTTACTTCGGTTCTATATGGTCAGAGGAATTTACATACCAAATTTAACGTTTCTAGCTGTAATACTTTAGTTGGTACTATTTTTATCCCTTTTTGTCCCGCTCGTCCCTTAAAAGTACAAATTTCGAAAAATCCAATTTTACTTCGTTTCTATATGGTCAGAGGAATTTACATACCAAATTTCACGTTTCTGGCTGTAATACTTTAGTTGGTACCATTTTTGTCCCGCTCCTCCCTATAAAGTACAAATTTCGAAAAATTTTACTTCGTTTCTATATGGTCAGAGGAATTTACATACCAAATTTAACGTTTCTAGCTGTAATACTTTAGTTGGTACCATTTTTATCCCTTTTTGTCCCGCTCGTCCCTTAAAAGTACAAATTTCGAAAAATCCCATTTTACTTCGTTTCTATATGGTCAGAGGAATTTACATACCAAATTTCACGTTTCTAGCTGTAATACTTTAGTTGGTACCATTTTTATCCCTTTTTGTCCCGCTCGTCCCTTAAAAGTACAAATTTCGAAAAATCCAATTTTACTTCGTTACTGTATGGTCAGAGGAATTTACATACCAAATTTCACGTTTCTAGCTGTAATACTTTAGTTGGTACCATTTTTATCCCTTTTTGTCCCGCTCGTCCCATAAAAGTACAAATTTCGAAAAATCCCATTTTACTTCGTTTCTATATGGTCAGAGGAATTTACATACCAAATTTCACGTTTCTAGCTGTAATACTTTAGTTGGTACCATTTTTATCCCTTTTTGTCCCGCTCGTCCCTTAAAAGTACAAATTTCGAAAAATCCCATTTTACTTCGTTTCTATATGGTCAGAGGAATTTACATACCAAATTTCACGTTTCTGGCTGTAATACTTTAGTTGGTACCATTTTTATTCCTTTTTGTCCCGCTCCTCCCTATAAAGTACAAGTTTCGAAAAATTTTACTTCGTTTCTATATGGTCAGAGGAATTTACATACCAAATTTCACGTTTCTCGCTGTAATACTTTAGTTGGTACCATTTTTATCCCTTTTTGTCCCGCTCGTCCCTTAAAAGTACAAATTTCGAAAAATCCAATATTACTTCGTTACTGTATGGTCAGAGGAATTTACATACTAAATTTCACGTTTCTAGCTGTAATACTTTAGTTGGTACCATTTTTATCCCTTTTTGTCCCGCTCGTCCCTTAAAAGTACAAATTTCGAAAAATCCCATTTTACTTCGTTTCTATATGGTCAGAGGAATTTACATACCAAATTTCACGTTTCTAGCTGTAATACTTTAGTTGGTACCATTTTTATCCCTTTTTGTCCCGCTCATCCCTTAAAAGTACAAATTTCGAAAAATCCCTATTTGTAGCTCGTCTGCATGGTCATTGCAAGGAACTCACCGAATTTCATGTTTATAGCTACTTCCGTTTAGTCAGGACGAAGGTTCGATGTTTATCCCTTTTTGGGCCATTTTATCCCTCAAAAGTACGAATTTCGTAAAACCCTTTCTTAGTCGACGTCTACGTCATATTTGGGAACTACCCTGAAAATTTCATGACCCTGGCTTCAGCCGTTTGGTCTGGGGGCTGGTCAATGATAAGTCAGTCAGTCAGTCAGTCAGTCAGTCAGTCAGTCAGTAACGCAACTCTTTTATATATATAGATAACCTTCACCAGCTCAGAGAGCATTTGCATATAATTTATAAGGACTTGGATTTTATTTAGGGTCGGATTATTTGTGTGGGAGGTACAACAAATCATAACTATTTTACAGGTACAAAGTGATTGTAAAACCATTTCCAATATTAAATTGTTACTGATCAGTTTTATTTTAACCAAAGCCAATTTGTGTGAGAGGTCTTGCAATATCGCTCATATTACAGGTGTATATAACGTATATGAAAACATTACCAAATATCAAATTTCAGAGTATACCGATCGTCCGTATAGAAGTTATAAAATCTTTAAATTTAAATAGGTTAGAGAGACGCTCAAAGTAATTATAGAAACTGTATCAAATATCAAAATATAACTGATTCCGAATATCCGTGTGGAAGACACATTTATGTGAAAGGCACCAGAAGAGGCGTGTCAATATCGCCCATCTACGAACGTAAACTAAGTTTGAATAAATTCCTTAACTCCCTTCGAATATTATCATGTACATAAGCCAGGCAGATAGACAGACAGACATGGCTCAAACAGCTTAGAAAGTTGTGAAATGGATTTGGTCCATACGTACTTAGTGTCTAAGTCACTCCTCACTCTTTGTAGTCAGGATATAAAAAAATATTACCCATTGAGAAATATTACCCAGAAAAAATTGGTAAAAAAGTTTCCAATAGCAGATAATGACATTTCAAGATAAAAAATTAATAAAAATCGGCTTTAATAATAAATCGGTTTAAAAAATTAAGGATAAAAATATGAAAGGAATTTCAGTTAACGAAATAATAATAATATTTATAATATACTATTACTACTGTATGTGTAGAACGTGAAATAAATATTTAAAGGCATTTGCAATTAGTGACAAATTGTTCGTAAATTTAAAGAGGTAAATATTATTTCTTCGTTACATATATATTCCAATCCTTATTTGTTTAAATCGATTTTTATTAATTATTTATCTTGATTTTATATTTAATCTTCAATCTATCTACATATATTAATTAGTTGTAATCGTTATGTATTATAACACTATGTTGATTTTACAAAATAAAACTTGATTGCGACCCGAATTAATCACTTATTGTTTGTAATCATAATTATTTCCGTTGGTTGTTATTAAATAAACTAATTAAAGAAAATTATGAATCTTTTAATTTAAACTCATAAACTCTATAACATCACTTTTTCTGGGCGTGTATTCTAAAATCGAAACAAATTTCTCAATGGGTAATATACTTATTTTTATATCCTCACTCCACAGACTTTCTATGCTATTTGAGACATGTCAGTCTATCTATCAATCTAAATGGGGGTAAATCTCTTTTCTAAACAGCAGAATTTTAAAATTTACAGAAATAAATAAATGCCACCCAACCTAATGTATATTTTGCTTAAATAATTTTGTTTACCCTTTTTGAATTCCAAATGGAATAATTTTTCAATTACAAATGACATTTTTGAATTTCACATGGAATTTTTGAATTTCAATTGATAATTTTTAAAATTCAAGTTTTTGAATTACAATTGAAAATGGTGTGGACTGTGAATGATTTTCTAATTTAATGACTTGATAACATTCTCATCCATATGAATACTTTGTTTCCCTAATAGTGTTTTATTAATTTCGATTCTAGTGTTTGGACATACCTAAAATAAATTAGTTTGTTTCAATTAATTTATTAGTTCTTGTGTTGTTTGATTAGTGATCGATTTGATTGATTTCCTATTTGTGTTTGAATGTAATACAGGGTGATTTTTTAAGAGCTTGATAACTTTTTTTTTAAAAAAAACGCATAAAATTTGCAAAATCTCATCGGTTCTTTATTTGAAACGTTAGATTGGTCCATGACATTTACTTTTTGAAGATAATTTCATTTAAATGTTGACCGCGGCTGCGTCTTAGGTGGTCCATTCGGAAAGTCCAATTTTGGGCAACTTTTTCGAGCATTTCGGCCGGAATAGCCCGAATTTCTTCGGAAATGTTGTCTTCCAAAGCTGGAATAGTTGCTGGCTTATTTCTGTAGACTTTAGACTTGACGTAGCCCCACAAAAAATAGTCTAAAGGCGTCAAATCGCATGATCTTGGTGGCCAACTTACCGGTCCATTTCTTGAGATGAATTGTTCTCCGAAGTTTTCCCTCAAAATGGCCATAGAATCGCGAGCTGTGTGGCATGTAGCGCCATCTTGTTGAAACCACATGTCAACCAAGTTCAGTTCTTCCATTTTGGGCAAAAAAAAGTTGGATATCATCTCACGGTAGCGCTCACCATTCACAGTTACGTTACGATTCGCATCATCTTTGAAGAAGTTCGGTCCAATGATGCCACCAGCCCATAAACCGCACCAAACTGTGACTTTTTCTGGATGCATTGGTAGCTCTTGCAATGCTTCTGGCTGATATTCACTCCAAAATCGACAATTCTGCCTATTTACGTACCCATTGAGCCAAAAATGAGCTTCGTCGCTGAACACAATTTCTTTCTTTCTGAACTTTCTTAACAGAGCACGCATTTTGATAATAAAATTCAATGATTTGCAAGCGTTGCTCGTTAGTAAGTCTATTCATGATGAAATGTCAAAGCATACTGAGCATCTTTCTCTTTGACACCATGTCTGAAATCCCACGTGATCTGTCAAATACTAATGCATGAAAATCCTAACCTCAAAAAAATCACTCTTTACATTCGAATTCCAGCTATTCGATTTTTGAAAAAACTTTTGAAGAAAATGTATGAACAAATGTAGAAGTTATGAATGACCCTTACGTAGAAGTAAGAGAATTTTTAAAAATCGTATGTTATTTTTACGAAGTTTTTGCTAACATTGATTTAGTCATACGTGAGGGCGACTTTTATATTTATTTATAGATTTTCATTAACTAGGCCTTGGTTTCTTCGTTAAGGTGTCAAATTAAAATAAAATATTCTCTTATCTAATTTGTAAAGCGATTTTTCACGCTATTTAAAGAAAAATTAAAAATTAAGATTAAAGAATCATTTGCGTAAAATAACTTTTACATTTATCCATAGATTTTTTGCTTATAAACATTGTTTTTTAAGTTAGAATGTTAGCTATTAAAAAATAAAACAAGTAAGGAAAGGCTAAAGTCGGACGTGCCGACTATATAATACCCTACACCACTCCCTGCGTATATACATCGCTTTGATAACTAAACCCAGGTATTTCATGGGAGTAATTTTATGTAGTTCATATAAATTATACAGTATTATAGTAATTCATCTTTAGTCAAATTTAATGAATATGGTAAATAATAAAGTAATTGATCCAATTTTCCAGCAGATATTCCGAGTAAAGTAAATATAACATGATATGGAAAAATTGATCAAGATCCATAGGTTTTTTTTAGTTGGATTTTTAGGTGTTGTGCCAATTTTAAAGAAAATCAGGTACAATATGTGGTTTCTAGAGCGGAAAGAGTCAAATCGGAGGAGACATTTGTATGGGAGCTATATATAAATCTGAACCGATCTATCCTATTTTTACCAGAGCTGTTTTTAGTTGCAATATTCGGCGTTTTGCCAAATTGGAGGAAAATATGTTGAAATATGTGGTTTCTAGAGCAGAAAAAGTGAAATCGGGAGCGACATTTGTATGGGGGCTATATCTAAATCTGAACCGATCTTACCCATTTTCTGCATAGGTGTTTCTAGTTCGATTATAAAATGTTGTGCCAATTTTGAAGAAAATCGGGTACAATACGTGGTTTCTAAAGCGGAAAAAGTGAAATCGGGAGCGACATTTGTATGGGGGCTATATCTAAATCTGAACCGATCTTACTCACTTCCAGCGTAGGTGTTTCTAGTTCGATTATAAAATGTTGTGCCAAATTTAAAGAAAATCGGGTACAATATGTGGTTTCTAAAGCGGAAAAAGTGAAATCGGGAGCGACATTTGTATGGGGGCTATATCTAAATCTGAACCGATTTCCTCCAAATTCAATACCGATGGTCCTTGGCCAGAAAAAAATTTCAAGTTTCATGACAATCGGACAACAAGTGCGACCTGTAGAGTGCGAACAAGCTTAGAAGGACGGACGGACAGACAGACATCGTTAAATCGACTCAGCTGGTGATTCTAAGCCGATCGGTATACTTAAAGGTGGGTCCAGCTCGATTATTTCTTGGTGTTACAAACATTTGGCGCGAAACTAACTTATAATACCCTAGCCCACGAAGTGGTGTAGGGTATAACAAAATATTTTTTATGATTTTTTCGTTATATCAAAATATTTTTTTCAAAAAAAATCCCAAATAATTCACAATATTTGTAGCCATTATGAGTACATTTAATTGAACATATAACAGAGTGTTATCGGTCTTATATTTCCAAAATGATAGTACAGACATTTAAGGTACCTTCGCCCAAAATTGGTATTTTAGTAAAAATATAAAAAAATATAATATGTAATATGAATTATAATATAAATACTTTTTTCTATTTTTAAGATTTTTTCGTGCCATTAAAAATAGATTAAAAAAATTCCCAAATTTTTGAAAACTTCCTTAATCACTGTTTTTATATGAATGTGAGTGAAGGGTATCTCTCACAAC
Organism: Polietes domitor; assembly: GCA_947397865.1. Taxonomy (NCBI): domain Eukaryota; kingdom Metazoa; phylum Arthropoda; class Insecta; order Diptera; family Muscidae; genus Polietes; species Polietes domitor. Next base: position 120,742,060 of record OX377622.1, read on the forward strand.
TTGGTAACTCTGAAGCGAACTTATCCCAAAGTAATCTCAACATACAATCGTGGATGTTGACTATATGTTGGTATCTTAGTCAGCATGGGATTTTCTTGCCAACTTAAAAATATTGTTTGACAATTCCATTGCCCTTTATCTGGTTGCCCTAAGTAGGTTGAGGGTATGGAACAAAATCACCACATTTTTGGAAACCACACACACACGCACACACATTATGAATGAACAATTATAAATTGTGTGGAAAAAAGCCTTAAAATACTATTCCAAAACATGCAATGACACCCTGCACATAGTGCAGTTCCAAGTCGGGCCAATTAAAGCAACATCATCTTCATAATGATGATGATGATGATGATAGTGTGGTGGTGGTGTTCCCACATCATCCATTACCACCGCACAATCATTTTCCATCACGGAAAATATGAAATAATTTGTAATTTAATCAAAATTTGAAAACAGAAACTCATAACAAATGTCATCCGCGTAACGGCTTTTTAATTCAATTTAATTTTTTTCTTTTTTTTCTGTGTTGCAGCCATAGTTAGCAAACTTGACGAATCGGTTGGACACATCGTGCAGCAGTTGCAAAAGCAAAATATGCTAAATGATTCCATAATCATATTTAGCACCGACAATGGCGGGCCGGCTGAGGGTTTCAATTTGAATCATGCCTCCAACTGGCCGCTGAGAGGTGTCAAGAACACTCTGTGGGAGGGAGGTGTACGAGGTGCCGGCTTGCTGTGGTCACCACGTTTAAATAGGACCCGACGAGTGGCCGATCAAGTCATGCACATTACGGACTGGCTGCCCACTCTGCTGACAGCCATACAAGGTGAAGAGACTTCGATGTAAGTATGGATTAAGCCACCGCTCCCCCCAATGAAACTAATGATCTCGCTTTCAGCAACTCTACCTCTGCTCCCTTGGATGGCATTAGTGTGTGGAACTCTTTGTCCAGCGGTGACTTGTCTCCCCGCAAATCCATGCTGCACAATATCGATGATATTTGGGGAAGCGCTGCGTTTACCCGCAGCGATTGGAAAGTTGTTGTGGGCACTAATTACAATGGTGCCTGGGATGGTTGGTATGGTCCGGCTGGCGATCGTAATGCTCGCTCGTATGACTACAAGGCCATACGCACATGTGCCGCCGGCCGTTCACTGGCAGCCATCAATATGTTGCCCGCACTGGCGGATATATCACGCATGCGCCTGGAATCGAATATCGATTGTTCGGCTCGCATGCCCTATTTGAAAGAGGGAACGGTGTGCAAGCCTTTGGAGCGAGCCTGTCTGTTTAATGTCAAAGATGATCCGTGTGAAAAGTATAATTTGGCACATAAGTAAGTGGACTTTTTGGATTAGTTAAATGCTCTAAATCTAATTTAACCTCAAATTCTTTTCTTCCAGATATCCCAGCATATTGAAATCATTATTGGACGAACTTAAAGCCATCAATGCCACAGCTATACCACCCTCTAACAAACCTTTGGATCCCAATGGCTATCCGGACAAATGGGGCTATACATGGACCAATTTCGGTGATTATTTAGAAGGAAATGATGTCGTAGGTAGCATTTAAGTATTAATTTAGCATTTAGGCATTATGATTTATATATATAAATATATGCAGAAAATTAAAAAATAAGTTTACACTGGGTACATTTTATACCCACAAATTTCAAGATGATTTAACCTTGTTCGTTTTTTCTTCTTCTAAATTTACAGGCCATAGATATTCATATCAATCCATGGATTTTCTTCATAAATGTGTTATTTTCTTTGTCAAGAAGTAAAAAATCTATATTTTTTTCAATTTAGTATTCTTTATCTTTTTTGCTTTTGGATCCTTTTTCTATAGGAAATTGTTCTTTTCTTTTTGTCAAGGTTTCAATTTCGCAACCCTTTGACTGAAGGTTGTAGCTCTCTGAGTTATTTCTTTCTCAATATATAGTCAAATGTGTGCAACTACCTCCGATAAAAATTTAAAAAAATATATATAAAACAATATTCATTAACAAGTAAAAAGGGCGTAAAGTTCGGCCGGGCCGAACCTTATATACCCTCCACCATGGATTGCATTCCACAGAGGCTGTCGATTTTATAGTAACAGTCCAGTATTATTACAGGAAAATGTTAATTTTTTTTTTTTAAATATAGCCAAACCAAATACAAATAAAAAATTATAAATAAATATAAAATTGTAATTGTTTTGAACCACGCCTTTAAGGCAAGTCAGTACAAAAAGTATATAAAGGGTGGTTAAATTTTAAGGGCCGATGATTTTGAATAAAACACAAATCATCATTTGGCAAAAGGAAGATAAGGGTTAGGGAGGAGGAAAAAGGGAGAAGTATTTGTTGACATCTGTTTTGAATCTCAGGATGTCATAATTGTGGAATTCGATAATTGTGTGGAAGTCGATTCCACATACGAGTTGCGCGAGCGAAGAACGAATTCATTCTGTAATGTGTAGTGCAGTCAGCTGTCCAATCGACAACAAATGGGTGAGAGTTCCTTGAAAGTCGCGTATCTCTACCGAGCGTCCTCACGTCCGGTATGACATCACGAATATCCGAGGAACAAACACCATAAAAGTATCGATAAAACATCGATACACATCCTACATTACGACGATGTTCAAGGGAGACAACAGAATTGGATATCCCGCTGTCACCCATCAACACCATCGCCCTCCTCTGAACACGGTCAAGTAGCTCCAAGGAAGATCTTAGAGCACACGACCATATATGGGAGTTGTATTCCATCTTAGGTCTGATGTACGTAATGAAGATATTAAGACGATCGGAGGGAGTGAAGAATTTCCTACACCGCTTTAAAAAGCCAAGAAACTTGAATGCTTCTTTCGACACATCAAATATAGGGTGTTTTTTATTGAGGTATAGAACTTCGAATTGAAATAACACACAAGAAAATCGTTTTAATGTCCATCAATTTGGCTTTATTGGAAGGATAATTTTATGCCATTAATGTTTAAATATGATTTCGGGCATGTGGCCGCCGCGGCTGGCTCGAATATAGCCAATTCTACAGGTCCAATTTTCAACCACTTAAGTTGATGGACAAAGCTCCAATTGCTGTGCATGGTGGCGAATCGATTCATTCGGGTCCTCTTCAACACTTTGCTCTACAGCGGCAATTGTTTCTTCGGTGCGCCCTGTTCGACGTCTCTGCGGATGCGTATTATCACATAGAGTAAACGTAGTGCGAAAATGATCCATGGTTAACCGAATTTATTGCTCTGATGGACGATTATGTCGACCATAAAATGGTGAACTTCGCGAACTGAACCATTACTTTCGAAATAAATTTGCACGATTTGCAAGCGTTGTGAATCATTGGATCAGTGAATCGCTTGTGAGATAACAAGGAGTATTGGGTCTTACGTGCATTAAAATCCACTCTATTCACCTGACCCCATTTGGAAATGGCCAGTAAATCTTGGCTGAGTGACTCGTCCATCAATCGCCTTTTGTCATCAATTTCTTGACGACTTGGTCTATGATCGAACGTGTATGAATGACAGAGGTTGCTGTCACCCGCGAATGAATAGATTGGATTTGTAGTCCGATCCAAGAGGTCATCGATGAAAATAAGAAAAAGGGAAGGGGAAAGGACAGAGCCCTGGGGTACCCCAGCGTTAACCTATGCTCGTCGGATGAGAACCCATCTATAACAACTCGTATAGTGCGATCTCTGAGAAAGCTCGATATAAATCGAGAGAAGTCACTACCAACACCAAAAGCAATGAGCTTTGATATGAGTGCGCCGTGCCAAACTCTATCAAAGGCCTTGGAGATACCTAGAGCAACGTCCTTACTCTCACCAAACTGGTGAATGGAACGATTCCACTTTTCGGACAGCAGCGTCATCAGGTCAGCCGTAGATTCCTACGAAAGCCATACTGTCGATCATTAAGTAAGTCAATAGTCTCTACAAGATGTTGATTCACCATACTCTCCATTACCTTCGAGAGCGCTGAGCAAATCGCGATCGATCGATTGTTAGCAGGGCTATTAGCCTCACCTTTTTTAGGGATGGGCTGGCTGTATGTTCGCAATCTTCCAACGCGCTGGGAAGACCCCTGCACGGTATGCAAGGTTGAAAAGGTTGCAAAGTGGACGGGCTAGCGTCGAAGAGCACTTACATAGGACAAGTGCTGAAATACCATCCGGACCTGGAGATTTATTTACGTCGAGATTTGCAAGACGTACACTTTTTCTTTCAAATAACCCCAAAGAAAGAAGTCCAACGGTGTCAAATCACATGATATTGGCGGCCAATTGACATCGCCACCACGTGAGATAACACGACCATTGAATTTGTCGCGCAAAAGAGCCATTGTTTCGTTAGCTGTGTGGCAAGTGAAATCACATATCGTCCACATCCATACCTTCCAATTCGGGCCATAAAAAGTTCGTTATCATCTCACGATAGTGAAGACCATTCACAGTAACTGCCTGACCGGCCTCATTTTGGAAAAAAACGGCCTCATTTTGGAAAAAACGGCAACGATGATGCCGCCAACCCATAAACCGCGCCAAACAGTCAGTCTTTGTGGGTACATTGGTTTTTCGACAATCACTCTTAGATTATCATCCGCTGAGGTGCAATTGAGCCTCATCACTGAAGATGAAAAAATCACGAAGTGCAAGATATGCATTCTGCTTTTAACGTCCATTTTCATAATAAGCCTGAATAACTTTAACGCGTTGCTCGATTGTGTATCTTTCCATGATTCAAATTGATTTAGTCTGAAATGGAGAAATGTCAAATGAAATGAAGAAAAAACTTGACGTTTAGGTATGGTCCACGTTCAACATCGGCCCTTACAATTTAACCACCCTTTATATATATATATCGAAATAATACTTCAAGTCAGTACAAAAAGTATATATAAGGAAGCAATCTTAAAAAAAGCTTAAATACCTCGATTATAGCCATTTTCTCGCTAGCAGTTTTATCACTTTTGCCATAAAAGTAAAAAATTAAGAACGAATGTGAGTCAATGCTGTCAGACGAATGTGTACACCGAATTCCATGATTCTAGCTCCGGTCATTTGGTTTGTACCATTTTTATCCCCTTTTTCCCCGTTTACCCCCTTAAAAGTACGAATATTGAAAATCGCTTTATTTTACATGTCTACGCAATTAGAGGGATGTACACACCGAATTTCATTATTTTATGTGCAGCCGTTTGGTTGGTACCATTTATATCCCTCTATTCCCCTTTTATCCCTTAAAAGTACGAATTTGGAAAAAATAATTTCATATTATGTATCTACTCAATTAGAGGAATGTACACGGAGAATTTCGTGTTTCTAGCTGTTGTCGTTTGTATCTATATGTACCATTTTTATCCATTTTTGCCCCATTTCACCCCCTTCGAATAAAAATCGTTTCCAATATCAAGTAAGTACAAGTAGGCATATTGAAGAAATGTGCGTAAATACTCTAAAATATTAGGGGTTCTTATGGGAATTTTTAGTCCTTATGAGGAAAAATTTTTTAACTTTTTGCCGATTTCGTCCAGTTTCAATCCAAATTTCAGACCAAATTAGTATACTCCCATCCTGGAGGTGGAGGTATAAAAAAGTCAAGTGAACAGTCATAGTGTAAATTCATATGACTTTATGTAAGAACTTCAAAATTTGAAAAATGTGATTGTGTAAATAAGGACTAAATGTAATGTGTATCATTTTTTGTTATTTGTTCTTTTCTTTTCATAATTTTTGTTGTAACTACTTACTCAGGTTCGAGATCATTTGTTATTGTTTTCTTAGACAGAAAACAATGTGTTTTAAAAGAAGTATGTGACATTTATTTGGTTCGCAGGACAGTTTTGTTTGTAAGCGCGAATAGCTTCTAATTGAAGCAATGTATCGAGCAATTAATGAGATCACAAAGTTAAAAATACGGAACCTAAATCGCCAAAATGATTTTTCCTTTAAAGTATATTTTTTGTAGATATTTACGAGCACTTTCACCATGGAAGATATCTATGGCAAAATTGACATGCCCGAGGGCCACCCAATAGCCCCCATGCCCACTATCCAAATCATTAAAAAACATGGTTTTAGTAATGAAAAGTCGAGCAACATAACATTGTCTATCTCAGGAACGTGAATTGAAATTGGTTCCAATCATCCCTGGTTCACATTCGACTTGTTCCGAGAAAGATGACTTCTTCCCGAATATGTAGATTTGGTTAATATATCCGAATATGACTTTATCCATATCTCCCAACAAAATTAAGATTTTGCAAAACTTTGATTTGAACTGGGATATTGTCGTGGCTCAAGACCATTTTGCATCTTTATTTAATAGAATGCAAATTTTTTTACAAATGGCATGGTGACATTTATTACTTGGCTGCAGACTACCACGATCATGATTTCGACCATGTCAAAAGTCTTTTCAAGTGGCTTCGCAGCGACTTTTCACCATCAAACCCGGCCTCTATAAGGAGATGATTCTCACAAACGAACGAGAAGCACAACTCACTTGTCGAATTTGCGTTTAAAAAATCGCACCAAGTAATAAAGTACACATGCCATCTTACAAGCATCTCATTGAGTTGCATATGTAAGTATGTGTATATGCAGGTATAATTACCCAGCAATACTTCTACGTGCCAACGGTCATTTGTTTTAGTTTTTTCGTTTGTATTTTTTGGTATGTAATCAATATTTGATTTGAACTGGGATATTGTCCTGGCTCAAGACCATTTTGCATCTATATTTAATAGAATGCAAACTATTTAACTATTTAATTTGTATTTTGTCTTACCAAGCTCTACCAAAAATATGTTTTTCCGAAACATCTCGATTTTCAAAAATCCTAGCCAGGGTAAAGGCAAAATCCATTAGAAATCAATATTCCAGTTTGTAATTTGTTTTAATCTTAGTCAAGGTTCTCTTTGAAGAAAGTGAAGCATCTCATGCGCACTTTTAAGAATTTTGACAAAAAAATTGCTATAACTATAATTATTTTTATATTAGGGCTGTTCTTTAAGACTGGATAACTAAGCTGTGATAACAAAAATCTAAATAAAATGTTAAAATTTCAAAAAAAAAAAAAACAGAAATAATTTTGTGTTAAAATTTTTTGGAATTAGCAACACAAAATATTTTTTTTTTTTTGAAAATTTGTTTTGATATAAATATTTATATTTAATTGGCAACAAAGTGAAACAATATTTTTTTATTTTGAGCAAGAAATTAAATTTTTATTAACGTTTTTTTATAGCAGCTTATTATCCCAGCTTAAGGAAAACAACCCTATTATTGAATTGCCATTTTATGATTATTTTTATATTCCTCAAGAATTCTGGGAAAATATATAATTGTTCCATTTTTCAGAGAATATCAAAAGTATGGGGAAAAGAAACCCTAGTGGCAATGCAAACGGCTCCTCCTAAACATACAATTTAAACTAAAATACCCCCAATAAAAACCACAGTTATGTATTTTTTTATAAAATGTATTTTGTGTCGTTTGTTTTTCGCCTTTTTTCATAAGATCATTCATTTGTTCTAAACTTAATACAGATGTTATAGACTTAAATCGTTATAAAATGCATATTTCTTTAAAAACTATGAAATGTATGAATTCTTTTTTTTGAGTCCTCAAAGAAAGGACATTTTTTGTATAACAAATATGTATATATGTATGTTTATGAAGGGAAGAAATGAAAATTCGTATGCTACAAAAAGAAAAAGTGGAAGACAGTTTACAAGTAAATAGAAGAGGGAATGAAAATAAAAATGTATAATGACATATTAATCCTTTTACAAGAATTTGATTTGAATTTTATAATATGCCACATGTGTTATCTTTAAATAATTATAAACTTATATATAAATATTTTATATTAAAATTAAACTAGATTAACCAAAATAATTATCTAGGGGAATAGCCTTATTGGAAAGAAAAAAATCCTAATAGTTCGTGTTAACTAAATCCTTGATCCTAAAACATTGCCGAAGTCATCATCAGGGTATTTGTGTTTTTTTTTTCGCTTTAATAACGATAGCCGCTGCCATCGTTATCGCCGTTTTGACCGCCGTTTCCAAAACCATTGGAGCCTTGCTGTTCGTAGTTGTAGCCGTTGCTGCCGGCTCCATTACGTCCGCCATTGCCATTGCCGTTTCCATTACCATTGCCGTTGCCATTGCGGTAACCACCACCGTTACCGTTGCCGCCGCCATTCCGACCACCTCCATTGCCATTGGGACGACCACTACTATAACCCTGTCCATTATCATTATTTTGACCATTTGATCCCCCATTGCCATTACCTCTACCACCTTGGCCATTACCATTGCCATTACCGTTTGGTGCTCCGCTTGAATAACCGTTCGAGCCTAAATCTTGGCCGCCAGGTCTGCCGCTTGAATAGCCATTGCCTCCCAAATCTTGACCAGATGGTTTGCCGTTGCTATAGCCATTACCGCCCAGGCTTTGGCCATTCGGTCTGCCACTGCTATAACCATTGGCACCACCATTCTGACCACCATTGCCATTCGAACGGCCACCACCATTGGAATAGCCACCGTTGCCATTGCCATTGCCGCCTGGACGACCACTAGAATAACCATTTGCTCCCAAATCTTGTCCACCAGCACCGCCAGCTCCACCATTCTGTTCATATTCATAACCATCAGCACCTCCAGCACCACCTCCCGAACCGCCTCCCTGACCACCTTCATTAGCATCACCTTCATAACGAATTTGTGGACGATAACCTTCCTGGTCGGCTTCATATTCAACGATCTGAGTGGAATATATGTGGGAAAATTGATTAGAGTTTATTATCTTTGAGGATTTCTGGATTAGTTATGATGAAGGAAAGGATTTTAACTATGTTGTCGGACGTGAATTTCGAGGAGGTTTCTAGACAAGAACAAGGCAAGCATACATTTGGTATATGCTTCGTGCCACTACTTTACTTCCCACTGTAGATGGTTCAGAAGAACTAAGGTTATTGTTCATAATTTAGGAAAATTTTTGAAAAAATGACATTTCTATAAAATGTTAATCGGTTATAATACTAGCTCTGAAGCAAAAGTAGTTCTTCCATCTTGGTTGTGAATATTGCCAAGTCTATCTACATTATTCTCGCCATTTGAATTCCGCACGAATAATGGTTCTTTAATAGGAGTTAGGGATGGGATTTATAATTAGGGATTTATAATTTGTCGATAAACTGATTGAAGATCCGAGAATATATTGAAGGAAGAACTCAAGGACCACATTTGGTATTCCTTGGAATTCTGATATTTTTGAATCGACACAAAGTTATAAACTTGAAACCTTGTGTTTAATTTTTTTGATCATCCCGTGAAAGTATATAATTACGGATAGTTCTTTAGAATTTGTGAATAATAATTCAAAGAGCACTTTTGATTATTCCTTGGAATCCAGGAACTTTCAAATTGACAAATAGTTACAAACTTGGTTTAGTTTTGATTGATCATCCCATGAAAGTGTACAATCTCTAGGAGTTCTTTAGAATTTGTGAATAAACAGATTGAAAATCCTGAAAGATATTGAAAGAAGAACTGAAAGATCTCTTTTGGTTATTCCTTGGAATCCTGGAGCTTTCGAATCGGCAAATAGTTATAAACGTGGAATCTTGTGGTTAGTTTTGATTGATCATCCCATGAAAGTATATAATCACGGGGAGCTCTCTAGAATTTGTGGATAAACAGATTGAAGATCCGAGAATATATTGGAGGAATAACTCAAGGATCACATTTGGTATTCCTTGGAATCCTGGAACTTTCGAATTGACAAATAGTTATAAACTTGGAATCTTGTGGTTAATTTGGATTGATCATACCGTGAAAGTATATAATTCGGATAGTTCTTTAGAATTTGTGAATAAGAACTCAAAGATCGCTTTTGATTATTCCTTGGAATCCAGGAACTTTCAAGTCGACAAATCGTTATAATTGTGGAATCTTGTTGTTAATTAGGATCGTTCATCCCGTTAAAGTATATAATCACGGGTAGTTCTTTAGAATTTGTGGATAAACAGATTGAAAATCCTGAAAGATGATGAAAGAAGAACTTAAAGATCAATTTTGGTTATTCCTTGGCATCTTGGAACTTTTGGATCGACAAATAGTTACAAACTTGGAATCTTGTAGTTAGTTTTGATTGATCATCCCATGAAAGTATATAATCTCGAGTAGTTCTTTAGAACTTGTGGATAAATATATTGAAAGAAGAATTTGAAAGAAGATATTGAAAGAAGAACTGAAAGATCTCTTTTGGTTATTCCTTGAAATCCTGGAGCTTTCGACTCGACAAATAGTTATAAACTTGGAATCTTGTCGTTAGTTTTGATTGATCATCCCATGAAAGTATATAATAACGGGGAGCTCTTTAGAATTTGTGAATAAACGGATTGCAAATCCTGGAGGATATTGAAAGAAGAACTCAAAGATCACATTTGATTATACCTTGAAATTCAATAACTTTCGAATCGAAAAATAGTTAAAAACTTGGAATCTTGTGGTTAATTTTGATTGAAAAAAATTTTTTCAAACTTCTATCGTCCATCTCGAAAATTCTGAAAGATTTTAACCTCAACATCATTCGGTTGCTTCTATAAGCTCTGGTTAGTTAGTTTTGAACAACATCTTCATCATCATCATCTTCTTAACGATTCTCTTACTTGCTTTCTTCCATCGGGCAATAGGACATTATATTGACCAGTGGCCAAATCGCCATCACGCATTTCCGAATGGCCAAACGATAAACCACTTGGAGCATCTTCAACTTGATAGCTAAACTCGTATTTAGCTGGTTCCTATAAAAGTGATCAAATCAAAGAGGATATTCTATGTGAGAGAGAGAGAGTACTTGAAAGAGGAGATTATAGAAGCGATTGGTAGAAGCAATTGGAGTCCAAGTGGTTGTGGTGAATTTTGAAAAGTATAAATGATTTGTGATCAATGATCTGTGCAACATGTGGTGGCGATATCATAAACCGTAGCAAGTAAGTTTTGGATTAGAAACTGATTAGTTTTTGGGGTTTCTCAAGCTTTTTTTTGGCGGGCTATATATGTATATTTTAAGCAACTACTTTGTATTTTCCGAACTTACATTGTTGCCATCATCACCATTTCCGCCAGAGCCTCCACGTTGTCCGCCACCATTCTGCGAATAATCATAGCCGTCCGAACCGCCGCCATTGCCATTACGTCCCGAGGAAGAAGAACCCGAAGAAGGAGGTCCATAACTGTCCGAAGGACGACCAGAGCCTCCTTGACCGGGAGCACCATAGGTGGAAGAGGGTGATCCGTTGCCGTTGCCATTGCCATTAGAGGGAGCTCCATAAGTGGATGAAGGTCTGCCGCCACCGTTGCCATTGCCATTGTCATTACCGTTGCCGCCTGAACCAGGAGCACCATAAGAGGATGAGGGTCTGCCACCGCCATTGCCATTACCATTACCGTTGCCGCCTGAGCCAGGAGTGCCATAGGTGGAAGAAGGTCTGCCACCACCATTGCCATTACCGTTGCCGCCTGAACCAGGAGCACCATAAGTGGACGAAGGTCTGCCGCCACCGTTGCCATTGCCATTACCGTTGCCGCCTGAGCCAGGAGCACCATAGGTGGAAGAAGGTCTGCCGCCACCATTGCCATTACCATTACCGTTGCCGCCTGAACCAGGAGCACCATAAGTGGACGAAGGTCTGCCGCCACCATTGCCATTACCGTTGCCGCCTGAACCAGGAGCTCCATAAGTGGACGAAGGTCTGCCGCCACCATTGCCATTTCCATTACCGTTGCCGCCCGAACCAGGAGCACCATAGCTGGAAGATGGTGCACCTCCATTGCCACCACCACCCAAACCAGGAGCGCCATACGATGAGGAAGGTCCCTGGCCAGAACCACCGCCGCCGCCGCTGCCACCTCCTAAACCAGGAGCTCCATATGAATCCGAAGGTGCCAAAGGAGAACCGCCTGAGCCACCATTCGCCCCCGGAGCGCCATAGCTACTCGAAGGTGGCAGATATGAATTCACAGGTGGTTCGGGCCGAGCTAGAACTGAGCTAAACACCAGAGCAACACACACTAGCTTCAACATGGCTCACGAATTATCGGAGAAGTTTGTTCGGTCGAAACTTTTAATAAACTTAAAGGTTCGCTTCAAAGGATTACAAACAATCCTGATTCCTAAGATTCGTGGTAGTTGCCTTGCAATTTGTGTTGGAGCTTCTTCGGTTCGGTTCTTTTCTTCTTCTCTATCTGTTTCTCTAATCCACACACACGTTGTAATGGAAATCCAAACTGTAACTGATGGTTTCATCTAAAAATGCTGAAATATTTATATGAAATTGTCTTTTGTCTGTCACCAGAGTGAGCGAACGAGCGAGCCAGCAAACGTACCACGAGTACCACAACAACAAATGTTACACATATTGAAAATCGCTGACTCCGTGAGCTCCGTGGCAACCGATGAACCATGTGGTACTTGCAGCCAGACTGGTTGTCGTCTGTCCTTACCTCAGTACCTACGTCCCACCTAGCGGCCGTCTGCTCCTTAGACTCAGTATGTTGTAGTATGTTGCCTCTGCCAGAAGGGAGAGGACTGTTGCATTATGAATGCATTGTGAAACGGCCTTCAGTAATTTAGATTTAGAAGAAGACGACAGCCACAATGCTGTGGCAAAAAACTATGGCATGTCTTAGACAACTACATCTCATCTTAGTTTAATGCATACGAACAGACAGACAGACAGACCGACAGACAAACGGAAGCACAATCACCACTCGTGCCTCATACATACAGACAAGACATACTAAAATCTATCGCTCTCCTTTGGATCAACATATCCTCCTCCCTTCTTCAGAATGACATCTGTGGATACGATTCTTTGTACACTCAGAAAAAAAGTCAACCAACAAATTTATAACTAACTAGTATTTTGTACCCGGAGCGCAGTGTATTATCAGCGACGAAAACTCCCAAATTTCATGCGGCCAAATCTCAACTTCACTGATTGAATTTGCAAAGAACATTCCTATTAAGCATATTCTAAACTATTTTGTCAATATCGCGGTTAATTTTAGCCGTGGATGCATTTAATGTTCATAAATGATAAAATAGTTGAAAATTTCATCATAAGAGAGGTTATTTTGTTGGGATGTATCTCGGAAACCATGTATCGTATTGAAATTTCGCTTAGTTCGTAGAAAACAGGAGCTCTTGAGGTGTTCTGTTGCATTTAAAAATATGAAATTACGTTGTTGCTCTCCTTTTGTTGTAGTTGTAGTTATTTCGTATTTTTCGTAATTTTCTGCAGTATAATACTATATTCGCGAGTCCGACCGATGCCTCGGAATTTACAAATATTGTTAAACTATTGTCTTATTTATTCATTTCAATAATAATATTCTGCTTATAGCTGCCAACATCGATTTAATTACTGAAATGGTAAAACCTTCTAAGCCAAAAATGAAGCAATACATTCTTCGTTGTTCTCTGTTAACGTATTTGGGAAAATTTATTTGAAGCATACTTTAGGGAGGTAAGGTTTTATGACATGCGAGCGCATGTAAATATTGGGTCCATATCTTAAGTTAAGTATAAAGCTCTAATAGTAGTGTGTTATCGATTAAAAATTAAATTAAAAAATAAAATAATTTTTATAAAAAATTGCGAAAATCGTAACAAAAAAACAAAAATTGTATATCATTTAGTTGTGGACTCAAATGAATTCACTGGTAATGATTTGTATTCACATATATATTAAAATAAGAAATTTATAACGATTTTTTCATTTTAACTTATATGGCAGATGGGCGGATTTAAACCAAAAATTGTTTGGCTATATAAGGGATGTGTGGGAAATTTCAAGGTCCTAGCTCTATTACTTCTAATTTTTGCCGCAGCTTGTATGAAAATATTCGACTGTGCGACGCACAGTGGTTCAGAATCAAAGTCCATCGGCCAAAATTCTATAACTTTTGTTCTAGTAAACGTTTTTGAGTTCTGTAAAAAACCAAAGTTAGACAAGGACCCAAGGAATATTATTGAAGGAAAAAAGTTGTGTTGGTCCAAATTCAGAGATTTGTTCAAAAAGGATATTTTTACAATATCCATTACAACCCAACTATATTTGGCACAAACATAGATTTCGCAAAGAAACCACAATTTCTAATAAAATAAATTTGAGTGCAAAAAAGAAATTACGTTTTTTCTATTCTCAAAATCTGTAATACAAAAAAAATGTTTTTCTTCGCATTATGAACAAATACGTAAAAATATGTTAAAAAACATAAAAACAAAAAAAAATAAAAAATTTTTATTATCTTTAAAATCGAAAAATACGAAAAGTGGTCAACTTTAGGCCGATTTCTAAAATATATCCCATTTCCCTTTTTTTAACGTTATTATCTCAAAATAATCCTCGGGTCCTTGTCTAATTTTGGTTTTTTTACAGAACTCAAAAATGTCTACTAGAACAAAAGTTATTGAATTTTGGCGGATGGATTTTGATTCAGAACCACTGTGTGGCGTAGGAATCAACTTCAAAAAGGTTTTGTATTGTGATATCATATTAGGTGTTTTTAATTCGGTTCATTTCTATAGGAGCTACTACTACTTACAACGCCCCCCTGTAAGTGTGTTCATAATTCTGAAGTGCAGAAAACTATTAAAAAATGCAAAGCAATTGCAGCATCCATAAGGAGAAAGTGGCAGCTAGCATTCGCCACTTTGTTCAAAATACTGATGCAACGAAGCCAATGAATTTTTTTCCAATAATTAGCTTTCATTTTTATAGCTTCAATATTCTATTGTTTTTGTAAAGTTTTTCGAAGTAACTCAACCAGGCTTGCCAGATGTGAGGATTTGTCCTCAACCATTGGGGATTTTATGATGGTCAAAAGAACAATAAATATGAAACGGGGACAGGGGATTCTGGGTGTGGGTTTCTTAATATATTTCAGGTATTTTGTGGGGATATTTGAAGTACTTTGAAAAATATTTGGTATTTGTTTTTAACCGGAATATTTTCCTGACTTATGTTTAGCTTATATGATCATATTGAGTCGGAAGTCAACTTAGGTATACAGTCCAAAATCTAGTGAGATGGAAGACAGCTATTGTCAACGCCCTATGCTTCATTGGGATATTAAGAATATATATTATCATATTATATTTTACAGAATGTTAATTTATTTAGATTCAGATTTTATTTAATTCCAAAAACTTAAACAATTGGGTATAATCTTACGACTAACATTTGTACTTAATTTCTAGCGTATATACTAATACATTTCAAGAACTATGTACCTAATACTTATACTATGTTGCAGCGTACTGCAACATTTCCATAATACATTCTTATCGCTATACATTTATATTCTCCCAAAAAAGGAGCTAATTTATTTACAAATGTCGCGGTGACATTTATTACTTGGCTACTCTCTTTTTATACCCCAGGATGGGGGTATACTAACTTTGCCATTCCGTTTGTAACACCTTCAAATATCAAAAGGAGCTAGGACATCCAAATTTTCCATAAATGTGTCTTATAGTCATAGATCGGTTGGAATTGAAACTGGGCGAAATCGGCCCAAAGGGAAAAATTCTTCCCTCACAAGAACTAAAAATACCCATAATAACCCCTAATATTTTAGAGTATTAAGCGTGTTTTTTCAATCTAAAGGGTGATTTTTTAAGAGCTTGATAACTTTTTAAAAAAAAAACGCATAAAATTTGCAAAATCTCATCGGTTCTTTATTTGAAACGTTAGATTGGTCCATGACATTTACTTTTTGAAGATAATTTCATTTAAATGTTGACCGCGGCTGCGTCTTAGGTGGTCCATCCGCTTAGTCCAATTTTGGCATTTCCACGTTTTTGAGTAACAGAGACCCAATTGGTGCGAACGGCGACGAATCGAAAATTGGTGGTCATCATTAACACTGGCCGATACAGCTGCGATATTTTCTTCAGTTCGCACTCTACGCATTTTGATAATAAAATTCAATAATTTGCAAGCGTTGTTCGTTTGTAAGACGATTCATGATGAAATGTCAAAGCATACTGAGCATCTTTCTCTTTGACACCATGTCTGAAATCCCACGTGATCTGTCAAATACTAATGCATGAAAATCCTAACCTCAAAAAAATCACTCTTTATCTTACAAAAACGTGCACCATAAAGTGATTCTTATTCGTAGGGGACGAAATGGGACGAAAAAGGGATACAAATGGTACCTACCAAACGATAACAGCTAGAAACACGAAATTTGTGTTTCCTCTAATTGAGTAGATACATAATGTAAAAGTTTTTTTTTCAAATTCGTACATTTAAGGGGTAAAATGGGTATAGAGGGTTTTTAAAAATTCGTACTTTTTGGGGGTAAAATGGAAAAAGGGGATCAAAATAGTATCAACCAAATGACAACAGCTATAGTCGTGAAATTGAGAGAATACATCCCTCTGACTGCGTAGACAGAAAAAAAAGGTTTTTTTCAAAATCGTACTTTCAAAGGATATAATGGGAGCAGAGGGATAAAAATAGTACCAACAAAACGGCTTTTGCTAGAATGATGAAATTCGGTGTGTACAGTCCTTCAATTGCGTAGACACGTAAAATAAAGTGATTTTAGAAAGTCGTACTCATAAGGGGGTAAAATTGGAAAAAGGGGATACAAATGGTACCAACTAAATGGCTGCAGCTAGAATCATGGAATTTGGTGTAAATATTCCTCTGACTGCATAGACACGCAATATAAAAAAGATTTTTCTAAATTCGTATTTTTTACTTTCACGACAAAAAATGGTTTAATCATGAAGTTAGGTTATTTTGCACTATGCCCGTGAGATAATGGATTTTCAAAATTTTTATGTTTGGAATCCCACTATATACCAATATTTGTGGTATTTAAGCTATTTGAAAATATAAATATTAGTAAGAATATTTATTGTTTTGAATTGAATAGGTAATCTTGCCTTATAAGCGTGGTTTGAAGTAATAAAAATATTATATTTATTTATAAAATTATTTTGTCAATATTTGTATTTGTTTTGGTTTGCCTATATTAAAAAATATATATATTCCTGTAATATTACTGTAATCAACAGCCTCTGTGGAATGCATGGTGCAATGGTGGAGGGTATAAAAAGTTCGACACGGCCAAACTTAACGCCGTTTTTACTTGTATTTATTATTTTTTCTCTTCAAAAGGGGTTGGCTGGTTTTAAGTCAGAAAAGGGATTATAATAAGACAGGAAAAAGCAAGCAATTGGCATCGACAAAAATGAACAAAGAAATTGTAATAAAGTATTTAATATTATCAATAAAAATTGCTATTATGAATTAAGCAGCTGTTTACTAGGATGGGCCACGAAAATAAATTGCAGTCGTCACTCCCCAGAAATGAAGATTGGATTGTTTAATGATGATCTGCACAATATATGTCGTCGCTGGGTCAAGCTAAACGCTCCTGAAAACACCTCTAAAAACCATGTTTCCCGTGTATTTTTGTCCATTTTTTCTTAATTAATAATAAAATTTTTATTCTTATCTTAGAATAACTCATTGGTCGTATTATTGGCCGTTTATATTGATTTTTTGTGGTTTTGCAAGTTAACAACTAAAAACTCATATTTCTGGGAAACATTTTGTAAGAGATGTTATGCAAAATAAATAGAAGGAACCAATACCTTTCGAATGATTACTAAATGATGAATATAGGACGAAAAATGAGGTCACTGACTCCATGTTTGCAAAACAGTTTAATACAGGATATGGATTTTCAGAGCCAACATGTTCGCACTCTTTTTACAGAAATAAGAGTTGCGGCGTCAATTTCAATCCGATGTTCATCATTGGAACATCATTCGAAAGGTGTTGAATTCCGCTATTTATTTTTGAAAAAATACTATCACCAAATACGAAAAAAATTTCAGTTGACACTACGAAAAAACAAACAAGTAAGGAAAGGCTAAAGTCGGGCGGGGCCGACTATATGATACACTCCACTTTCTATCGGAATACAATTCAATTCAGTAAAAAAAGTGAAAATGTGAAAATTTTTTGTATGTTTCCTAATTACAGACTAATATGACCTGGTCCAATTTGTCAAATCGTTCCAAACTTGGAATGAAGTGACTAACTTTCACAATAAGTTCTTCCAGTTGAAGTATAACGTGTTATGCTCAATTTTAAGAAATTCTCTGAAAATACGCGGTTTCTGGGGGAACAAGATTTGTATGGGAGCTATATATAAATCTGAACCGATCTAACACATTTTTACAACAGGTGTTTCTAGTTGAAATATAAGGTTTTTTGCGAATTTAGAAGAAAATCTGTTAAAATATGTGGATTCTAAAGCGGAAATATTCAATTTGGGAACGAAATTTGTATGGGAGCTATATATAAATCTGAACCGATTTAACACATTTTTACCACAAGTGTTTCCAGTTAAAATATAAGGTGGTTTGCGAATTTTGAAGAAAATCTGTTCAAATTTGAGGATTCTAGAGCGTAGAAATTCAAATTGTGAGTGAATTTTGTATGGGAGCTATATATAAATCTGAACCGATCTAACCCATTTTTACCACAGGTGTTTTGCCAATTTTGAAGAAAATCTGTTAAAATATGTGGTATCTATAGTAAAAAATCGGGAGTGAAATTCGTATGGGGGCTATATCTAAATCGGGACCGATTTTCTTCAAATTAAATAGCGAAATAGCCTAGCCCAAAACTTCGTTGTGCAAAGATTCGTTTGGTTCTGGCTACAATTGTGACCTGCATCGTGATTACAACAATAGATGGACAGACGGACAGACAGACTAAATCGACTCAGAAAGTGATTCTAAGCCGATCGGTATAATTAACAATGGGTCTATCTCCCTTCCTTTTGGGTGTTACAAACAAATGCACAAAGACATAATACTCTCGTTGAGTGTATAAAAATTTTTAGGGTTATTTTCAGGAGCGTTTAGCTCATAGGCGGCTTGATCTAGGAACGAAATATTTTGCAAATCATCATTAAACAATCCAAACTTTATTTTCGTGGGGTGACTCGAAATTTTTTTTCCATTTGTAGGGACTACGACCCAGCCTACTGTTTATAGGTGGGCGGAAAACAATTAAAGACAAACAAAATTTATATAAACATTCGCTTCCATCCAACAACACATCACTTTAGTAAACAAAATATTGCTGTTTTTATCATGTTTTTTTTTTCTTCAAAAAGGTCTTTAGTCAGAAAAGGAATTATAATACAGACAAATGTCATAAACAAAAAAAGCCAAGAAATTGTAATAAACAATTTTAATAAAGTATTTAATATTGTCAATAAAAGTTACTATTATAAGTTCAGCAACTGTTTATAGGTCGGCTAAAGACAATTAACCAGAAGCATAATTAATACAAACATTCGCTTTCGTCCAACAACACATCACCTGAGTAAACAAAATATTGTTGCCATTTTTACACGAAATAACTGAAATTGGACGAATTTGTCACATCATTTTATGGTGTTTGTAGATAATTTACAGCATTTTGTAGAACGGAGTATTAGTTTCATAACAGAAGTTTAAAATATGCATGCAAAATTCATAAATAAAATTAAATTCTTCATAAAATAAAATAGTGGAACTTAGTTTCATAAGATCAAAGAAAATTGTCATTGTATTGAATGAAAATATCTTAAAGATTTTGAAATATACTATATCTAATAAAATATTTTTTAATGAAATATTTTTATAAATATACTAGCTGAACCACCACCGCCCGCTTCGCCAGGCAGAAAAACAGACGGTAAACTTAAAATCAGGTTTCATATTGTTATACACTCCACGAGAGTATTATGTATTTGTGCATTTGTTTGTAACACCCAAAAGGAAGCGAGATAGACCCATTGTTAATTATACCGATCGACTTAGAATCACTTTTTGAATCGATTTAACAATGTCCGTCCGTCTGTCCATCTATTCTTGTAATCAAAATACAGGTCGCAATTGTAGCCAGAACCAAATGAAACTTTGCACAACAAAGTTTTTCGGGATAAGGACGAAGGCTATTTAATTTGAAGAAAATCGGTTCAGATTTAGATATAGTCCCAATACGAATTTCACTCCCGATTTGACTCTTTTCACGCTAGATACCACATATTACAACAGATTTTCTTCAAACTTGGCAAAACATCTTACATTTCAACTCGAAACACCTATGGTGAAAATAGGTCAGATCGGTTCAGATTTAGATAGAGGCCCCATACGAATTTCACTCCCGATTTGACTTTTTCTGCTGTAGAAACCACATATTTTAACAGATGTTTAGAAACACCCACGGTGAAAATGAGCCAGATCGGTGCAGATTTAGATATAGCCCCCATATGAATTTCACTCCCGATTTGACTTTTTCTGCTGTAGAAACCACATATTTTAACACATGTTCTTCAAAATTGGCAAAACGTCTTATATTTCAACTAGAAACACCCATGGTGAAAATGAGCCAGATCGGTTCAGATTTAGATATAGCCCACATACGAATTTCACTCCCGATTTGAGTTTTTCCGCTCCAGAAACCACATATTTTAACATATTTCCTTCAAATTTGGCAAACTATCTTATATTTGCATGAGAAACACCCGGGATGAAAATGTGTCAGATCGGTTCAGATTTATATATAGCTCCTATACTAATTTCGCTCCCGGCTTGATTTTTCCGCCCCAGAAACCACGTATTTTCACAGAATTACTTCAAATTGAGAACTAGAAGAACCATTTGTGAAATGGGTCAATTCATTCCATGTTTGGATATAGCCCTGATACAAATATTCTTCTCGATTTGACAAATTGAACCAGGACATATCTGCCTATGATTAGGAAACATACAAAAATTCTTCCCGTTTTCACTTATTTTCCGAATTGAATTGTATTCTGATAGAAAGTGGAGTGTATCATATAGTCGGCCCCGCCCGACTTTAGACATTCCTTACTGGTTTTTTCTTGTGATCGGTAATATATGTACCTCTTATAATCAAAGTACTTCACTGAGATACTAAAGAAATGTATATGTTTCATGGAGAATATTAAAGAACACAACTTTAGTTTATGACGAATAAAAATCAAATTGATTTTAGGTTGAGTGTGATTCTCCTCCTTTCCATTACCAAAACAAAAACTTCCTACGTAAGAAGAACTTACTTACTCGAATAGCTGGTATTCGAATGTACTACATTCAAAACACATAGAATATCAATCAAATTGTTCACTAATCAAACAAGACAAAAACTAAAAAATACAATAATTTCCTTTTTATTGACTTAAGTCGGCTTTTGACGAATGAATATTTCTTTTTTTGTAATCTTTCTTTATTATTGTGCTAATAAAATCCAAAGAAAACGCATAATTTTACGAAATTTAAATCAAAAATTCCCCTTCTTTCAAATCCCGCCTATTTGTATATTGTCTAAGTAGATTACAACTAAATTAACTCACACAACAAGGAATATCGGTGTCGAATATACTCTAAAACAGGTTTTATTTTCTTATGGGAAGGGTCACGTACACTTTCCGCCCATCTCTGCACAGCTATTTACACTGGATCTACTCACACAAAATTTAAGCGCTGTGTCATAGAACTGACAATATTCAATAATAGGTTTTAACTTCGTATAGGAGGTGTCACACCCATTTTTCCAATACCGCCCATTTTTGTCACATCTATGCACATTGATGCTAGATGCACTTACACAAAATTTCAGTATTTTAGTTGTCACAGAACTAAATATATTCGATAATAGGTTTTAACTTGGTTGGTATAATTGTTATCCCTTTTTCCATTATTACCCCAAAAAGTACAAATTTCGAAAAATCCGTTTATTTTACGTGTCTACACAATCAGAGAAATGTATACACCGAATTTCATTATTTTAGGTGCAGCCGTTTGGATGGTACCATTTTTATCCCTCTATTCCCATTTTACCCCTTAAAGGTACGAATTTGGAAAAAAATACTTTTATATTATGTATCCACTCGATTAGAGGAATATACACACCGATTTTAGTGTTTCTAACTGTTGTCGTTTGATAGGTACCATTTTTATCCCTTTTTGCCCCATTTCACCCCCTACGATGAAGAATCACTTTATGGTGCACGATTTTGTTATAGGGGGAATGCGCATAGCCAATATCAAGTAAGTACAAGCAGACATATTGAAGAAGATGCTTAAATACTCTAAAATATTAGGGGTTATTGTGGGTATTTTCAGTATTTGTGATGGAAAATTTTTTCCCTTTGGACCGATTTCACCCAGTTGCAATCCCAACCGATCTACGCCTTTATGAAGCATTTATGGAAAATTTGAACGTCCTAGCTCCTTTCGTTTAGATCCTAGCGTGTTTTCAACAGACGGACAGACGAACGGGATTTAGAATTTTCTCATGTCGATATTTAAAGGTGTTACAAACGGAATGACAAAGTTAGTATACCCCCATCGTGGTGGTGGAGGGTATCGGCGTTTTGCATATGGAGGTCATTTTAGAGGCGCGACAATATTTTCTCCTTTTGCACATTCTTATGATGAAGTGATCCTTACATTTTTGGTATAGGATGAGTTCAGCAAGTTTACTTAAAACATCACGAGGAACATTGTTGTGGAACATTTTAACCCTCTAGCTTCTCAATTTAGGGGTCTTTTTGGTCCCTTTTGAGAAAAAGAGTAAAAAAAACAACAGCTTTACTTCAAAATGACTTTACTATTCTAGAATATTGCGGAGGTTTTGAATTATTATTTTTTATACCCTCCACCTCCAGGATAGGGGTATATTCACTTTGTCATTCCGTTTGTAACACCTTGAAATATTCATTGGAGTAAAGTAAAGTAAAGTAAAGGGTGTTTTTTAAAAGCTATAGGAAAGTTTTTCAAAAAAACACATAAAATTCAGAAAAATGCATGAAATCTTTATTTGATTCGATAGTACGGTCCATATAATTCAATGTTTGAAGATTATTTCATGCAAATGTTGACCTTGACTACGCCTCAAATGGTCCATCCGCTTAGTCCAATTTTGGCATTTCCACGTTTTTGAGTAACAGAGTCCCAATTGCTGCGAACGGCGACGAATCGATAATTGATGGTCATCATTAACACTGGCCGAACAGCTGCGTTATTTTCTTCAGTTCGGACTCTACGTAAGCGTGTTGGTGGTTTAATGTCCAACAATGTAAATTTGGTGCGAAATTTAGTCACAATAGCCCGTATAGCCGCTTCAGTGGGTCAATTAAACTGACCATAAAATGGAAGCGCGCGATGAACTTTCTTAACAGAGCACGCATTTTGATAATAAAATTCAATAATTTGCAAGCGTTGTTCGTTTGTAAGACGATTCATGGTTAAATTATAGACCAAACTGAAGATGTTTGACGGTGAAACAAAACACGAAACGTGCGTCAGCTGTTTAAACCAGTGTTGCCAAAAAGATAATAGCTAAAAAATCACCCTTTATATATATTCTGGGTCGTGGTAAAATTCTAAGTCGATCTAGCCATGTCCGTCTGTCTGTCTGTTGAAAGGTTCAAATTTTCTGTAAATATGTCTTATGGTTGCTGGTCACTTGGGATTGAAAGTGGGCGAAATCGGCAAAGAGGGATAAATTTTTCCCTAACAAGGACAGAAAATACCCCCTAAAATTTAGATTATTTAAGCCAATTTTTTGAGAATTTCTGCTTTTTATACAATTGAAATTTGTTGCGTACATTGCTCTAGTACCGTGAAAACAGCAAAAAGTACAAAAAAGGACAAAAGGGGATAAAAATGGTACGAATGATTCGACAACAGTTAGAAACATGAAATTTAGAGTGTACATTTCCTTAATTGCGTAGACCCTTAAAGTAGAGTGATTTTCAAAATTCGTACTTTTAAAGGGTGCAATTGGAAAAGAGGGATAAAAATGGTACCACTCAAACCGCTGAAGTTGAAATCATGAAAATCGATGTATACATTCATCTGACTGTGTAGAAGCGAAACATAAAGGAATTTTTTGAAATTTTTACTTTTGTGCGGAAATGGGGTAAAAGGGGATAAAAATGGTACGAATGATTCGACAACAGTTAGAAACATGAAATTTGGAGTGTACATTACCTTAAATAGAAGAATTTTTCAAAATTCGTACTTTTAAGGGATACGATTGAAAAAGAGGGGTACGATTGAAAGAGAGGAATAGAAGAATTTTTCAAAATTCGTACTTTTAAGGGATACGATTGAAAAAAGGGATAAAAATGGTACCAACCAAAACGCTGATGTTGAAATCATGAAATTGCGTGTATAGGTTCATCTGACTGTAAAGACTCGAAACAAAAAGGAATTTTTCGAATATTGTACTTTAAGTCGGAAAATGGGTCGAATGGGGATAAAAAGTCAATTCGACAAGGACGTTATTAAGTCAAAAAAGTTTAAAGTTTTTTTCCAAGAAATCTTTCAATGTCTTAGCGTGTTTTCATCAACTTTCTAATTCGCATCCATACTTATGCCTCTCGAGTGCTAAATGTCTCTTATTTTTAGTAAATTAAAACAACTATTCTGTATTTTTTCTATAAAATATATTTTTTGTCATCGTTTTTCGTATTTTTTCATTCAAATGCATTCATTCTTTTGTAAACTTATTGCAGATGTCATAGACTTAAATCAATATTAAAAATGCACACTTCTTCTATGAACTATCTAGATTATATGAATCCTTTTTTTTTGAGTCCTCAAAACTGAGGACATTTTTCTATAACAAAGTGTGTGAAAAGAAGAAATGAAAAAGTAAAGAGAGTAAAGGCAGTTAGAGGAAAATGGAAAATTTGCAAAGACAATATGAAATGTATGACATTTTTGAGGCAAAATGGAAGAATATCCTTAATAATATGCCACATTTGTTATCATTAAATAATTATGTATAAACTTACTTATAAATATTTTATATATATGTATATATAAAAGTAAACTAGATTATCCGAAATAATAGTCTAGGGGAAATAGCCTTATTCGAGAAGAAAATCCTAATAGTTCGTAATATCTAAATCCTTGATCCGTGAAAACATGGCCTAAGTCATCATCAGGGTATTTGTGGTATTCGCTGCGTATTAATAACGATAGCCACTGCCATCATTATCGCCGTTTTGGCCACCTGGTCCAAAACCATTTGAGCCTTGTTGTTCGTAATTGTAGCCGTTGCTGCCGCCTCCATTGCCGCCGCCGCCATTACCGTTGCCGTTTCCATTACCATTGCCATTGCGGTAACCACCACCGTTGCCGTTGCCGCTGCCGCCATTCCGACCACCTCCATTGCCATTGGGACGACCACTACTATAACCCTGTCCATTATCATTATTTTGACCATTGGATCCCCCATTGCCATTACCTCTACCACCTTGGCCATTACCATTACCGTTTGGTGCTCCGCTCGAATAACCGTTCGAACCTAAATCCTGGCCGCCAGGTCTGCCGCTTGAATAGCCATTGCCTCCCAAATCTTGGCCACCTGGTTTGCCGTTGCTATAGCCATTACCGCCCAGGCTTTGTCCATTCGGTCTGCCACTGCTATAACCATTGGCACCACCATTCTGACCACCATTGCCATTAGAACGGCCACCACCATTGGAATAGCCACCGTTGCCATTACCATTACCATTGCCATTGCTGCCGCCTGGACGACCACTAGAATAACCATTTGCTCCCAAATCTTGTCCGCCGGCGCCACCAGCACCGCCAGCTCCACCATTCTGTTCATAGTCATAACCATCAGCACCACCGGCTCCACCACCCGAACCGCCTCCCTGACCACCTTCATTAGCATCACCTTCATAACGAATTTGGGGACGATAACCTTCCTGGTCGGCTTCATATTCAACGATCTGAGTGGAATATATGTGAGGAAATTGATTAGAGTTTATTATTATTTGGAGAATTCAGGATTAGTTACGATGAAAAGGATTCTAACTATGTTGTCGGACGTGAATTTCGGAGAGGTTTCTAGACAAGGGCAAGGCAAGCATACATTTGGTATATGCTTCGAGCTTTGGTTTAAGAGATAAACTGTCCACATTACATTGCTTCCCATGGTAGATGATTCAGAATTGTTCACAATTTAGGACAACTCTTGACGAACAATTGCAATTTTGAATTTCTATAAAATGTTAGTCGGAAATTAGACTAACTCTTCTCAGGACAGAAGGCCCAGAACAGAAGTTTCTTCTCAGCACTTGAAATCCGCACGACTAATGTTACTTTTAGACAATCTTGATAAGGTTTCCTTAAGCGTTAGTTTCTGACGGATAGTTCTTCTTCAGAATTTGTGGACAGAAATATTGAAAATCCCGGAAGATATTGAAGGAAGAATTCAAGGATCTAAAGAAGAACCTTGATGGAATCCTGGAACTTTCGAATCGACAAATAGTTACAAACTTGGAAGATTGTGATTAGTTCGGATTGAACATCCCGTGAAAGTATATTATCAGAGATAATTCTTAAAAATGTTTGGATAAACTGGATGAAAATTCTGGAAGATATTGAATGGAGAATTCAAAGATCACTCTTGATTATTCCTTGGAATCCTGGGAATTATTCCTTAGAATCCTGGAACTTTCGAATCGACAAACAGTCACAAGCTTGGAATCTCGTGGTTAATTTTGATTGATCATCCCGTGAAAGTATATAATTAGGGATAGTTCTTTAGAATTTGTGGATAAACAGATAGACAATCCCAGAGGATATTGAAAGAACAACTCAAAGATCTTTTTTTAGTTATTCCTTTGGAATCCTGGAATTTTTGGATCGACAAATAGGTACAAACTTGGAATCTTGTGGTTAGTTTAGAATGATCATCCCGTGAAAGTATATAATCACGGATAGTTCTTTAAATTTTGTGGACAAACAGATAGAATATCCCCGAAGATATTAAGAAGAACTCAAAGATCTCTTTTGGTTATTCCTTGGAATTGTGGAACTTTCGAATCGACAAATAGTCGCAAGCTTTGAATCTGGTGGTTAATTTTGATTGATCATCCCCTGAAAGTATATAATTAGGGATAGTTCTTTAGAGTTTGTAGACCAACCGATAGAAAATCACAGAAGATATTAAGAAGAACTCAAAAACCTCTTTTGGTTATTCCTTGGAATCCTGCAACTTTCGAATCGACAAATAGTTACAAACTTGGAATCTTTGGATTGATCATCGCGTAAAAGTATATAATAGGATAGTTCTTTAAAATTAGTGGATAAAAATATTGAAATTGCTGGAAGATGTTAGAAGAGAGATCACTTTTGGTTATTCCTTGGAATATTTGAAGTTTCGAATCGACAAATAGTTAAAACTTGGAATCTTGTGGTTACTTTAGATTGAGCATCACATGAAGGTATATAATCACGGGTAGTTCCTTAGAATTTGTGGATAAAGAGGTTTTAAATCTCTGTCAGATATTGAAAGAAGAACTGAAAGAGCTCTTTTGGTTATTCCCTGGAATCCGGGATTTTTCGAATCGACAAATAGTTACAAACTTGAAATCTTGTGGTTAGTTTTGATTGATCATCATCGTAAGTATTAATTTGTTTCAAACTTCTTACTTGCTTTCTTCCATCGGGCAATAAGACATTATATTGGCCAGTGGTAAAATCGCCATCACGCATTTCCGAATGGCCAAACGATAAACCACTTGGAGCATCTTCGACCTGATAGCTAAACTCGTATTTAGCTGGTTCCTATAAAAGTGATCAAATCAAAGAGGATATTCTATGTGAGAGAGACAGAGTACTTGAAAGAGGGTGTTATAGAAGCAAGATGGTAGAAGCAAGAAGTTTTGGCACCTTTTTTGTGTGGAGTCCAAGTGGTTGTGGTGAATTTTGGAAGTGTTTTAAGTACAAAATATGTTAAAAAAAGAAACAAATAAATACTTTGTTAAAGCAACTCTGTGCAACGTGTTGTGCCTGTCCTAAACCGTTCATTTGAAAGCGAGTAACCATTTCTGTTTCTGACTTATAACCGGGTTAATTTTGTGGTTGTTGTTGTGGTTTTGTGGAACGTTTTGGCATAAGCTGTAGGTTTTTGTAGCTTCTGTTGTTAGATTTTAAGCATTTGCTTTAGATATTCAAAATTTAAAACTTACATTGCTTCCATCATCACCGTTTCCTCCAGAGCCACCTCCTTGGCCTCCTCCTTGTCCTCCTCCTTGTCCACCGCCATTCTGTGAATAATCATAACCATCAGCACCGCCACCACCATTTCCGCCATTACGTCCTCCGCCTTGATTGGGAGGTAAATATTCTTGGTTGGGTTGTCCTCCACGGCCACCGGCACCGCCAGCACCACCACCGTTGCCATTGCGACCCCCTGTGCCCGAGGCTGGAGGACCATAACTGTCAGAAGGACGACCAGCGCCAGCACCGCCTTGACCAGGAGCACCATAGGTGGAAGACGGTCTGCCACCACCGTTGCCATTACCATTACCGCCTGAGCCAGGAGCACCATAGGTGGAAGAAGGTCTGCCACCACCATTGCCGTTACCATTACCGCCGCCTGAGCCAGGAGCGCCATAAGTGGAAGAAGGTCTGCCGCCACCATTGCCGTTGCCATTACCGCCGCCACCAGAGCCAGGAGCGCCATACGAGGAAGAAGGTCTGCCACCACCGTTGACATTGCCATTACCGTTGCCGCCTGAACCAGGAGCGCCATACGAGGATGAAGGTCTGCCGCCACCATTTCCATTACCATTGCCGCCACCGCCTGCACCAGGAGCTCCATAAGTGGAAGAAGGTCTGCCGCCACCATTGCCGTTGCCATTACCGCCGCCACCTGCACCAGGAGCACCATACGAGGACGAAGGCCTGCCGCCACCATTTCCATTACCGCCGCCTGCACCTGGAGCTCCATAGCTAGAGGAAGGTCTGCCCGCACCACCGCCATTGCCATTGGAACCACCACCCAAACCAGGAGCACCATAGCTGGAAGAAGGTGCACCTCCATTGCCGCCGCCACCACCACCCAAACCAGGAGCACCATACGATGATGAAGGTCCCTGGCCCGAACCAGCACCGCCTCCTAATCCAGGAGCTCCATATGAATCCGAAGGTGCCAAAGAAGAACCACCTGAACCACCACCATTCGCACCAGGAGCACCATAGCTACTCGAAGGTGGCAGATATGAATTCACGGGTGGTTCGGGCCGAGCTAGAACTGAGCTAAACACCAGAGCAACACACACTAGTTTCAGCATTGCACTAGAATTATTCGCGAAGTCAAACTTAAAGGTGGGTAATCGTTCTATCAGGATCATGCAAATAATCCTGATTCTTGAGATTATTGGAGTTTTCTCTTTTTGGCCACAAAACTGCAGAAGTGGTGTTAGGGGATGCCTGTGATGTATCTGTTGCTATTCCAAACCGTTGTAATGAAAATCCAAACTGTAACTGATGGTTTCATCTCAAAATACTGAAATATTTATATGAAAACGTCTTTTGTCTCCGAACGTAGCGCGAGCAAAATGTTACACATTGAAAATCACCGACATAGACACCATGCAACACTAACAACCAGACTTGCTGTCTGTCCTACTAACTAACTCCCCACCCGATTCCGTCCTCCATCACTCCCTCCATTCGTTCGGTTCTGCAAACTCAGTATGTGTTGTCAGAAGCGAGAGGATCTTTGAATTATGAATTTTTTGAATTGCTCTTCGGTGATTTCGATTTAGAAGCGAAGACGACGACGACGACGACGGCATTGTGGAACAACAGAGTCATGTCTTTGACAACTACGTCACCTTAGATTAGTTCAAACAGACGTACGGCGGACGGACAGACAGGCAATATAAGTACAATCACCACTCGTGCCACATGCTAAACTCTATACACAGAGTCTAAGCCTTAAGAAAACCGCCAAATGTACATACCCTCAGACATACATGTATAGGTAGTATGTTTTTAGCCAAGTTAGTGAACGAGTGGTAGAGTAGAAGATCAGCACGCCATCCAAGTGCAGCTTGTATGTATGTAAGCACTCGCTCGTGTGTACTTACAAACATATATTTGGAAAAATCTTCACAGCATCTTCATTGTCGCCTCTCACAGTGGTTCTGCATGAAAATTTTAATTATGAACTGCATGCTTAGATCATAGGGTTTTACGGCTAAATCACACCTCATCATACTGTTGGAGATTTCCCCGAGATACTACCTTCAAATATTAAATAACTCGCAGTAAAATACTAAAAATCGTAGTAATGCTGCAGGTTCACTCATAGAGTAGGGCAGCAAGATCCAGGTTCAAAATTGAAATATCCCCAAAGACGGTAAATCAACACTCATAGTTATCTTAACATTTAGTTAGTGATCCTAACTTCCGTTTCCGTGGCATTAATTCAATTATAAGAAGAATTAATGTGCTGTAATCGCTCCACTGGGATTATGGGAAGTATGAAAGCGATTATAAAATATAGATGAACGTGTTTATAAGATATGGAAGAAATGGATCCAATGACCGCCAGAATTGGCTCACTGATTCCAGGCAGACAATTCTAGGGATTGGTTTCCTGGTTGGAGAAACCCAGTGGACTTCAGTGGGAATTTAATGCGACAGGGAACTTCCAATTTAATCCGAGAGGACAACTGAACGAAGTACCAACAAATAATCGCGATTAATACCTGGAATAGACTGTGGGGAGTTCATTCCAATATGGATACTACCAGACCTTCGAAAGTCAAGATTTTACTATCTTCTACAGTCGCTTTCTTAAATCTGATTGATCACTAAAAGGCTTTCGGCACGGTTTATCATTCAATACTTTATCATAAACACGCTCGAGACTTCAAATTCTCTTCTACAGCTGTCACACGACTGTCATCCTAGTAACCGCCGCTCAAGTTTGCCGATTACACTGTGCTACAAAAAATAATTAAGTAGAAAACTCTGGGAAGTCATATTATTTATCTTTTAGGTACTGACGAGTAGAACAAGAGTCTGTGTTTGAAATTTCCAAGACACTCCCAAAATCTTGAGTTACGGGTAAAAAACGGGTTTTTTCATGATATTTTTCAACTAGGAATACCTACCGTGAATGAGAAATATATAGGCCCATGTTTTGGACCAGGCCCAAAATGTTGTTATAGGCCCCTTTTGAAATGGCAGGAAGTGGTGTAGGGTATTATATAGTCGGCCCCGCCCGACTTTAGTCTTTCCTTACTTGTTTTCTACATGTGCTGGTTATCGATATATAGTGTTAAATACAAGCAAACGTAAAGATTTCCTTTTTCTTCAATATTAGAAAATTAAGTATGAACCAAAGTCTCTTTGGAGACAAACGATTAGAAATTGAACAAAAAGCCAAGAATTTTGTTCTGTTAAATTCGGCATCATTCGGTGAAGTATACGAGGATGCCGAGAAACCTGTGGATTACCCAATCTTTTATCCCGATTAAGATAAGAATTTTTCTTGCAAGATTTTAACTATTTATTTTTTAATTACTGCAATTATAATTATAATAATCTTAAAAGAAACAAGTAAACAAGAATGAATTGCATTCCGCCGAATTACCGGCAGAATAGAGGCTGTCGACTTAACATATTAATGCAATATAATATTACGAAAATTATGATGCGATATGATTGCGATATTATTAAAATAAATTGTGATGTTTCATTATTATAATTTTGAAATAAAATTAATAAATTAATTTATAGACCATGCTCGCTTAGGCTACAATACGAATTTCGAAATTTCATTATCTTTCTTTCTTTCCATGAAGAAAGACTTTTATTTTTTTATTTAAATAGAATTTCATGACTCTAGTAGCAGCCGTTTGATTGGTACCATTTTATCTCCTTTTGCTCGGTTTTCCCTTCAGAGGATGTACAAGCCGAACTTTATGATTATCTATCTACAACCTTTTTGTTCGGCACCAATTTTTTGGCCTAAAAAGTACAAATGTCAAAAGATCGCATTATATTTCGAATCTACGTAACTTGAGCGGAATATACACCGATTTTCAGCAGCTGTTTAATTGGTACCAATTTTATCCCTTTTACGACATTACCACCCCCTCTCTAAAAAGTACGAATTTTATTTTATGTGTACATGGTACCATTTTCATCCCTCTATTCTCCTTTCCCCTTTGGAAGTAAAAATTTGAAAAAAAAAACGTTTAGAGAAATGTACACACCGAATTTCGTGTTTCTAGCTGTTGTCGTCTAATGTGCTATAAGGGAATGTGCATACCAAATATCAAGTAAATATAAGCAGAAGTATTCGAAAAAACACTCGAAATATTAGGTGTATTTTCTGTCCTTGTTAGGGAATAATTTCTCCCTCTGGACCGATTACGCCCATTTTCAATCCCAACCGATCTACAACTATTAGAGTTATTCTTGGAAAACAGCGTATTATCAGTGGCAAAAACTTTCAAATTTCATGCGCCCAAATCTCGACTTTACTAATTGAATTTTGCAAAGAACATTCCTATTAAGCATATTCTAAGAGATTATTCCAATTAAAATTCATAAATGCTAAAATAGATGAAATGTTGATCATAATAGAGGTTATTTTATGGGGATGTATCTCGGAAACCATGTATCGCATTGAAATGTCGTTTAGTTCATAGAAAATAGGAGCTCTCAGGGTGTTCTTTTGCATTTAAAACAAGTAAGGAAGGTTAAAGTCGGGCGTGGCCGACTATATGATACCCTACACTTAGTCATTATACCCTATGGTGTAGGATATAAAAAGGTCATTACATTTGAACCGGGTGATATAAAATACAGCTATAATAGGAGAATACACTACAAATTCCATACCTCTATCTGTATTTGTGAGAAAATTTGAACACAAACTTTGAATGCGAGCTATATACAAATCTGAACCGATCTGACCTATGTTTAGCAAAGGTTTTCTAGTTGAAATATTAGACGCTCTCCCAAATTTTATGGAGTGTTAAATATGTGGTTTCTAAAGCGAAAGAATCAAATCGGGAGCTATATATAAACTGAACCGATGGGACCCACTTTCCCTATAGTAATTTCTATTTGAAACATTAGCTGATG
The DNA here is from genome assembly GCA_947397865.1 of Polietes domitor. Classification (NCBI taxonomy): domain Eukaryota; kingdom Metazoa; phylum Arthropoda; class Insecta; order Diptera; family Muscidae; genus Polietes; species Polietes domitor. Next base: position 120,775,139 of record OX377622.1, read on the forward strand.
TGCCGAATTAGAAGAAAATCTGTTTAAATTTGAAGAAAAGCTGTCAAAGTTTGTGGTTTCTAGAGCGGAAAGAGTCAAATCGGAGGAGACATTTGTATGGGAGCTATATATAAATCTGAACCGATCTATCCTATTTTTACCAGAGATGTTTCTAGTTGAAATATAAGCTGTTTTGCCAAATTTGAAGAAAATCTGTCAATGTTTGTGGTTTCTAGTGCGGAAAGAGTCAAATCGGAAGAGACATTTGTATGGAAGCTATATATAAATCTGAACCGATCTATCCTATTTTTACCAGAGCTGTTTCTAGTTGAAATATACGGCGTCTTGCCAAATTTGAAGAAAATCTGTCAATGTTTGTGGTTTCTAGTGCGGAAAGAGTCAAATCGGAGTAGACATTTGTATGGAAGCTATATATAAATCTGAACCGATATATCCTATTTTTACCACAGCTCTTCTTAGTTGAAATGTAAGCTGTTTTGCCAAATTTGAATAAAATCTGTCAAAGTTTGTGGTTTTTAGAGCAGAAAGAGTCAAATCGGAAGAGACATTTATATGGAAGCTATATATAAATCTGAACCGATCTATCCTATTTTTACCAGAGCTGTTTCTAGTTGAAATATACGGCGTCTTGCCAAATTGGAGGAAAATCTGTTGAGATATGTGGTTTCTAGAGCGGAAAAAGTAAAATCGGAAGCAAAATTTGTATAAGAGCTATATCTAAATCTGAACCGATTTGCTTCAAATTAAATAGCGTTCGTCCTTATCCCATAAAACTTCGTTGTGCAAAGTTTCATTTAGTTCTAACGACTATTGCGACCTGGACGGACATCGCTAAATCGACTCAAAAAGTGACTCTAAGTCGATCGGTATAATAACGGTCTAACTCGTTTCCTTTTGGATGTTACAAGCAAATGCACAAAGACATTATACCTTGTGGTGTAGGGTATAAAAAGTGTAAATACGTTTTTGATTTACCTGAAGGTTGTATTTATTTAGTATTGTTAATTTTCTACAGAGTAGAACTATATTCGCGAGGCCGACCCATGGCTCGGCATTTGTAAATATTGTTAAACTATTGTCTTACTTATTCCTTTTTTAAAATAATATTCTACTTATATCTGCAGACATCGATTTAAATACTGAAATGGTAAAACCTTCTAAACCAAAAATGAAGCAATACTTTCTTCGTTGTTCTCTGTTAATGTATTTTTGAAAAAATATTTAAAGCATACTTTAGGGATGTAAGGTTTTACTATATGCGAACGCATGTAAATATTGGGCCGAAATTAATCTTATGTTATTTATAATCTTATAATAGCCGTTTGTCATCGATTAAAAAATAAAATAATTTTTATCAAAAACTTTGAAAATCGTAAAAAAACAAAAATGTATTTTGGCGTTGGACGTGGCACTGACAATTTTCATTTAATTGTGGACTCAACTGAAATCACGGGTAATGATTTGTATTAACATATACAGCTGCGGTCAAAAAAATAGCAGCAACGAGATAAAAAAATGTCGACAAAGAAAAATATCAGTTCTACTTCGAAAATCCTAAAAGTTCTTACGGTGATTGAAAGGTGGTATTGTGCCATTCTTAATCTGGTTTTAAATAAAAAACTAAGTTTTTGTAATTTTGAGATTAGGCATTTATAAAATGAGACCAGTCAAAAAAATAGCAGCGCTAATCAAAACTAAAAATATTTTGTTTCAATTCACTTTAATTGAATACTATTTTGAATAATTATTTAAATAACCATATTTTCTTAACATCGAATTATTGACTTCAAACCACCTTTTTGCGAATCGACTGGTGTTTTCGGGATAATTGACCTGCTAGAAGACCCATTTAAGGGTCAATCCGTATTCTGTATACGTAAGAATAATATTATGCAGTATTTTGATGTACTGGGCAGAGTCCACGATAGTTCTGGGCCAATGTATTGACCCAACTCTATAATATGAAAAAAAAAAACCGACCAAGCCATTACGATTGATCCTCCCTATTTGACTGTTTTGGAGATGGACTACGTGTTCTGTGGACGTCTTACAAACTATCGAGGGACTATCCCACCATACAAAACAATTTTTGATTCAATTGACCATAAAACGTGCACCCACTTCTTAATTGGCTACACCAGGTGTGTTTTTGCGAATTGCAATTTTTTTGTGCCATGTCTTTTATTTTTAAGTGGGACTTTTTGCGGACTTCTGGCTTACAGATTATGTTTTCTTAGTATTCTACGAACATTTTAAACTCTCAAAGATGGACAGACATTGTTTTTTATTTCGGTGGCGGGCGTAAGTGGGTTTTTTGTACTAGACATTATTATTCGGCGAATGGTTGCAGGTGATATAAACGGATTTTTTCACATGTTTTTGATTTTTCTTCTTTTAATATCGATTATCTGATCATTTTAATAGAACAGTGGAATAAAAGTCGAACTTCACTATATGATTTTCCCTCAGATTTCAACCTTTTGATATGAACTCGATTTTCTTCTCTACAATGCTTTCCTCGCCCTACTTATGAAGAAAAATAATACAATAACATTTCAAAAGTAGTGTAAATTTCATAATATCTTACTTATAACGTCAAATCGAATTGAAAAATTGAGATAAAATTCCTTTTTCTTGAGATTTTTTGAACACTGCTATTATTTTGACCGGTCCATAATATCGAATAATCCAATAAATGTGAAATTTCTTAAGTGATTAAAATCATATCACCAAATAAACAATTATTTGGCGTTTGTAACCTCATAACGCAGCACTTAATGCAGAAGTAGCAATAAAAAAATTATCATACAAATAAATATGTGAATATGTATATTAAGCTGTGGTCCGCTGCTATTATTTTGATCGCAACTGTATATTAAAATAAGAATTTTATGACGTTTTTCTTCATTTCAACTTACCTGAGAGGTGGGAGTGGTTGTGGGCGGATTTAAACAAAAAATTGTTTTTGATCTAATTTGAGGATGTAAGGGATGTGTGCGAAATTTCAAGATCCTAGCTCTATTCTTTCTAATTTTTGCCGCAACTTGTATGAAAATATTCCACTGTGGCTACATCACCTACGACTCGATATTCTTAAATCTACCTTAACCACAACAAGACTCTCATAACCACTGTGCATTATGGTTATTCATTCATACAATCGTTGCAGAGGTTCTTACAGCTTTTTTTGCTGCTACTTTTGTGATTTGGAAAAATTTGCTCTTATTCACAACTTCATGTGTGTTTTTTTGTGTTGTTGCTTTGATTTGATTTTGCAGTGTCGACAAAACTCATAAGAGTCAGATTCGGATTCAGATTCATACGATCAAAAATTGATCATCTTCATAATAACGATGATGCTGATGCTGATGAGAATGACGACAACGTCAACCACCATGATGGGTGACGATAGTGAGTGAGATGATGATGATCATGAGCATGAGCATCTCGACAACCCTCTCTATAATACTGAGCAAAAAAAAAACAAAAGCAAAAAACCAGCAGAACTTACCGCTGATTTTAAGTGATTGTATCTGTGAGGTTGTGTTGTTTTATAGCAATCTTAACGTTTTTTGTGTGGATTTTTCCAAGAGTTTCCTTGAAGAAATACAAAAAAAAAACAGAAACACACAGAAAAATAAAAAGCATCTTTTCTTGTTAATTTTATTGTTTCTATTTTTTGTGTGCTGTAACAATTTTTTTAATATGTTTTTCGGGTTTTCTTCATCAGTTACGAGATGTGTGTAATAAGCCGCATTTGTCGGTTTCATCTGTGTTTCGAGGGATTTCAAATTCAAAAAACAAAAAAACCCATTCGAAGCCGTTGTCGCAGTTTGTCGTCGGTACGTAAGTAGGAGCAAGAGTTCTGTGTTTATTTTTTTCTGGCATTGTTCAAAATCTGGGAGATTGTTTTGCAAAATGCATGCACCACATACACACACATACATATGTACATAACTAAAAAATCGTGAAATCTTTTGCAAAACTAAATCTTAAATTAAAAAAAGATGGAAACCAAAACAACAACAACAAACGCCAAATAAAATCAACCGTCTTAGAAGCGACGCGATATCTGCTGCACTCGTAGACACACATTTTACGTAGGTTTATTATATTTTTATAATTTTAATTGCCTCGACGCGGTACGTTTCTGTTATATTAGAATTTTTCTTTTTTTCGTTTTTTGGTCAGACTTTTAAAAAGGAAACAAACATAGAAATTGTGTGAATCGAAATCACGTTTAGAGGAAGTTAAAAACACATCAAATCGTTATAAACAATAATCACACCCAAGCAATGCAGTCAGCGATGGTTTTTTGTTAATTAATAAGGCGTTCAAAAGTAACGACACTTCTGATTGACTAATTCATCGCAGCAGCTTTTGTGCCTCTTCAATTGGATGGGAAATATTTGTGTTATGTGGAATATGTTGGTTTCATGTCAAATGTGTACAACGCCATAGCATAATAGAGCTAGTTCAATAAGTATTCCTATTTGCACAAAATCCGCAGCTGACGATGTTTGTTTGTCCGTCCACCTGCTGGCAACCTAAAACATTTTATCAAATTGCAAGATGTCCGTTTGAAATTCAATTTGCTACAAATCATTTTATACTTTTTGATTGGAACAGAATAGCGATCCTATAATTCTAAAAGCACATTTTTTGTAGAATAAACTTATAGTCCAGCTGGTCTGAGTTTCTACTACAGTTTAAATTTTTTGGTCGAAGGTAGCATTATACTAAATGAAAACAAGAAGGGAAAGGCTAAAGCCGGGCGGGGCCGACTCTATGATACACTCCACTTTCAATCCGAATACAATTTAATTCGGTGAAAATGTGAAAACGGGAAGGATTTTTGTATCCTGTAAATGTATGTGTTTGACAAAAAATGTTAAATCGGAAAGGACATTTGTATGGGGGTATATTGAAATCTGGAACGAAATAGGTGAAATATGAAATGTATAGTTTGGCCAAAATCGGTTAAACATTTGGGAGCAACAGTTGTATTTGCGCTATATCTAAATCTGAACCGATCTTAGCCACTTACGCCATAGGTTTTTTACTTGGATTATAAGCTGTTGTGCCAAATTTAAAGAAAATAGAGTACAATATGTGATTTCTAAAGCGGCAAAAGTCAAATCGGGAGCCACCGATCTTACCCAATTTTTGCATAGGTGTTTTTAGTTGGATTATAAGATGTTGTGACAAATTTAAAGAAACTCGAGTACAATATGTGGTTTCTAGATCGGAAAATGTCATATCGGGAGCGAGATTTGTATGGGAGCTATATCTAAATCTGAACCGATTTGACCTATTTTCACCATAGATGTTCCTAGTTTAAATATAAGATGTTTTGCCAAATCTGAAAACAATCTGATACAATATGTGGTTTCTAGAGCGGAAAAAGTCAAATCGGGAGTGAAATTTTTATGGGAGCTATATATAAATCTGAACCGATCTGACCTATATTCACCATGGGTGTTTCTAGTGGAAATATAAGATGTTTTACCAAATCTGAAGACAATCTCATACAATATGTGGTTTCTGGAGCGGAAAAAGTCAAATCGGAAGCGATATTTGTATGGGAGCTATATATAAATCTGAACCGATCTAAGACATTTTCACCACAGGTGTTTCTAGTTGAAATATAAGATGTTTTGCCAATTTTGAAGAAAATCCGTTGTAATATCGAGAGTGAAAAGAGTCAAATAAGTAGTGAAATTCGTATGGGGGCTATGTCTAAATCTGAACCGATTTTCTCCAAATTAAATAGCGTTCGTCCTTGTACCGGAAAACTGCATTGTGCAAAGTTTCATTTAGTTATGTCTACAATTGCGACCTGTATCGTGATTACAAGAATAGATGGACAGACAGACGGACATTGCTAATTCGATTCAGCAAGTGATTCTAAGTCGATCGGTATACTTAACAATGGGTCTATCTCGCTTCCTTTTGGGTGTTACAAACAAATGCACAAAGACATAATACTCTCGTGGAGTGTATAAATATGGAAAAACTATGAGTATTGAATGTAATACATTCGAATTTTAGCTATTCGATTAAGTAATTTCTTCTTAAGAAGGAAATCTTTGTTTTATCAATGGAAAGGAGGAGAACCACACTCAGCCATACATACATTTGACCATATACGTATTTCATTGTCCTTGAGTGGAGTATGGAGTGCTTGCGTTGACATGATGTTATAAGTTGTATATATATCTACGTTATATCAAAATCACATCTACGTATTATATGTATACCCCCGAAAACCTCACCGAAAAACCCATCAGCCTACAGCAAATAGCAAGGAGAAAGGTTTCAGGTAAACACAACGCTCTTCAAAAACGCTTTGCGGTGAAAATTTCATGATTCTAGCTGCGGCCATTTGGTTAGTATAATTTATATCTCCTTTTTCCATTTTATCCATTTGCTTTACGTGTTTGCGCAATCAGAGGAATGTATACACGTATATACGAATTTCATTATTCTATGTGTAGCCATTTTGTTGGTACTATTTTTATCCCTCTGTACCATTGTATCCCTTGAAAGTACGAATTTAGAAAACAAATTTTATTTTCCATGTCTACGCAGTCAAAGGAATGTATACTTCGAATTTCATGACTCTAGCTGCGGTCATTTGGTTGGTACTATTTTTATCCCCTTTTTTCATTTTAACACCAAAAAGTACGATTTTTTAAAAATCCGTGTATTTTACGTGTCTATGCAACCAGAGGAATGTATACACCGAATTTCATTATTTTAGGTGCAGCCATTTGGTTGGTACCATTTTTATCCCTCTATTCCTATTTTACCCCTTAAAAGTACGAATTTGAAAAAAAATACTTTTATATTATGTATCTACTAAATTAGAGGAATGTACACACCGAATTTCGTGTTTCAAGCTGTTGTCGTTTAATATATACCATTTTTATCCCTTTTTGCCCCATTTCACCCGCTACAAATAAGAATCAGTTTATGGTGCACGTTTTTGCTATAAGGGGAATGCGAATACCAAATATCAAGCAAATATAAATAAACATATTCAAAAAACATGCTTAAATACGCTAAAATATTAGGGATTATTATGGGTATTTTTAGTGCTTGTGAGGGAAAATTTGTTTCCCTTTGGGACGATTTCATCCCATTTCAATCCCAACCGATCTACGACTATAAGACGCATTTATGGAAATTTTGAACGTTCTAGCTCCTTTCGTTTAGATGCTAGCGTGCTTTCAACAGGCGGACAGACGGACGGGCGAACATGGCTAGATCGTCTTAGAATTTTATGACGATCAAGAATATATATACTTTATAGGGTCTCAGGTCGATATTTCAAGGTGTTACAAACGGAATGACAAAGTTAGTATACCCCCATCCTGGAGGTGGTGGGTATAAAAATAAGCGTCCAAAATTTAAAAGACTTTCAGATTGACGGCGAAAACGAGTTTAACTCCATTTTCCTTTTATACAATCGCAATATCTTTAAGTGGTAATAAATTGCCTTAAAATAACTTTTATTCTAAAAAGTGTTATTAACATGTATATTCAACTGGTCATACTTTTCTGTAGATATGTTAAAAGTTTCCAGATAGCGTTTTTTCTTTGTTGCTAAAAACAGCAAACAGCAGTTTGCTATTTCAGCAGATACAAATCGGCATTCTCTTTTTTAGCAGAAAATCTGCTCTTTCTCTACTGACAAATTCCTTTTAATGTATTAAAAATATATATTTTTTTGAATTTTCTTTTTTATGGCCTTGCCAACGAAAAACTGATTTTTTAAATCAATTTTTGGGGACTGTTCCTAAACCACTGTTTCTACGTAGAATTTGCAATAGCGTTTGTAATAGCAAATTGAAAACTTCATAATAAATTTAATTTGTGAATTTAATGATTGTCCAAATGAACTAGATGCAATGCAGTGATGCGTTTCCAAAAAGCTCATACTTCAAAGCCTATTCCTGAAGATCAATCTTCGAGCATATGCATATGCGCATTATGCTGTGTCCCATATTGAAGCGTTTACACTGCAAGATTTATCGTAAAAAATCGAAAGCGATTTTATTTTGAAAAGGCTATTAAGGCCTGTTTAGACAGACACAATATATTTGGACAAAAGCACCTGCCTTTTTGACAGACTCATTACCCATCAAATATCAAATGGGTAATTTATGTCTAGGTTATCTATCGGTGGCATTCCAAATGAATTTGACATAATTTATGAGCCTTTTTCTCACTGCTGATCACTCCACTAAACCTGTAACCTCTTAAGCTTTTGCTGCAACAAAATGAGAATCATTTCTACTTTTGTCTACATAAATGCAGATATTTCAACAATTTATTGTTGTTTTAAAAATACTTGGCGCAATGGCGAAAACGCGTCATAGATTATGTTTATTATGACACTAAAATCACTTTTTAGAAGGGATTTTTTTGGTTGACACTTGACATACATTTAATCTAAATATAGTAGAGACGAGACAAAACACAAAACAACAACATAGTTAACATAATAACAAATATAATTTACCGACAAAATACACCATGACTCTGTCGACTCTGATACTGTGCTGAATTCATGCTAACTTCAATCGCACGGCATGGCACGGCACGGACAGCATCTTCAGTCAAGTTTTGACATAAGTACTTTTTATTGATTGCGGGTTTTTGTTTTGAAAACGGTTTGAATTCGATGTATGTTTGCAACACACAATTACGAATGCACATATTTGGGTACGTACCCTTGTTAATTTGTTGTAATTCATTGCAATGCTACACTGTGGCATCAATTCATTTGATAATCATAATCATATGATGTATTAAAAGATGATTTAAACCAAATTGAGCATATCGCAAAAATGATGTAATTTTTTGATAGTAAATTTCCAAAAAAGAAAAATGTGTTTTTTCTCGTGGTATTCTCCTCCTGACTAGTATGTGCATTTCGTAACTTATTTCCTATGCTCACATTTTTATTACTTTTAATACTTGCTTTAATATTTACGAGGCGTTATATCTTTCAAAAGCTGTCTTGTGTTTTTTCTTTTTTAACTCCATAAAAGTGGCATCTGATGGAATTATTGGGGTTCCATAAATAACTATGCATTTGTGTCATAGTTTCGGCACAGTTTTGTAGTTTTTCTTAATGTCTTCATATGTTCGATTTTACAGTAAGGTCAGATGTATTAGATACAGTGTATAAAATTACAGATTTTCGTAAATATAATAAGAGATGCAAAAAATACATATAATTGTATATAATTTTCTAAATTCGAAAAATGAAAATAATGCAGAAATTTCTTTTAAGGAAATTTGAAATAAACAATTTTTAAGTACTCTACACTGACAGAATTATCTTCATAATATTTATGATATTGTCATAAGTGAAAATTTTCATTAGAAAGTCGCCAAAGAAACACTTCATAAAATGTATGAAACATGTTTCATAAAACACAAATCAATGAAAAGTTGCATAGAATTTCTGAAACACTTCATAGAAATTATGAAATTCAGTTCTTCATTCAACGAACTTTAGACAAAAAATCATAGAGTTTACTTTAAACAACTTCTTTAATTTTATGAAAATGTTTCATAAATATTAATAATTATACCCTACACCACTTCGTGGACTAGGGTATTATAAGTTAGTTTTCCGCCAAATGTTTGTAACACCAAGAAATAATCACCTTTAAGTATACGGATCGGCTTAGAATCACCAGCTGAATCGATTTAACGATGTCTGTCTGTCCGTCCGTCTGCTGTCCATCTAAGCTTGTTCGCACTCTACAGGTTGCAATTGTAGTCCGATTATCATGAAATTTGGCAAAAGTTACTTTTATGGGCCAAGGACGACCGGTATTGAATTTGGAGGAAATCGGTTCAGATTTAGATATAGCTCCCATACAAATGTCGCTCCCGATTTGACTTTTTCCGCTCTAAAATCCACATATTGTACCCGATTTTCTTTAAAATTGGCACAACATTTTATAATCGAACTAGAAACACATATGCTGAACGTTAGATCGGTTCAGATTTAGATATAGCCCCAACACAAATGTCGCTCCCCTGTGTTTAAACAATTTTGGCCAAACTTTGCATATTATATTTCACCAATAAACATACATGGTGAAAGCGGGTCACGTCGTTCCAGGTTTCAATATACCCGCATAACGAGTTGAATTGTAATGAGATAGAAAGTGGGGTGTATCATATAGTGGCTCCGTCCGTCTTTAGCATTTCCTTACTTATTTGGGAGATGCCCATATATCCATACTTTGGTATATCCCAAATGGGACCCATTCTGCAAATTTTGCAGATCATTATATGTTTCAACTAGGAATACCTACCGTGGATGAAAGATATGTAGGCGCATGTTTGGCACATGCCTCAAGTGTTGTTATAGGCCCCACTCAAATGTCTGTCAGATTCATCCTATTACCGCCGTATAATATGTATTTATCATTCGATGTTGATCAATTTTTCCAGATCATGTTATAATTACTTTACTCGGAATATCTGCTGGAAAATTGGATCAATTACTTTATTACACTAGTCAACAGTCAAAATGTACTCGGGATGCGATAATTTTTTCTGTGTAGATAACCTTGACATGAGCTCGAAAAACGCAATAAAAATTTTTTTTTTCGTTTGGTTTTTTTTATTATTTTTTTTTTAATTTTTAAATTTTTTTTTTGGTTAATTTGTTTCGTCCGGCATAACTCGGGAACCACTAGCCCGATTTAATTGAATTAAATTTTAAAAAATTTAAAATTACAATTCCCTTAATCTGTTCGTATATTGTTTTCCTATACAAGCAACAGTTTCCAAGTTAAAAATGAATATATAAAGGAAAAAACTTATTTTTTGCCTAAAGATTTAATTTTTTTTTTTTTTAAATTCCATAAAAAATCCAAAATGAAAAAAAATGTCAAATCACATAACCTATGAGCAAAATGAGACAAAGATCATGAAAATCGATGCACGCGTTTCGCTTTTATTCGCAATTGAGTAAAGGTATGAATTTCAAAAATTTGCTCGACATATGCACAACTTTGTCTATGGTAAGGTTTTTTCTTTTTTTTTATTCTCAGAATTAACAAAACGGAATAAACAAAGGGTTATTTAATTTTTATGATTGCGTAAGCAAAGTAATAAACGCTAATAAATGTGCGTGGACAATTAAAAGGAAAAAAGGAAAGGGGACTTTTTTAATTATTTGGGTTTTCCGTTGGCTACCTGTATGATTTTTTTACAGAAATGCAACCCACATTTAAGGATGGTCATTATTCGGAAAATTTAAGACTCACACATGGTGAAACAGGTATGTAGCCACCGTAAAAAAATATACACCCATTTATAAGTACCTGTCAGTAAAATACTAAACAATACACAGTATAAATAGGTCTTCATTGATCGATTTTACTCATTCAACAAGTGTCGACGAACGCGATAGTTAAAATGAGCAAACGTTCGCGAGGATTTGAATGCAATACCAATCCAAGTAATTTTTGTTACATGTGCGGAGAATACGTTTCTGAAAAAAACAAGCGTTGTTTTTCACCTAAATTGAGAGATTCATTTGAAGAGAGCTTCAATTTAAAGGTCTCAAACATAGATGAGCGGTGGACACCAAGTGCTCTATGTCCAAGGTGCTACGTACAGCTAGCTGAATCAAGGTAAGTGTAGATTACGAAATTCAAGAACATATATAACTTATTATTGAAATTCTTTCAGACGACAGCCGAGAATCACCATGCCAATGCTTTGGAGAGCTCCGCTTTGCCATGTAACAGATTGCTACTTCTGTCTACACAGAAAAAAATTATCGCATCCGGAGTACATGAAATTTTTTTCAATTTGTTGAGTAGTGTTATTTACTATATTCATTAAATTTGACTAAAGATGAATTACTATAATACTGTATAATTTATATGAACTACATAAAATTACTCCCATGGAATACCTGGGTTTAGTTATCAAAGCGAGGTATATACGCAGGGAGTGGTGTAGGGTATTATATAGTCGGCACGTCCGACTTTAGCCTTTCCTTACTTGTTTATACTGACTTGTTTTAGTTGCTGGAAAATGGTTGACCTACCAGTTGTACACATCATTATTGCGAGAATCTTTGCAATGAATATTTCTTTGAACTAAATCAGTGTACATACTTATGTCAGAATTAAAATAGAATAGAAGGGAATTGCTAGTAACCAACCGAATAAATAGACACATTAAAAATCTATTTGTAAGTTATGAAACGTTTCATAAAAACAACAACAAAATCTTTAATTATATTATTATATAACGCTACTGTTTACATCTTTAAGAATTTTTTATGTAACCCAATGAAATTTTTCTTTTGAATCTAAGTGTTGAATCGTGGTTCAACAACTTTTTTAATATTTAAGTAGTATTTTAAATCGAATTAATTGAATGAATTAAATTGAACTGATTGATTAATGAAATAACCAAAATTAGTATAAAAACTCAATGAAATCCTGTACGTCTTATACATTTTATACAATGATTAAAATCCTTTATCCAATCCCTTCAACGAAGGGAAAATCTTTCACTTAAATGGATAACGAGTTCCCATCTTTGTTACAATTCCAGCTACTGTCTGCGCTGAATTGTATCTTTACTACAATTTGCATCTTGCGTGTTCGTTCGCTTTTGTCCCTGCAACAGTCGTTCACTTTCGCAGTACCTACGAAAGCGGTAAGAAGCCATCTATATATAGAATTGAAATTAAAACTGAAACTGCCTTGTCTTTCTTATTATTTCATAACTTACTAGACATTGTCTAAAATATTTACAATTTTGGGAGTTCATACAATAAATAAAGTCCACTTTTAGAACTGCTCCCAGAACTATACACTAAGTTTCACTAGAATTTTATTTTATGAAATATCAAATGTTTTTGAAAAAATTGTTTAAAACATTTAATTTTATTTATGAATTTGTCATACATATTAAAAAAATGTATGTCATTACCAGCAGCTATTGTCTGTTGTCTATCACCAGACATTTTTCTGCTATTGCAGTAGATTTTCTGTCGTAACAGCAGTTTTTCTGCAGTCTTGCAAGATAACGTTTTTTCTTTGTTACCAAAAACAGCAAACCGCTGTTTGCTATTTCAGCAGTTACAAATCTGCTTTATCTTTTTCAGCAGAAAGTCCGCTCTTTCAGCAGGCTTTCTGCTTTCTTTTACTGACAAATTCCTTTGGGTGTATCAGGTAAACTTTAGGCCTGTTCGACTGGGCTTACTAGCTTACAATTAAGAGACTTGTTATCCATTGTTTTTTCTTAAATGGACCACGGAGAAAAATCTGGCAGCATTACTTAGCAAGTAATAAGCTACTTTCATGTTAAGCGACTAACATCCATACAAATATTAAGCTAGTAAGCCCAATGGAACAGGCCTTTTGTATTTTTAAATTTATGATTTTTTATGAAATCACTTCATAAATATTATTAAGGAAACTTCGTTCGAGAGCTAAAAAGATTTTTGTTAGAAGTACTGTTCCATAAAATAAATATCAGATTTTTTACAGATAATTTGTTTATTAGAATTCCAATTTTAATTCGAAGGTATATTTGTACTATGTTCAATGGTTGTTTGTTAAATTATGACGACTATAAATTATGAATAATTAAATAAACAGTGCTTTTTTGATAAAGCAAAATATTTGAAAAAAAGATGATGCAAAAGTGACGGAGTCTACATAGAAATTATGAGTGGAGTCCATGGGGTCCCAGAATTGCCTTTCAAATGAAGTTTTTGAGAGCCATGGACTGGAATGTTGACAAAAGATATGTGCAAGGGGACGAGGCACAGTGATATATTTTCATACAAGCTGCGGCAAAGGAAGGAATAGAGCTAGGTCCTTGAAATTAATATTCACCATTATCGCGATTAAAATTTCCCTGCGAATGAATCGTCCCCTACAAATTACAATCGTTATTTTTTGAAATTTTTTTTTTTTCAATTTTTTTCGTCGAATTGATATTCTTATTTTTATTCCAATGCAAATAAGTGAAAAATATTTCAGGGCTATATTCATATTAACATCTTATAACGTTGTAGTTTAAATCTGTCCACCACCATGTGAATGTGTTGTAAGGCAGCATTGCCCTATTGTCTGAAATAGTGGTCGAAAATGTAACTTCCAGAATGCGTCACATGTTTTAAATAATATTCAAACACTAATGGCATAGAATTGCCTTTTTAATAAAGTAATATTTATTTTCGAAGTTTCGTGTCGATTTCAATTCGACAACAATTATTCGGATACGTGACTGAAAATTTGGTTTACTGGCTTCAGATCTTTCTGTTGGTACGTAGGATGTTTGAATGTACAAATGAACAGGGTTTTGCTGAAAAAATAATTTTCTTTTTTTTTTATTACGGCTGTTTTTCTTTAAGACTGGATGACAAAGTTGCGATAAAAAACCCTAAATAAAAAGTTATATCCATAATAAAACATATTACACCGTCCGACATTCCATATTACACTTGAACCGGATGATGTACGTCTGAAACTATAGGCAAAATTGAGTTAATTGGCGTTTTTAGTTTTTCATTTCCTTACGCCGCACTATGGTCCCAAATCCATATTTTTTGACAGAAATTCAAAAAATTTAAATTGGAAATTGTTAAATTTATATATATTTTCTTAATGGTAACACTCCAAGCTATCAAGAAAATGTATTGAAGAAAACTAGGTGGCAACACTGCAAGCCTGAGAGGCATTTAAAGTTTGGCATTGAAACAAGTGGGATTAATTCGGGTCTAAAGCAGTTATACAAAATACTTCAAATTAAGGAGTAAAAAGAAAATAATGTAATGACTACATTATTGAAATTGAAGGCCGGTGTAAGTAGTTGAAAAATTATATTTAACATTTTGTGATTACTGTAGTCTTGTCAGTTTTCTTAAGCGTTGTAATTTTGTGATTCGTAGTGAGCATAACCTATAAATGGCGTGGACCAAAAGTTATATGTAGGACTCAACTTGACTCAAAGTGTAAATGTGAAAGTGTTCGTCTGAGTGTGTAGTTTATGGTAGAATTAATATTTTTAGCAGATATTCTCCTCCTTAATTTGACACTTTCACAGGTATCATAGGGTGCAAACAAATATTTAAAATATTTTTTGAAAAATGTTGTCCTTACAGGATGAAAAAATGAAAAACTAAAAAATTTAACTTAATTTTGCCAATATTCTCGGCTATAGTGTAAGGACTTTTTTTACAATTATCGTACGGTGTTATATATAACGATATATTTTTTTTAAATTTCATGTGATAAAAAATGTTATTCCAATAAAACCTAGCAGCATAATTTTTGTTCTAAAAATTATAACAAAATTAATTGTTTCTAGTGTTATTAGTTATCTGTTTTCTGCAATCAGCCATATTCTAAAATCTTTAAATTTTATTTGACAAATTGCTAAGCGAGAAATCTATTTGTTTGTAGTGTTTCATCGTGGTTGACATGTATTCTCCCATCTGCCACATGTTGCAATATGAAAACGTTGAAGAGCTGTCACAACAATAACTTGCCTTAAATTTCTTCAAGGTCGCAAGCTAACTATGCAAAATTCACTGTAATCGATTAAATCCCATTTACGAAAAGAAGCGCACACACTTGGATTAGTTTGAAATCCTTTCCAAATAAAAAATGTGAAACTGTATTTTTAGTTTCGCAAAATTTAAATGAATTGCCTGCTGTTGCTTCCTTTTATCTGTGTCGACAGGCAGAGAGAAGCAAAAAACAAGTTAATAATCATCTTGTTTTGGCGTTTAAGCAAATTAAATAAATTTACCATTGTTCTGCTGGTTTTTTGTCTCTTTTCAAATGAAAAGTTTGCCAACAGTTGTAGATGCGCTACCCTTCTTTATTATTTTTAGAGTGTGTCTTACGATTTCTTTTTTTTTGCCATAAAAAAGCCTTAAATTGTATTGTTCACAATGTGGAGGATACTCCATATGTACAGTATGTAGATATGTACACATTGTACTGCATTTGTAATGCTTAGGAAATTTGCTAAATTTTTTTTATGTAAATTGTCACTAAACTTCGTGATCTCATAAATTAAATCTCTTAAAAAGACATAAAAAACCAACAAACAGCTCAAACAAAATCAAACCGCTGCATCCATCCATCCATATGTTCCATACGATTAACCAACCACCTCTTTTTGGGAGCTGGGTGCCTGGATTGCCTCACTCATGTGTGTTGTATGTGTGTGTTTGTATGTTTGGTACGGTAACATCTTCTCGACTTATGACTGACTTGAGCATGCTTTGGTAGACGTCCAATGACGAGGGTAGACCAGGCTACAGGCCCGCATGTTGAGTATTATTCACTGCACTTCACTTCAACCTAAGAACCCAATAGATACACTCAAAAATTGTGGGTAGTTTGAATGAATATCTTGGTACATTTCAAAAGGATATGCAAAGTTTTTTGTTTATAGATTAGGTTATACGCACATACTTTTTACAATTTTTAAGTATTTCGAAATATGACGGAGAGGAGGACTACTAAAAGGTTTTTCGAAATTCCTACTTTTAGACAAAAAGGGATAAACATCGAACCTTCGCCCTGGCTAAATGGCAATAGCTAGAAACATGAACTTCTATGTGCGTCTTCCCCTACCATCCAGACACAGGTCGAAAAGAGATTTTTCGAAATGTGTACTTTTAATGGAGAGGGAGAAAAAAAGGAATAACAAGTAAAAAAGGCCCGGCCCGGCCGAACTTTATATACCCTCCACCATGGATTGCATTGCACAGAGGTTGTCGGTTTTCGTAGAAGTGCAGTAATATTACAGGAAAATATAAATTGTTTAATATAGCCAAACCAAAACAAATATATAATATTAATTATTTCAAACCATTATTTATTTCAAATCAAAAAATAAATATTCTTATATTCATATTTTCAAAAAGCTAAAATACCATAAATATCGGTAGATAGTGGGTGCTTCAGTTGGCTATTTTTCCATTCTATTTTAATTCCAAAAGTACAAATTTTGAAAATCCATTATCAGACGTACATAGTGCAAAATAACCTAACTTCATGATTCAACCAATTTTTGCCGTAAAAGAAAAATTACGAATTTGGAAAAAACTTTTTTTTTGCGTGTCTATGCAGTCAGAGGAATGTATACACCGAATTCCATGATTCCAGCTGCGCCCATTTGGTTGGTACCATTTTTACCCCCTTGCCGTTTCTACGCAATTAGAATTTCATCATTCTAGCTGTAGTCGTTTAGTTGGTACTATTTTTATCCCTCTTTACCATTGTATCCCTTGAAAGTACGAATTTCCATAAATCCGTTTATTTTCCGTGTCTACGCAATCAGAGGAATGAATGTCTACTCCGAATTTCATGACTCTAGTTGCGGTCATTTGATTGGTACTATTTTTATCCCCTTTTTTCATTTTAACCCCAAAAAATACGAATTTCGAAAAATCTTTATATTTGAAGTGTCTACGCAATCAGGGGAATGTATACATCGAATTTCATTATTCCAGGTGTAGCCGTTTGGTTGGTACCATTTTTATCCCTCCGTACCCGCCGTATCCCTTGAAAGTACGAATTTGGAAAAAAAAAACCTTTTATTTTTCATGTCTACGTAGTCAAAGGAATGTATACTCCGAATTTCATGACTCTAGCAGCGGTCATTTGGTTGGTACTATTTTTATCCCCTTTTTCTATTTTGACCCCAAAAAGTACGAATTTCGAAAAATCAGTTTATTTTCCGTATCTACACAGTCAGATGAATGTATACTCCGAATTTCATGACTCTAGCTGCGGTCATTTGGTTGGTACTATTTTTATCCCCTTTTTTCATTTTAACCCCAAAAAGTACGAATTTTGAAAAATCCGTGTATTTTACTTGTCTATGCAATCAGAGGAATGTATACACCGAATTTCATTATTCTAGGTACAGCCGTTTGGTTGGTACCATTTTTATCCCTCTATTCCCATTTTACCCCCTAAAAGTACGAATTTGGAAAAAAATATTTTTATATTATGTAGCTACTTAATTAGAGGAATGTACACACCGAATTTCGCGTTTCTAGCTGTTGTCGTTTAATATGTACCATTTTTACCCCTTTTTTGTCCCATTTCACCCCCTAAAAATAAGAATCACTTTATGGTGTACGTTTTTGCTATAAGGGGAATGCGCATACCAAATATCAAGCAAATATAAACAGACATATTCAAAAAACATGCTTAAATCGCTAAAATATTTGGGAATATTATGGATATTTTTAGTACTTGTGAGGGAAAAAATTTTTCCCTTTGGGCCGATTTCGCCCCGTTTCAATCGCAACCGATCTACGACTATAAGACGCATTTATGAAAAATTTTAACGTACTAGCTCCATTCGTTTACATGCTAGCGTGCTTTCAACAGACGGACGGACGGACATGGCTTGATCGTCTTAGAATTTTATGATGATTAAGAATATATATACTTTATAGGGTCTCAGGTTGATATTTCAAGGTGTTACAAACGGAATGAGAAATTTAGTATACCCCCATCCTGGAGGTGTAGGGTATAATAATTAGCTTTACATTTTCACTTTCAACATTCCAACATATTGACGAAATCATCTTCAATATATTTGTAGGTCCCTGACACAATTTTTTTTGTTGCATTAAGCTCGCACTTTTAACTAACCATTTTTTCTTGAGTGTACTAATCCTATTTTCGGCGTTTAGTCAGTTTAGTCGTCTTCATAAAAGATGTGAAACGATGTCATTGATTTGACATTATTTGATGGTTTTTGTTTAAAGAGTGGTTGGTGTTGGAATGATGGTGTTGTTCCTCGACACACAATGTTGTTGTTGCAATAGAAGAGGATGGAGGTTCATTGTTTGTTGTCATTTAATATCCCATCTTGACAAAAGAGTACCTCTTTTGTCTTTGAATTATGCAAATTTATTATTATTATTATGTGCTCGTACCGCACATACAAATTATGCATAACAATGACGATAATTATCACAGAATTTCAAATTACGAGATCACCAAATTGATTTTTACGCCACATCGACGAAAATGAAGAAGACAATGGGGGAGAGTTTTGGATTAATAAATAAATAATTTGTATTTTGTTATTGTTAATTTTCATAATATTTACAATTTTTATAATTTATTTTAATCAGATTTTGTATTATTCCGCCAAATTGTTTTTTTTTGACACATCGAGGAAAATGAAAAAGACAAGAGTTTTCGTTTAATAAATAAATCATTTGTTTTTTATTTTGTTTTCATAATATTTACAATTTTAATAATTTATTTTAATCAGATTTTATATTATTTCCCTTGTTGAAGGCAGCTGGTAAACTTGGTGGCCATAGGTTTTGGCCATTTTTTAATATTTCCCATAAACACAGCAAATTGATGGCATATATCGAGATGCACACCACACAAATTTGACCCAGAACATAGAGCACATATCCCAGATATAGGGACATTAAGTTGGCCAAGATACAGAATAGAAGTTGAACTAGACGCCAGACTGGACGTTGGATGTTCGCTGAAACGAAGAAGTAAAAAATATTAAAAATTACAAAGTTCACATAATTTTCGTTTTTCCGCTTTCAGGAATTTTTTTAAATATTTTGTATTGTTTTATAATGATTTAAAAATATTTCGTCGTTTTTCTCGTATAATCCATTGAAAGTACGAATTATTCGACCAATAACAACTTATTGGTCGAATTACACTATACAACAAAAAAAACTTGTGTCCAAGTTGAAAAAAATGTTTTTTTTTAGTGAGGCATGGTTTTTTATGGATTATTATACCCTCCACCACAGAATGAGGATATACTAACTTTGTCATTCCGTTTGTAACACCTTGAAATATCGACCTGAGACCGTATATAGTATATGTCAAGCAGTACAGTATATTCTTGCAAAATCAACCAGAATTTGATTGAAAATCTTCAGAATGATTATTTTTTCAGTAGTTTATTAACACAATGTTTGAGAACAATGAAAGAAAAAGTAGTTGATTGAAAAAAAAAATATTTTTTCTTTATTTTTTGTAGCGTTAGATTGCACCATCAAAAAATAAATAAATAAATATATGTATTTTCCATCAACTTATATTTGTCATTATTTCTAAACCTTGTAGTAATAAATCGTAAAAAAGAGGTGCCATCATTCCACCACTTCCAAACTCACACAGTCACTAAAATAGACATCTAAGAACACTACTTTAAAATTAAAAAAAAAAGATTAATTTAAACATTTCGAAAATCAAAATAAAAGAAATAAAATTGTAAAAACGCTTGAGATGCTTGTAAGATGGCATGTGTACTTTATTACTTGGTGCAATTTTTTAAACGCAAATTCGGCAAGTGAGTTGTGCTTCTCGTTCGTTTGTGAGAATCATCTCCTTATAGAGGCCGGGTTTGATGTTGAAAAGTCGCTGCGAAGCCACTTGAAAAGACTTTTGACATGGTCGAAATCATGATCGTGGTAGTCTGCAGCCTAGTAATAAATGTCACCATGCCATTTGTAAATAAATTTGAATTCTATTAAATATAGATGCAAAATGGTCTTGAGCCAGGATAATACCCCAGTTCAAATCAAATATTGATTGATGACGACAAAACAAAAAACAAATTGTAAAAACTTTTAACAATATAAAGCGGCTATAACAATATTCCAATATTCGGAAATTAAATGAAATCGCCTTCAGATGGAATGACTCATACATATTCTTGATGGTCATAAAATTCTAAGACTATCTAGTCATATCCGTCCGTCTGTTGAAAGCACGCTAGCATCTAAACGAAAGGAGCAAGGGGTCCAAATTTTCCAAAATGCGTCTTATAGTCGTAGATCGGTTGGAATTGAAACGGGGCGAAATCGGCCCAAAGGGAAAATTTTTTCCCTCACATGGACTAAAAATACCCATAATAATCCCTAATATTTTAGCGTATTTAAGCATGTTGTTTGAATATGTCTGTTTATATTTTCTTGGTACTTGGTACTACACCCGGAATAATGAAATTCGGTGTATACATTCCTCTGATTGCGTAGACACTTAAAATATACAGATTTTTCGAAATTCGTACTTTTTGGGGTTAAAATGAGAAAAAATTAAAGGATAAAAATAGTACCAATTAAATGACCGCAGCTAGAGTCATCCTCTGACTGCGTAGACACGGAAAATAGACGAATTTTTCGAAATTCGTACTTTTTGGGGTTAAAATGGAAAAAGGGGATACTAATAGTACCAACAAAATGACCGCAGCTAGAGTCATGCAATTCGGAGTATACATTCCTCTGACTGTGTACACACGGAAAATAAACGGATTTTTCGAAATTCGTACTTTCAAGGGATACAATGGTACAGAGGGATAAAATTAGTACCAACTAAACGACTACACCTAGAATGATGAAATTCTAATTGCGTAGAAACGTCAAGGGGGTAAAAATGGTACCAACCAAAAGGGCGCAGCTGGAATCATGGAATTCGGTGTATACATTCCTCTGACTGCATAGACACGCAAAATAAAAAGTTTTTTTTCAAATTCGTACTTTTTCTTTTACGGCAAAAATTTGTTGAATCGTGAAGTTAGGTTATTTTGCACTATGTACGTCTGATAATGGATTTTCAAAATTTGTACTTTTGGAATACATCCAACTGTAGCAATAATGGGTTGAAATAATTAAAATATTATATTTATTTATAAAATTATTTTTTTAATATTTGTTTTGGTTTGGGTATATTAAAAAATTTATATTTTCCTGTAATATTACTGCACTTATACGAAAACCAACAACCTCTGTGGATTGCAATTCATGGTGGAGTGTATATAAAGTTCGGACCGGCCGAACTTAATGCCGTTTTTATTTGTTTTTTTTTAATCTATTTTTGCTGGCACGAAAAAATCATAAAAAATAGAAAAAAGTATTGACATTGTTAAAGAAAACCTTCGTTAAGATTCCAGCTATTACAAACTGAAATAAAATATTCTTTTATCTAATTTGTAAAGAGGTTTTTCGCGATATTTAAACAAAAATTAAAAAACTTTTTCGTCTAAAAGAGTATCATAATTTCTGGGTGATTCTACGTAAAGTGAACCTTTTTTCAAACAAAATTTCAAAATCAATTTATAATTTAAAGAAAATCTATAAACATTCTTAATGTTTATACGACTCATAATACATATTTTTGATTATAAAGGGTGATTTTTTAAGAGCTTGATAACTTTTAAAAAAAAAAAAAACGCATAAAATTTGCAAAATCTCATCGGTTCTTTATTTGAAACGTTAGATTGGTCCATGACATTTACTTTTTGAAGATAATTTCATTTAAATGTTGACCGCGGCTGCGTCTTAGGTGGTCCATCCGCTTAGTCCAATTTTGGCATTTCCACGTTTTTGAGTAACAGAGACCCAATTGGTGCGAACGGCGACGAATCGAAAATTGGTGGTCATCATTAACACTGGCCGATACAGCTGCGATATTTTCTTCAGTTCGCACTCTACGTAAGCGTGTTGGTGGTTTAATGTCCAACAATGTAAATTTGGTGCGAAATTTAGTCACAATAGCCCGAATAGCCGCTTCAGTGGGTCGATTAAACTGACCATAAAATGGAAGCGCGCAATGAACTTTCTTAACAGAGCACGCATTTTGATAATAAAATTCAATAATTTGCAAGCGTTGTTCGTTTGTAAGACGATTCATGATGAAATGTCAAAGCATACTGAGCATCTTTCTCTTTGACACCATGTCTGAAATCCCACGTGATCTGTCAAATACTAATGCATGAAAATCCTAACCTCAAAAAATCACTCTTTATTTCAAAAAATAATGAAAACAATAGGTTTGATCATTTCGTTTTCCAGATATAGACTGGTGTCGTAACAGAATGTCCGTCAAAATGTCACGCCCGTTACAATTTAAATTTCATATTTTTTCATCTATATAAAGAGTGATTTTTTTGAGGTTAGGATTTTCATGCATTAGTATTTGACAGATCACGTGGGATTTCAGACATGGTGTCAAAGAGAAAGATGCTCAGTATGCTTTGACATTTCATCATGAATCGTCTTACAAACGAACAACGCTTGCAAATTATTGAATTTTATTATCAAAATGCGTGCTCTGTTAAGAAAGTTCATTGCGCGCTTCCATTTTATGGTCAGTTTAATCGACCCACTGAAGCGGCTATTCGGGCTATTGTGACTAAATTTCGCACCAAATTTACATTGTTGGACATTAAACCACCAACACGCTTACGTAGAGTGCGAACTGAAGAAAATATCGCAGCTGTATCGGCCAGTGTTAATGATGACCACCAATTTTCGATTCGTCGCCGTTCGCACCAATTGGGTCTCTGTTACTCAAAAACGTGGAAATGCCAAAATTGGACTAAGCGGATGGACCACCTAAGACGCAGCCGCGGTCAACATTTAAATGAAATTATCTTCAAAAAGTAAATGTCATGGACCAATCCAACGTTTCAAATAAAGAACCGATGAGATTTTGCAAATTTTATGCGTTTTTTTTTAAAAAAAAGTTATCAAGCTCTTAAAAAATCACCCTTTATATAAAAATGAATCTGTGTTTGTTTGTTTGTTTGTTTGTTTGTTTGTTCTTTATAGCAGCCTAAACTACTGGAGCGATCTTCTTGAAATTTTCACAGTATGTTCATGCTGATCCGGTGGTGAAAATAGGCTGTATAATTTTTTGATATTTTCAGTGGGCGTGGCACCTCCCACACAAATTGGGGTTTTAGTCGTTTTTTATAAATTAGCATATTTGGAGTACTGTTGGAGCTAGAGCCTTGAATTTTTATGAAAGTTCACTAATTGTTAGTCTGCACAGTTGTGCCAAAAATGGGCGGTATTGGAAAAGTGGGCATGGCACCTCCCATACGAAGTTAAAACCCAATTTTGAATATTGTCAGTTCTAGGACACCTAGAGTGCTGAAATTTTGTGTAGGTGCATTTAGCGTCAATGTGGGTAGTTGTGCCAAAAATGGGTGGTATTGGAAAAGTGGGCGTGGCACCTCCCATACGAAGTTAAAACCTATTATTGACTAATGTCAGTTCTATGGCACCTAGAGTTCTGAAATTTTGTGTAAGTCCATCTAGCATCAATATGCATAGTTGTACCAAAAATGGGCGGTATTGGAAAAGTGGGCGTGGCACCTCCCATACGAAGTTAAAACCCAATTTTAAATATTTTCAGTTCTAGGACACCTAGAGTGTTGAAATTTTGTGTAGGTGCATCTAGCGCCAATGTGGGTAGTTGTGTCAAAAATGGGCGGAATTGGAAAAGTGGACGTGGCACCTCCCATACGAAGGTAAAACCTATTATTGACTATTGTCAGTTCTATGGCACCTAGAGTGCTGACATTTTGTGTAAGTCCATCTAGCATCAATGTGCGTAGTTGTACCAAAAATGGGCGGTATTGGAAAAGTGGGCGTGGCACCTCCCATACGAAGTTAAAACCCAATTTTGAATATTGTCAGTTATAGGACACCTAGAGTGCTGAAATTTTGTGTAGGTGCATTTAGCGTCAATGTGGGTAGTTGTGCCAAAAATGGGTGGTATTGGAAAAGTGGGCGTGGTACCTCCCATACGAAGTTAAAACCTATTATTGACTAATGTCAGTTCTATGGCACCTAGAGTGCTGAAATTTTGTGTAAGTCCATCTAGCATCAATGTGCGTAGTTGTACCAAAAATGGGCGGTATTGGAAAAGTGGGCATGGCACCTCCCATACGAAGTTAAAACCCAATTTTGAATATTGTCAGTTCTAGGACAGCTAGAGTGTTGAAATTTTGTGTAGGTGCATCTAGCGTCAATGTGGGTAGTTGTGTCAAAAATGGGCGGAATTGGGAAAGTGGGCGTGGCACCT
Organism: Polietes domitor; assembly: GCA_947397865.1. NCBI lineage: Eukaryota > Metazoa > Arthropoda > Insecta > Diptera > Muscidae > Polietes > Polietes domitor. The sequence continues at coordinate 120,800,047 of OX377622.1, forward strand.
CCCATACGAAGGTAAAGCCTATTATTGACTATTGTCAGTTCTATGGCACCTAGAGTGCTGAAATTTTGTGTAAGTCCATCTAGCATCAATGTGCGTAGTTGTACCAAAAATGGGCGGTATTGGAAAAGTGGGCTTGGCACCTCCCATACGAAGTTAAAACCCAATTTTGAATATTGTCAGTTCTAGGACACCTAGAGTGTTGAAATTTTGTGTAGGTGCATCTAGCGTCAATGTAGGTAATTGTGCCAAAAATGGGCGGTATTGGAAAAGTGGGCGTGGCACCTCCCATACGAAGTTAAAACCTATTATTGACTATTGTCAGTTCTATGGCACCTAGAGTGCTGAAATTTTGTGTAAGTCCATCTAGCATCAATGTGCGTAGTTGTACCAAAAATGGGCGGTATTGGAAAAGTGGGCGTGGCACCTCCCATACGAAGTTAAAACCCAATTTTGAATATTGTCAGTTCTAGGACACCTAGAGTGCTGAAATTTTGTGTAAGTGCATCTAGCGTCAATGTGGGTAGTTGTGCCAAAAATGGGCGGTATTGGAAAAATAGGCGTGGCACCTCCCATACGAAGTTAAAACCCAATTTTGAATGTTGTCAGTTCCAGGACACCTAGAGTGTTGAAATTTTATGAAGGTGCGTCTAGCATCAATGTGCGTAGTTGTGCCAAAAATGCCCGCTATTGGGAAAGTGGGTGTGGCACCTCCCATACGAAGTTATAACCTATATTCTGTTCTATGACAGATACAATACTGAAATTTTGTGTGAGTGCATCTAGCATAAACCTGCTTAGTTGTGCCAAAAATGGGCGGTATTGGAAAAATGGACGTGCTAACTCACATACGTTCGTATATATTGTCAGTTCTATAACACCTAGAGTGCTGAAAATTTGTGTTAGTAGATCCAGTGTAAATAGTTGTGCAAAGATGGGCGGAAAGTGGCCGTGACCCTTCCCATTCGAAATTATAAACCGTTTTAGAGTATATTCGACGCCATATTGTTGTGTGAGTTAATACAAATATAATATAGAAATAACAAAGGGTAATTTTTTAGCTATTATCTTTTTGGCAACACTGGTTTAAACAGCTGACGCACGTTTCGTGTTTTGTTTCACTGTCAAACATCTTCAGTTTGGTCTATAATTTAACCATGAATCGTCTTACAAACGAACAACGCTTGCAAATTATTGAATTTTATTATCAAAATGCGTGCTCTGTTAAGAGAGTTCCTCGCGCGCTTCAGTGGTCAGTTTAATCTACCAACTGAATCGGCTATTCGGGCTGTTGTGACTAAATTTCGCACCAAATTTACATTGTTGGACATTAAACCACCAACACGCTTACGTAGAGTGCGAACTGAAGGAAATATCGCAGCTGTATCGGCCAGTGTTAATGATGACCATCAAATATAGATTCGTCGCCGTTCGCAGCAATTGGGCCTCTGTTATTCAAAAACGTGGAAATGCCAAAATTGGACTAAGCGGATGGACCATTGGAGGCGCAGTCAAGGTCAACATTTGCATGAAATAATCTTCAAACATTAAATTATATGGACCGGACCGTACAATCGATTCAAATAAAGATTTCATACATTTTTCTGAATTTTGTGTGTTTTTTTTTTTGAAAAACTTTCCTATTGCTTTTAAAAAATCACCCTTTATACAATACAATATACAAATGGGCGGGATTTGAAAGATGGGGAATTTTTTATTAGAATTTTGTAAAATTACACGTTTTCTTTTTTTAGCACAATAGTAAAGAAAGGTTAAAAAAGGTCATTCGTCAAAAGCCGACTTAAGTCAAAAAATGGAAATTATATTAATTTTTTAATTTGTGTGTTGTTTGATTAGTGAACAATTTGATTGACTTTTTATGTGTGTTTGAATGTTGTACATTCGAATTCCAGGTATTCCGTATTCCAGTAAGTTCTTCATACGTAGAAATTTTTTGTTTTGGTAATGGAAAGGAGGAGAATCACATTCAACCTAAAATCAATTTTATTTTTGACAATTCTTCCTTTATTCGCCGCAAACTAAAGTTCTGTTCTTCAAAATTCTTCATGGAACATATCCATTCTTTTAGTATCTCAGGGAAGTACCTTGATTATAAGTGGTACATATATTACCGATCACAAGAAAAACAATATAAAACCTCATTTTAATTTCCGTTTGTTCTTTTGCCTGGCGAAGCGGGCGGGGGTTCAGCTAGTATATTCATAAATATATGTCGGTATCGTATTCTTTAGAAGAAAGTTTTTGAACTACTGTTTTGATTAGCAAAAATGAACAAAGTCATGTAATGGAAGAACATTGCAGAATTCAAGAAAATAAGTAAAACCTCACGGTTTTCTTCAAAGCTAAGGTCACACCCGTGACACTCTACTATTTAACACGCTAAGATATATTTATATTTGTAATAATATTCCGATTAACCTGATATTTTCAATTGGCAATATAGTACAAATCTCAGTCAATGAATATGGCAGATATTTAAACATATTTACGCAAATGTGTCACACCCGTTCCAATGGAATCACCCTTCTTGCATTAGAATGTTGGCTATTAAAAAATAACACAAAATATTTTTCCCGATAGTTTTTTTTTTTTTTCAAAACAAAAATTATTTGTTTCCCAAATTTTTGAAGACTTTTGTGTAATTTGGAATATTTGTAGCCATGTTGTAGCCATGTAGCCATGGATGTTATCGGACTTATATTTCCAAAATGATAGTACAAATATTTAATGTACCTTCGATGAAAATTGGAATTGCAGTAAAAAATTAAAAATTACCATAAAAAAATGTAAAAATACATCAGAAAATGTTAAAATTTCTGTTGTTTCGCGACCCAGCCTAATGTAAATATGTTGAATGTAGTGTCTCCGAGCAATGTTTCAATGATAGAAGTTATAATGACCAGCGATTAGTAATATTGTCAAGATTATTGCCTTATAGCCTGTTCAGACTGCATGTGAAATCTAGCTGAAATGACATTTTTAAATCGACCTTATGTCAACTTAGCTCGATTTCGCATGCAGTCTGAAAAGGCTATTAAAAAGAAATGACAAATTTCCTAAAATTGAAATTCACTTTTTTCCAGTGTAGTTGTAAAGAGTGATTTTTTTGAGGTTAGGATTTTCATGCATTAGTATTTGACAGATCACGTGGGATTTCAGACATGGTGTCAAAGAGAAAGATGCTCAGTATGCTTTGACATTTCATCATGAATCGTCTTACAAACGAACAACGCTTGCAAATTATTGAATTTTATTATCAAAATGCGTGCTCTGTTAAGAAAGTTCATTGCGCGCTTCCATTTTATGGTCAGTTTAATCGACCCACTGAAGCGGCTATTCGGGCTATTGTGACTAAATTTCGCACCAAATTTACATTGTTGGACATTAAACCACCAACACGCTTACGTAGAGTGCGAACTGAAGAAAATATCGCAGCTGTATCGGCCAGTGTTAATGATGACCACCAATTTTCGATTCGTCGCCGTTCGCACCAATTGGGTCTCTGTTACTCAAAAACGTGGAAATGCCAAAATTGGACTAAGCGGATGGACCACCTAAGACGCAGCCGCGGTCAACATTTAAATGAAATTATCTTCAAAAAGTAAATGTCATGGACCAATCTAACGTTTCAAATAAAGAACCGATGAGATTTTGCAAATTTTATGCGTTTTTTTAAAAAAAAAAGTTATCAAGCTCTTAAAAAATCACCCTTTATGTTCTCACTTACCTGTTGCAAACAAAACCCCGTAGTACACGATGCCAAATATACCATTTGGTGGATTCCAAGTGGACGAAGAAGGTTCCGAGGTAGTCACCAGATGATTCGCAAATCCGAAACTTTTGCCATATCTAAAGCAAAATAAATAAATAAATAAAAATCTCATTTCAACGAGCGAGAACTTACGATGAACTAAAAACGCTGGTACAGCTTATTTTCGGTCCCAGGTCACACAGGGCCTTGTAGTCCGTATTGAATATTAACTTAATCTCGACATAGGTGGCATACAGGGATACAATGAAACCCAAACTACACCAAAGACGTAACAACATCTTGTTGTCAGACATTATTTTTGTTGTTTGTATCTATGCAGCAAAATTAAACTAAACTAGTCGAACTACTTTTCGGCGATATCGATGATAACGTATCAATTGTTTATTTCAGACTAATTCTCCCATAGCATCACAATTATAATCAGAACTAATACCTGAAAGGCGAGGGTTGCCAGTCAAGTTTCTGGTAAATATATCGCTGTTAATGATATGATTACGGTCACGGTAGATGTTAAAAATAGCGGTAACCCTTATTTCCGCACAGGCGCACAGTGAGATGGACTCACTGCAAAAAGTGGGAACATTAAGATATTAAACCAATTTTAATAGTTATGGTAGGAGCAAAAAATAAATAAATAGTATTATCTAGAAGAAAAATAATATTGCGGAAATAACTAACCTCAGCTGGAGAAATACAGGGCGATGCCCGAAAACAGTACGAAAGCATTACTTCTGGGTGATAAATTGGCTATATTGCCATATTACACTATATGCAACAACAAAATTTGTCTCAGAACTAAAAAATATTTTTTTGTGGCATAAAGTCAAAACCAAACAATTTTTTGGATATATTTTTTAATTTGTTTATTAAAACTACTATTATCTCGAAGGTACCTTTAGCATTTGCTCTACTATAATTTTTGGAGTAAAGTCCGATAAGGTACGTCAAATTTAGACTATTAATGAGGAAATGTTATTTCACCTAGAAACAGTGGTTTAGGAACAGCCTTTAAAAATTTGGGAAAAAATATATTTTTTTTAATTCTATTTTTGCTGGCTCGAAAAAAAATCATAATAAAAAATAGAAAAAGATCGGAAAAAATGTTTTGTTTTAATTTTGAATAGCCAACATTCTAACGCACAAAAAACAATGTTTATAGTAAAACTCCATGGATAAATGTACAACATCTACATACTATCTACTCTTTGTAGACGCAAACCACACAAATTTGACCCAGAACATAGAGCACATATCCCAGATATAGGGACAATAAGTTGGATAAGATACAAAATAGAAGTTGAGTTATACGCCAAACAGGACGTTGGATGTTCGCTGAAACGAAGAAGTAAAAATATTAAAAATTATAAAGTTTACATAATTTTCGATTTTCAGTGTGTCGACTTAGTTCGGTGGAATATTTTGTTTCTCAGCGCTTCTCATTTGTCGTATGTGACCGCTGGTACTAATATGAACCCTGATTTAAGTCAAAGACATACTTTCGTTGCGAAAGTTCTGACGAGATGGGGTAGCGCCCATCGAAACTGCGAAGTCAACTTTTATCTGCAACAATAAAGGTCTCACTTTGCCTTTTTGATAATTTTGGGTTTTGCTGAAGACTTCAGTACAACTTTGGTTTTAAACCAAAATAAATGACAACACATACAACATAACAGACCAACAATACATACAAACAACAGGAATTTTTTTTTAATATTTTGGCCCACGGAAAATGAATCAGTGGTTTAGGAACAGTCTTTAAAAATTTGGGAAAAAAATATTTTTTTTAATTTATTTTTGCTGGCTCAAAAAAAAAATCATAACAAAAAATAGAAACAAATACGCAAAAAAACAATGTTTATAAAAAAAATCCATGAATAAATATAGCAGTTATGATACTCTTTGTAGACACATTTCTTTTTAAATCATAATTTTTTATTTCTTTTTTAAAGAGCTCGAAAAATTCCTTTACAAATTAGATAACAGAATACTTTATTTTAGTTTGTAATAGCTGGCCTTTTGACCTAGAAAAAAGGCATAGTTAAAGAAAATCTATACAATAATGTAGAAGTTATGGTTCTTCTTGTTGAAGTAGATGTTGTATTCACGTATGATAAAAATTAAAAAATCATGTTTTAAAAAAATCTTTTTTCTATTTATTTCTATTTTTTCGTGACAGTAAAAATATACTGTTTTTCAAAAAATATATATATTTTCCCAAATTTTTAGGCTGTTCCTAAACCAATGTTTCTATGCGAAAGAGTAACTCGCAACATTTGTAGACATCATAATTGCCTTTAATTGAAAATATAAGCGGGTACGATCGGACCTATATATCCAAAATGACAGTACAAATATTTAAGGTACCTAGGACGAATATTTTAATTTTAGTAAAAAAAATTAAAAAAAATATATCCATAAATTTTTTGTGTTGAATTTATGAATCAGCATGCCTCAATGCATACAAAAATAAAATTTTCGACTTGGACATACAATTTATCTTTTTTGTTGCATAGTATTTGAAAAAAATGGGATATCCATAAATAACAACCTTTGTAAAAACTTTGATGTTTGTTTAAAAATATTAAATAAAACAAATTTTGATAGAGTTAGAATATGAAAAATGTGGACAATTACATTTTTATCTTCTAACTCAATCAAAATTGTTTTATTTAATATCAAAGTTTTTACAATTGTGTACCTATGTGCTAATATTTCCAGTAAATGATATCAATTTATTTCATTTTATCGCAGCAATGCTGTCAATTAATCGCCATCAACGCAATTTCTTGCTCGGATATGTTAATAAAATCCACACTTTATAGGCTTTTCACACTGCATGCGAAATCTAGCTGAAATGGCATTAGGTCGATTTTGAAAATCGTGTTAGATCCCATACAAATTTGATATTTGTAAATCGACCTTAGGTCTTTTCAAGATTAAATCGATAGATTTCGCATGCAGTCTCGAAAGGCTATTAGGCATTTTGTCAAGAAATCTAATACTGCGTTCGAATATACGCCCAAAATATTTTTTCCGGATTTTGGAACTTTATTATATGAAGTTAAACGGGTGAAATGTGGCCAAAGTGGATTTTGGGATTGTTTTGTGGATTTCTGAATGCAGTATGTTTTCCTTTAAGCCGGGATAACAAGCAGCGCAAACAAAAACGTTAATAAAAAGTACATTTTTTACTCAAAATAAACTCAAAGTAAATTGTCGCCAACTACAATATGAATATTTGTATCAAAACAAATAAAAAAATATTTTGTGTTGACTTTTTTTGGACTTATCCTCGATAGTCATAAATTTGACTTGCACTGGATAATTATCCGGGCTAAGTCCAACATTTTTAACATGAAATAATTTTGTATGAGTTTTGAATGGATATTGCTATTGGCGACTATTTTAAAAAAGATTTGTTGATTTTGTGTGAAATTTAACAGTCTTAAAGAAAAACAGCCCTAATATTATTTGTAAGTAGTTTTATAGAAGATTTCTTCAGAAAATCTAGATTGTGATAGATTCGTTATAAACGAGTCGAAATAACACCACTGATATTTCAAGGTGTTACAAATGGATCGAGAAACTTAGTATGCACTCTCCACACATGACACATCGCTGGCTATATGCAAATGAAAATACGTACAATAAAAACAATGGATTTGGATCAATTGAAAATACAATTTTGCCAACTACTTATTATACCGATAATTGCAATCGCATGTACTATAGTACAGTATCAATAATTATAATTGGTGATGGCGAGATAAAAATTCTTTCTAAAAATAGAACTATACCAAAAACAACTTTGCTATTTGCCATTGTTATTTATAATAAGTTATACCAAAAAGTGAATTTTAAATGAAGTTGACTAATCAGTCGATAGACGCCATCATAACGAGAATCTTTGCAATGAATATGTATTTGATATAAATCGGGTGCATACGTATGTTAGAGTTAACAAAGAAGATATTTTTTAATATTCAACCGAAGTCGACACACATAGAAACGTTTCATAAAAACAACAAAATCCTTCATTATACTTATGAAGACATTTCATAACATATTTTTTATTGGTTGTGCATTATTTCATAATCTTTAAGATTTTTTATTTAATACAGTGACATTTTTCTTTTATCTTATGAAACTAAGTTTCCATAATTTAACGATTTTACTTTATGAAATGTTTTGTTTTCACACAAACAGTTAAAAGTTATAAAAATTTATATTTATATTAAATATTGTTTTCCAACAGAAAAAGCACAAAAATAAGCCCTCCCGCTTTCAAAGTTGGTGGTATGAAAGCTGATGAATAACTACAAGAATTATCGACTGTTTCGATTTAAATTCTGAGATACGGAGCTGCCCCAGTGAGGAAGGCCTACCCTATACACAATTCGAACCAGACAAAATATTTTGATTGTTTGGAATAACTTTGTTCTAATAAACTAAAAAATATCTAAAATCTCTAATCATATAACTAATACGATATTAAAAAAATTAAATTGTGTTTATATATCGACAACACTTTCTAAATTCCCTCTATATATATCTTATATAATCTCGGCTAGAATCATCTACTGTATACAATACAGATTTGATTATTTTGAAAAAATAACCTCTTGTAACCTTGTCACACTGCATGCGAAATCTAGTTAAAATGACATGAGGTCGATTTACAAATGTCAGATACTAATTTGACATTTGAAAATCGACCTTATGTCATTTAAACTAGATTTCGCATGCAGTGTGACAAGCCTATTACCGTTTTAATATTACTTAATTATTATAACTCATACGCCTACGTTTTATACGTCGAATCGATTTTGGACTAATTTCTGTAACTTATGAACGGAAAATATATATAATATAACGGGTGATTTTTTAAGAGCTTGATAACTTTTTAAAAAAAAAACGCATAAAATTTGCAAAATCTCATCGGTTCTTTATTTGAAACGTTAGATTGGTCCATGACATTTACTTTTTGAAGATAATTTCATTTAAATGTTGACCGCGGCTGCGTCTTAGGTGGTCCATTCGGAAAGTCCAATTTTGGGCAACTTTTTCGAGCATTTCGGCCGGAATAGCCCGAATTTCTTCGGAAATGTTGTCTTCCAAAGCTGGAATAGTTGCTGGCTTATTTCTGTAGACTTTAGACTTGACGTAGCCCCACAAAAAATAGTCTAAAGGCGTCAAATCGCATGATCTTGGTGGCCAACTTACCGGTCCATTTCTTGAGATGAATTGTTCTCCGAAGTTTTCCCTCAAAATGGCCATAGAATCGCGAGCTGTGTGGCATGTAGCGCCATCTTGTTGAAACCACATGTCAACCAAGTTCAGTTCTTCCATTTTGGGCAAAAAAAAGTTGGATATCATCTCACGGTAGCGCTCACCATTCACAGTTACGTTACGATTCGCATCATCTTTGAAGAAGTACGGTCCAATGATGCCACCAGCCCATAAACCGCACCAAACTGTGACTTTTTCTGGATGCATTGGTAGCTCTTGCAATGCTTCTGGCTGATATTCACTCCAAAATCGACAATTCTGCCTATTTACGTACCCATTGAGCCAAAAATGAGCTTCGTCGCTGAACACAATTTCTTTCTTTCTGAACTTTCTTAACAGAGCACGCATTTTGATAATAAAATTCAATGATTTGCAAGCGTTGCTCGTTAGTAAGTCTATTCATGATGAAATGTCAAAGCATACTGAGCATCTTTCTCTTTGACACCATGTCTGAAATCCCACGTGATCTGTCAAATACTAATGCATGAAAATCCTAACCTCAAAAAAATCACTCTTTATATATATATTGACGAAATTTCGCATGCTTGTAGCAGAGGCGTTTTCCAGATGATATGTAGAATTTTGGATACCTAGTTTTTGATTTTTTTTGAAAAAATAAGCAACGCCATTCGATAAAATCTTAACCCCATTTATTTATAAAAAATATTGATATTTTTATATTTATCAGTATAAATATATATTTAAATATATATTTTTTTTAATTTCAATTTTGTAAGCCTACTTTGGGGACAGACTGTTGTTTGTTGTTACTAACCACTTGTTTCACTGTAAAAGTGGCGACATCGTGGTCGTGTTTGTTTACACACACGCACTCCCACCCAATTGCTATCCTTAATGGAATAATTTAAGGTGACATCTTTTGTTGTTATTCATGAATTAATTAAAGCATCCTTAAGACTTAGTTGAACACTCTACACAGACACACAACATTTTTTGGTTTGTTTGGAATTAAATGCATCCCACATATTCATTCTTATCACAAAAAAGGAATTTATTCACGAAGAATTTTCTATTTCTATATAAAGGTTTCGCTTCTTAGCGTTCGAATAGGCGAATAAGGCGATCAAATCGAAATTTTAAAAATCACGACTGCAAATTTAAAGGCATCAATTCGTACCCAGGGGAATTTTATTCGCGGTTTGGGTGATTGAGTTTATCCATTGACTACTCAAATATTACTAATGAGCAGGGTACACACAGAAAAAAATAATATATATTTGCCAGGAAAAAATATATATTTAAATTATAAAAAATACTTCTTTTGAACCCTCCACCACATAATGGGGATATACTAACTTTGTCATTTCATTTGTAACACCTTGCAATATCGAACTGATAACCTCTAAGACGATTTAGCCACGTCCGTCTGTGCGTCTGTTGAAAGCACGGTAGCATCCGAACGAAAGGAGCCAGGACGTCCCTGAATTCGTTTAATAGTTGTAGATCGGTTGGGATTGAAAGTGGGCGAAATCGGTCAAGAGGGAAAAATGTTTCCCTCACAAGGACTGAAAATACCCCTAATATTTCGAGTACTTAAGCATGCTTTTGAATATGTCTGCTTATTTTTGGAATGCGCACTCCCCATATACCAAAAACGTGCAGCATAAAGTGATTTTCATTTGTTGGGGGTGAAATGGGACAAAAAGGTACCTATAAAACGGCAACAGCTAGAAACACGAACTTTTTTTTCCAAATTCGTACTTTTTTCACTTTTACGACAAAAATCGGTAGAAACATGTAGTTAGGTTATTTTGCACTGTGTACATGAGAGATAATGATTTATCATAATTTGTATTTTTTGGAATGGAAAATACAGGGTTTTCCAACAAGAGGTGTTGCGGTAGCTGTCACTTTTGAAGCTTTTATTCATTGACGATACACGCTTCAACAACGCATTGAAGTTATTAAAATTTATGAATGAAAATGATCCGGAATTCCATCGAAACTCGAAACTTGTATACACATTAAAATCGGTGAAGTATTTCACGAGTTACAGGCATTTTTATATATAGTATTTTTATACCCTCCACCTCCAGGATGGGGGTATATTCACTTTGTCATTCCGTTTGTAACTCCTTAAAATATGCATCGGAGACCCCATAAGGTATATATATTCTGGGTCGTGGTAAAATTCTAAGACGATATAGCTATGTCTGTCTGTCTGTTTAAAGCACGATAGCGGCCGAACGAAATGAGCTAGGAGGTTCAAATTTTCCCTAAATGTGTCTTATGGTTGCAGATCGGTTGGGATTGAAAGTGGGCGAAATCGACCCAGAGGGAAAAAATTTTCCCTCACAAGGACTGAAAATACCCCTAATATTTACAGTATTTCAGCCTGCTTTTTGTATATGTCTGCTTGTATTTATTTGATATTTGGAATGAACATTCCCCTTTTAGCATAAAGACGCACCATAAAGTGATTCTTATTCGTAGGGGACGAAATGGGACAAAAAAGGGATACAAATGGTACATATTAAACGATAACAGCTAGAAACACGAAATTTGGTGTGTACATTCATCTAATTGAGTAGATACATAATGTAAAAGTATTTTTTCCAAATTCGTACTTTTAAGGGGTAAAATGGGAATAGAGGGATAAAAATGGTACCAACCAAACGGCTGTACCTAGAATAATGAACTTCGGTGTATACATTCCTCTAATTGCATAGACAAGTAAAATACACGGATTTTTCAAAATTCGTACTTTTGGGGTTACAAAAAAGGGATAAAAATAGTACCAAACAAATGACCGCAGCTAGCGTCATGAAATTCTGAGTATACATTCCTCTGACTGTGTAGACACGGAAAATAAACTGATTTTTCGAAATTCGTACTTTTTGGGGTCAAAATGGAAAAAGGCGACAAAAATAGTACCAACCAAATGACCGCAGCTAGAGTCATGAAATTCGGAGTATACATTCCTCAGACTGCGTAGAAACAGAAAATAGGCGAATTTTTCGAAATTAGTACTTTTTGGGGTTAAAATGGAATAAGGGGATACAAATAGTACCAAGCAAATGACCACAGCGAGAGTCATGCAATTCGGAGTATTCATTCCGCTGACTGCGTAGACACGGAAAATAAACGAATTTTTCGAAATTCGTACTTTCAAGGGATAGAATGGAACAGAGGGATAAAAATAGTACCAACTAAACGACTACAGCTAGAATGATGAAATTCTAATTGTGTAGAAACGTCAAGGGGATAAAATTGTTACCAACCAAATGGGCGCAGCTGGAATCATGGAATTTGCTGTATACATTCCTCTGACTGCATAGACACGCAAAATAAAAAGTTTTATTTCAAATTCGTATTTTTTCTTTTACGGCAAAAATTCGTTGAATCATGAAGTTAGGCTATTTTGCACTATGTACGTCTGATAATGGATTTTCAAAATTTGTACTTTTGGAATTAAAATAGAATGGAAAAACAACCAACTGAAGCACCCACTATCTACCGATATTTATGGTATTCAAGCTTTTTGAAAATATAAATATAAAAATATTTATTTTTTGGATTGACGTATATAAGCGTGGTTTGAAATAATTAAAATATTATATTTATTTATAAAATTATTTTGTCAATATTTGTTTTGGTTTGGCTATATTAAAAACAAGTAAGGAAAGGCTAAAGTCGGGCGGGGCCGACTATATGATACACTCCACTTTCCAACCGAATACAGTCCAACTCGGTAATAAAGTGGAAACGGGAAGAATTTTTTTATGTTTCCTAATCATAGGCTAATACAACCTGGTACGATTTGTCAAATCGATAAGAATATTTGTATCGGGGCTATATCCAAACATGGAAAAATGTGACTAATTTTCACAATAAGTTCTTCCAGTTCAAATATAAGGTGTTATGCTCACTTTGAAGAAATTCGGTGAAAATTCGTGGTTTGTGGGGCGGAAAAAGTTAAATCGGGAGCGAAATTTGTATGGGAGCTATATATAAATCTGAACCGATCTGACACATTTTTACGACAGGTGTTTCTAGTTGAAATATAAGATGTTTTACCAAATCTGAAGACAATATGATACAATATGTGGTTTCTAGAGCGGAAAAAGTCAAATCGGGAGCGAAGTTTGTATGGGAGCTATATATAAATCTGAACCGATCTGACCCATTTTTACCACAGGTGTTTCTAGATGAAGTATAACATGTTTTGCCAAATTTGAAGACAATCTGATACAATACGTGGTTTCTAGAGCGGAAGAAGTCAAATCGGGAGCGAAATTTGTATGGGAGCTATATATAAATCTGAACCGATATAACACATTTTTACCACAGGTGTTTCTAGTTACAATATAAGATGTTTTGCCAATTTTAAAGAAAATCTGTTGTAATATGTGGTATCTAGAGTGAAAAGAGTCAACTCGGGAGTGAAATTCGTATGGGGGCTATATCTAAATCTGAACCGTTTTTCTTCAAATTAAATAGCGTTCGTACTTATCCCGAAAAACATCGTTGTGTAAAGTTTCATTTGGTTCTGTCTACAATTGCGACCTGTATCGTGGTTACAAGAATAGATGGACGGACGGACGGACGGACGGACGGACGGACGGACAGACAGACAGACAGACAGACAGACGGACATTGCTAAATCGACTCAGAAAGTGATTCTAAGACGATCGGTATAATTAACAATGGGTCTATCTCGTTTCCTTTTGGGTGTTACAAACAAATGCACAAAGACATAATACTCTCGTGGAGTGTATAAAAATATATATTTTCCTGTAATATTACTGCACTACTACGAAAACCGACAACCTCTGTGGAATGCAATTCATGATGGACGGTATATAAAGCTCGGCCCGGCCGAACTTAACGCCGTTTTTACTTGTTTTTATTTTATTTATTGAAATTATTCACTAAATATTAGTAAACGCCCCTAAGGTTATAAATACCCAGGACCGACTTTTCTTTTCTTTAGAGTACACTCTTCGCCAGGAACACGTTACATCTGTCCCACTGACCAACACGTATGACGCACATTTCCCATAAATATAACATTTTAAACAGCCAACACGAAATCGTTGACATTGATCTAATGAAGCATGAAACTCAAAATCAAAGCGACGATCAATATGGACCTAATGATCGATGTGAATGTAAAGCTTAACACGAGCCATGGCTCCACTCCACTCCATTCACAAGACAAGACAAGACACAACCTACTACTCACTCGTACGTACGCTACGCTCTTAATGTCAATGACAAAGCGGCAGAGGCAGAGGCACAAATGCGTTGTAAGTGCAATCGGATATACTGCAGCATAAGATGCACTCCACCGAAACTGTTGACCACACAAACGTCGTCGACATGCTGTGAACTTCAGGTAAAACAAAATATGAAAAATAAAAAAAAATAATAATGAATTGGTCGGCCGTCTTAGCACGAAGGACAACGCCACGTCATCATGTCATATTCATATGATTCATGGGGAGCTGTTGGCTTGATGCTAAGCATCTCGCATCTCACATCTTGTTGAATGAATGTTGAGTCAATGTGATGATGTTGATGATGATGAGGAGATATATCACGTGTGCCCGCGTAAATTGTGGTGACTAGAGAATGGCGGCGAGTGCATAACTGGTGGCATGTTGGCTAAATACGGATCTTAAATACAGTTCGTGCTGTGCCTCCGTTTTTTCTTTTTGTTTTTGTTGTTTGTGGAACTGCCTCATGCCCTGTAGTGGCACTTGGAGATCTTAACAATGTTTCGAATGTTAAAAAGTAACTGGTACACGTACATAAATACATACATACTTATGTTTATAGCGAATTGCGTAATTTTATGTGCTCACTCACTCACTCACTCGTTCAATCCGAACGTCTGTACTTCTGCGCAAACAAATGATTTGTGGCACATCTTCAGCATCGTGATTGTGCGCTGAGACGAGGGAAGGGGCGAGTGAACATCAACTATAATTTGTTATTTTATAATTGTTCTACAAACATTATGTTGACAATTCAAATTAGTCGTAGAGAGCCGTGGTTAGAATATGAAAATATATCCAATGGCATGGCGTTACATTCGCAACTGCGCCATTACCAGCAGCCAGTCACGTGCAAATGCGGATTTGCATATGTGTATCCGACAAGTACGACGATTTTGAGCCATCTCTAACGTCTTTTGAGAATACGAGCAAGAATGCTTGCAACACATATACGTATGATTTTTCCGGAGTCGTACATGGCTGCACAACAGAGGCTAATATCTTTTGAAACTCAGGGTCGGCTTTGGAGCCTATATTTATTTTGTCCATACCATTAACATAGTACAAGGCGTATTATTAATATTAATTAAAATAAAACTTTTGAACGGAAAACAAGTAAAAGGAGCGTTATGTTCGGCCGGGCCAAACTTGTTATACCCTCCACCATGGGTTGCATTCCACAGAGGCAGTCGAATTTCGTAGAAGTGCAGTAATATTACAGGAAAATGTTTTTTTTTAATATAGCCAAATCAAAACAAATAAAAACATTGAAAAACAAGTAAAAACGGCGTTAAGTTCGGCCGGGGCGAACTTTATATACCCTCCACCATGGATTGCATTCCACAGAGGTTGTCGGTTTTCGTAGAAGTGCAGTAATATTACAGGAAAATATAAATGTCACCATGCCATTTGTAACAAAAATTGCATTCTATTAAATATAGAAGCAAAATGGTCTTGAGCCAGGACAATATCCCATTTCAAATCAAATATTGATTACAGACCAAAAAAATGCAAACGAAAAAAACTAAAACAAATGAACGTTGGCACGGCAGAAGTATTTATGGGTGTATATATACACATACTTACATATGCAACTCAATGAGATGCTTGTAAGATGGCATGTGTGCTTTATTACTTGGTGCGATTTTATAAACGCAAATTCGGCAAGTGAGTTGTGCTTCTCGTTCGTTTGTGAGAATCATCTCCTTATAGAGGCCGGGTTTGATGTTGAAAAGTCGCTGCGAAGCCACTTGAAAAGACTTTTGACATGGTCGAAATCATGATCGTGGTAGTCTGCAGCCAAGTAATAAATGTCACCATGCCATTTATAAATAAATTTGCATTCTATTAAATATAGAAGCAAAATGGTCTTGAGCCATGACAATATCCCAGTTCAAATCAAATATTTATTACAGACCAAAAAAATGCAAACGAAAATAATACTCTCGTGGAGTGTATAAAAACTAAAAGGAAAATATAATTTTTTAATATAGCCAAGCCAAAACAAATACAAATATTGAAAAATTAATTTTATAAATAAATACAATATTTTAATTATTTCAAACCACGCTTATAAGGTAATGCTACCAATACTTCAATTCAAAAAATAAATATTCTTACATTTATATTTTCAAAAATATTTTCAAAGCCATAAATATTGGTAGATAGTGGGTGCTGCAGTTGGTTTTATTTTCATTCTATTTGAATTTTGAAAATCCATTATCAGACGTACATAGTGCAAAATAACCTAACTTCATGATTCAATTTTTGCCGTAAAAGTACGAATTTGGAAAAAAAACTTTTTATTTTGCGTGTTTATGCAGTCAGAGGAATGTATACACCGATTTCCATGATTCCATTTGGTTGGTACCATTTTTAACCTCTTGACGTTTCCACGCAATTAGAATTTTATCATTCTAGCTGTAGTCGTTTAGTTGGTACTATTGTTATCCCTCTGTACCATTGTATCCCTTGAAAGTACTAATTTCGAAAAATTCGTCTATTTTCCGTGTCTACGCAGTCAGAGGAATGTATACTCCGAATTTCATGACTCTAGCTGCGGTCATTTGATTGGTACTATTTTTATCCCCTTTTTTTCATTTTAACCCCAAAAAGTACGAATTTCGAAAAATCAGTTTATTTTCCGTGTCTACACACTCAGAGGAATGTATACTCCGAATTTCATGAATCTAGCTGCGGTCATTAGATTGGTACCATTTTTATCCCCTTTTTTCATTTTAACCCCTAAAAGTACGAATTTTGAAAAATCCGTGTATTTTACTTATCTATGCAATCAGAGGAATGTATACACCGAATTTGATTATTCTAGATACAGCCGTTTGGTTGGTACCATTTGTATCCCTCTATTCCTATTTTACCCCTTAAAAGTACGAATTTGGAAAAAATGCTTTTATATTATGTATCTACTCAATTAGAGGAATGTACACACCGAATTTCGTGTTTCTAGCTGTTGTCGTTTAATATGTACCATTTTTTATCCCTTTTTTACCCCATTTCACCCCCTACAAATAAGAATCACTTTATGGTGCACGTTTTTGCTATAAGGGAAATGCGCATACCAAATATCAAGCAAATATAAACAGACATATTCAAAAAACATGCTTAAATACGCTAAAATATTAGGGATTATTATGGGTATTTTTAGTGCTTGTGAGGGAAAAATTTTCCCTTTGAACCGTTTTCGTCCAGTTGCAATCCCAACCGATATATGACCATAAAACACACATTTGGACGTCCTAGCTTCTTTCGTTTAGATTTTAGCGTGCTTTCAACAGACAGACGGTCGGACATGGCTAGATTGTCATAGAATTTTATGACGAACAAGAATATATATATTTATAGGGTCTCAGGACGATATTACAAACGGAATGACTGGAGGTGGAGAGTATAAAAAGTGAATAAAACATGAAACGAACTTTGCAGTCCATTTGATCATCATTGTAACTAAGCTATTCTTTTGTCTCTTTAATTTAATTATATTTTCGTTTTTAGTAATATAAGTCAGAAATAATATTTTTTCAACTTTCTATTTTTCGAGCATGCTGGACCTTTCTGCAGAAATGTCCTTATATTTACGAAATTTCAAATGTTTAGAGCAGAGGTGTTTTTAAAAAATCCAAAATTTGGTGGTGGAACTATGAACAACAAATAGTGTTTGCTTTTTTTCTCTATCGCGTCCAGTCGAACATGAGTAGTCAACATATGTAGTTTACAGCGTATGATTAATATTAATTAATTATTATGACTCATACGCCTACATTTTATACGTTACTTAGTGGTTGCAAATCTAATCGATTTAGGAATTAACTGATTAAAGAGGAAATTAAACGGATCTAATTTACCTGTTTTAAAATTTTGAGTTTTGCTTCATAACTCTTGTTCTTCAATTGAATTATTCTTAGACCAGACTTTTTGAAGCAACATATCCAATTTAAAAACATGAAAACGTGAAAACGTGTAAAAATCCGTCATTTGAAACCACGGTGGAAGCGTATGTCTTTTTACGAAAAAGGAAGAAATGAAAATTTACAAGCAAAAAACGATCAATGCAAAACATGTATTTTTGCAAAAAATAGTATTAATACAAACTCAATCAATTACTAACGGCCTCGTCACACGATTTACAAATATCATATCAGATTCCATACAAATTTGACATTTGTAAATCGACCTAATGTCACTTCAGATAGATTTCTAATGCAGTGAGACAAGAATATATGTATATGTGTTATTTAGGTAATTTTACAAAACAAAATTATGTGCCAACGTTAAAAAATGGCTAAAAATTGTTAAAAAGTTGTGTTTGCTGGACAGATTTATCAAATCCGATGAGAAAGTGAAAATCGGTTGATAACCATCTAAGTTACAGGTAACTCAAGATTTTGGAGGTGTCTGAGAAATTTCAAATACTGATTCAAGTTCTACTCGACAATAAAATAATATCACCTCCCCAGTTTCATTTCAAAATTTAACATGACCAATTTTTGAGGGTCACCAGTAGGGTTGCAAAATTTTGCAAATCATCTGGAAAAAATCTCTGCTGTCAGCATGTCAAATTTCGTCAATATCTCTTTTTCTATTGAAAAGATACAGAATTAATTGCAAAAAAAAAATCGATTTTGGGCAGTGGTGAAGATGTGTTCTAGAGGTGGGATTGTGTTGTATGGAATTTTTAGGAATTCGATTTGGATACGCTAGAAATCCCTATTTTGTTAGGTTCGGAAAAAATGCATAAGCGAAAAAATTGGGGGTAGTTGGGTGGCGCTCATCGGGGTCAAAAGTGAGGGAAAAGGGGTAAAAATACACAAAAAGCCCGAAAACTGCCTCGGAGTCGTCCCCAGAGGGGTTAAATGTAAGACCGACCCTCATTCGTTTTCCGTTCCCAACATTTTTTCGAACACACATACCCCTATCCCAACTCCTTAAGAGGGCTCCCATACAAAAATATTTTTTTTAAATTTGTTCCTACTGTTCTTACTGGCCCAAGGAGCCCGCTAGGGGAGTCAAATGTATGACCGACCCCCAATATTTTTTCAATCCCCACATTTTCTCAGAACACAGTTACTCGCTACTTCCTACCCTTAAGGTGGTACCCGTACAATTTTTTTATTTTTTATAATTTTTTATGAAAGGGCAGCCTGCCCAGGAGTCGTCCATAGCCGGGTTAAACATAAGAAAATTAATTTTCCCTCCCTAACATTTTTCCGAACACACTTACCACCTATCCCAACTTCTTTATGGGGCTCCCATATGATTTTTAAATAATTTTTGCGATGTTTTCAAAATAAGTTGTCAATAAAGCGCCGCTGGCGATATTTTTTAAATAATCCGATTGTAAAATATTTAGTGTGGGTTCAAATGGGACACAACAAACGAAAACCCAACTCAAATTTTCATGTGTAAACGCCCTTTCTATCGTTTTTACGTCGCTCTCAATTAGGCCTTGCGGTATTTGGTGAATCTGGCAACCTGAGATAGTGTAATAACGACCGCTTAGAACATTTATTTTGACGTTTGCTTATCTCCGGTAAAAGCCGATTTTTGCAAAAAAAAATAAGCGAAGGGTAGGTCAGAAGCTTTTGGCAATTTAGCAGCGCAGTTTTTTAATAGATCTTGATTTTGCTGAAGATTAACGGTAGAAAAGAAACCCAATATGTTCGCCCTCAGCCGTAATGTCAGCAATGTTGCCAAGTAAGTGAAAACAAAGACAAAAAATAAAAGTTCTGCACAACAGCAACATATACGAAAGCAAAAGTGGAAAAAAAAAGTTACATCACAAAGCCGTAGTGCGATTTTAAGGATATTTGCATTCTCTCTTTCACAGGAGTGCCGTACGCGGAAAGCATACTCTGCCCAAGTTGCCCTACGACTATGCAGCCTTGGAGCCCATTGTCTGCCGTGAAATCATGGAATTACATCACACCAAGCATCATCAGACCTAC
The DNA here is from genome assembly GCA_947397865.1 of Polietes domitor. Taxonomy (NCBI): domain Eukaryota; kingdom Metazoa; phylum Arthropoda; class Insecta; order Diptera; family Muscidae; genus Polietes; species Polietes domitor. The sequence continues at coordinate 120,820,329 of OX377622.1, forward strand.
GTCAATAACTTGAATGCTGCCGAAGAACAGTTGGCCGAGGCCCAAAGCAAAAATGATGTTACCAAGATCATCTCTTTGGCCCCGGCTTTGCGTTTCAATGGAGGCGGTCATATCAATCACTCGATTTTCTGGGAAAATTTGACCAGCGAAAAGACTCAACCCTCGGCTGAGTTGAAAAAGGCCATCGAATCGCAGTGGAAGAGCTTGGATGATTTCAAAAAAGAAATGACCACTCTCACCGTGGCCGTGCAAGGCTCCGGCTGGGGTTGGTTGGGCTACAATAAGAAGACCCAGAAGCTGCAGATTGTTGCCATGCCCAACCAAGATCCTTTGGAGGCCAGTACTGGTAAGTCCAGAAGGAAACAACGATGTTTTTAAAAGAGTTATTGTCATATTTGTTTTTGCTCAGGTTTGGTACCCTTGTTTGGCATCGATGTCTGGGAGCATGCCTACTATTTGCAATACAAAAACTTGCGTCCTTCTTATGTAGAGGCCGTTTGGGATATTGCCAACTGGAATGATATTTCCAAACGTTTTGCCGCTGCCAAGTAAGCGTTTAAGCAGCGCAGGCGTTGTTTCGAAAATGTAATGTAACACTGTCATTATCATCGTGTAGCTTAGCTATAAATAATTATATGTATACACTTAGCAAGTGATCTTTGTTAAACGTAAAAATATCCGGTGATCGATCCATCTGATGAATAAATAAAAATTACCTCTTATATCCGAAGTTTGCGTGTTTCAGTCAGTTTGAAAGATTCGTTAAATTGGGAACTATTTGCCCGCACTTTTTTGAGTTGCCAGGTGAAGTCATAGGCCAGTTGATTGACTTTTTTCTGGGAACCTCGACTTTTTTGATTTACCAGATGAAGTCATAATACAGTTGATTGACTTTTTTCATCCGATTGTAAAAGGAACTGTCAAATTAGAGAATTGCCAGGTTTTGCTCTGCTGCTATCTCTTTTTATTAGTTCGCCTTGGGAAGAACTTGCTTTCTTATTAAAAGACCAAGTATTGTCCAGTTTTTTTTATAAAATATTTGATATTTAATTGTTGTATGTTAAAAAAGAAAGTACAGTATAACAAATCAGCCAACAGAAAGAAAAAAGTTCAGACCGTTTCCCGATATTTTACAACCTTTACGAAACAGTCGTCATAAGTTCTGTTGGCTTATCTAAAATAAAATATAACAATTTTAACAGTCAACCGGCAATATCACTTCCAACAACTCCGGATTATCACACAGCACTGCCTCTTTGGTTGGTGCCTCTGCAACATAACCCACAACCCAGGCCAACTGTTCGCCATTCGTCAGGGCTTTAAAATCTTCACAATATCCTTGCGACGCCTCCGGTGACATGGCTATCAGTAGGCCACCGGATGTTTCCACAGATTTGCCCGACCTAAGTTTTGCATTGGTATAGTTTAGTTTCTCCGCAAAACCCAAAATGTTCTTAATGATGGGCAATCTTTCGATGACAAATTTAAGATTTTCCTTTTGGAACTCAGCCAGATTTGTAGCGTGGCCCAACAAACCGAAACCCGTTACGTCAGTGGCCGCATGAGCATTATACTTGTGCATGAGTATGGCGGCATTTCTGTTTAGGTAGGTCATAGATTTCACCGCCATTTGGTAGGCTAATATAATATCCTTTTCCGAATAATGTTTTGCCAGCTCCAAGTATTTGTCAGTCTTATCGTAAAGCCATAGATAAGCGTTGGTAGCCAACTGAGTTCCCAAGGGTTTGGTCAGTACCAGATGATCGCCTGCCTTGGCATTACTGGGCATTATAACTTGATCCTTTTTTACCACGGCTGAGGCAATGCCCCCAATCATGCACCAAGGATTAATAACGGAATTCTTCAAATATGGAGGACATTTGGCATCGCCAGCAGCATCACGAAAGCCCGCGATAATCATGGGCATAATGATATTGCGTTCGTCCTCGGTTATTTCAGTTGGGGTACTCAACATGATGTCCAGCTTATCCAATTCCGTTACACCCACTGCATAGACATCACTAACTACGTTGGCCACTGCAATTTTACCCATTATGAAAGGATCATTGACCAGAGGATAAAAGAAGTCTACTGTCTGTATCAAACGCAAATCCGGGTGCTTCTTCAATGGTATCACCGCACAATCCATACCGGACCCAATATAGTCTTCGCCATGTGCTGCTACATCTGCTGTTCGATTATCTGTTAAGATTTGTGTACCCAATAAATACTTGTTTAAAGTATCCTGGGGTATCTTGCAACCTCATCCACGTAAGGTTGAAAATTTTGTCAATTGAAAGTCCGGCCGTAGGCCATGCGATTCGGGATTAAACATATTTGCTTGAGGAATGAAAAAGGAAAGTTTTTTATTATATAATATATTGACATATATTATTTTACAAAGGATAAACTATTTGGATTTCAGTTTATGGAAAGAACACTTCATCGGATAAAAATAAAAAGTAAATTTTATATTACTTTGAAGTCTCTTCTGGAACAAAGCATTCTTAAGTAGTGAGTCCTTAACGCAAACTGTAAGAAATTTTAGATTTTAAGATATCGGCCTTCAGTTCAACCTTCATGAAGCCCAACTTCATCTCGGTGACTCTGTTAATAAGCAAAATTCCATATATGGGATTCAGAGAATCCACACGTAACTATTGAGAAGCCAATCCACAACGAGTCACTGTTTGGTGCGGAGTTTGGCCTGTACTGAAAAATTGGGTAAATCGGATGAGGTACTGCCGAGCCAGTCGTGTTAGTCATATGAATGATATTGTGTTCCATTATAAATGACAAAGTTCGACTTTTCCAATAAAACCAGTAATTTGAAAAAAAAAGTCAGTAGTTTTTTATAGCCGATTCTAATTTTAAATGGCGCACCCTATACATTCCTCGAGACATTTGCATTAGTATTCCACCGACATTCATCCCAATAAACATTTTTGCTTGAATTCAAGTGGAATTCAAGTTGAATTCCAATATTATTTTCCAATTTCAAGTGTTGAATTATGCTTGAATTCCACTTGAAAACAATAGCGATCTCCAGCAATTTTAACCTTTGAATTCCAGTCGGAAAATAAAGTGACTTTACAGTGTAAATCAAGCCCGGAATTCTAGTGTTATTCAAGTCGAACTAAACAACCTTGGGAGTTGGAATTCAAGCCTCGAGTTACAGTGTTATTCAAGTCAAACTATACAGCTCAGTGAGCTGGATTTCAAGCCTGGAATTACACTTTAATCCCTACATTCGAATTCAAGTCCTTTTTTTCGATAAAATTAGAAAAAATATCACGTTTACTTGGCATACATAATGTGAACATTATTATTACATATTTAATAACTATTATGTTTACATAACAGAAAAATTGAGATCAATTATGTGTATGATATTATATGTTTACATAACAGCAATATTGAGATCAATTAAATGTATGAATGGAAATATATGAAAAAAACAAGTGAATTAATAATACGAATGGAAATAAAAATACGGAAGAAAAGAAATGTGTAATCTTCAAGATGTACTTGAATTATTCCTGGATATTTTTTTATAGAACCGATTTTTGGCTTGCTGGAAAAATGCGATTGTACACTTTTCAAACTCTGCATCCGTGTGATCAAAAAATTTGTTGTTATAGGCAACTGTAAATGAAAACATTGGTAATTGGTAATGAGAAGACAAATGCATGGATTAGGTCCTTACGTTTTATGGCAAGTGTTGTTGACAATGCTTTTAAAGCTGTTTTAGATACGGATCCTTGCCAACAAAAAGATTGTGCTACATCATCGCCCATTAGTTTCCTCCAACAATTTGTAATGAACTTTTGGGAATTTCCAGAGACTTGTTCCTTAAATTCCGTAACCTAAAACGGTTGATCATAAATACATTAGAGCATACATTTTTTATGAGTATTCTCGCAAATTAGCGATATGTAATTATCATTACCAAATTGAAAAATTGTTCCTCCGACGATTCTACATTCTTCTCAAAGTTTAAAAAAGACTCTTTGTTTGAAAATGGATTTTGTGGTAATACGTGGGATTTTGTGGTATTAGGTGTTTGGCTTCGGGTGTTTTGCAATAACTTAACTTCTTCTAATAATCGTAACATAACTCTTTGGGTTGCATCAAGTTTTTCCATTATTGCTTGCACATCTGCAATGATAAAAGTCAATTATTAACATTCGTCGGTATTTTCATCTTTATTAGTTACCTTTTTTTGAAGCTGGTTGATCGCCTCGTTGGGATTCTTCCATTCTGAATTGTTCATTGAAATCCATCTATAAGTGGTATAAATACGTATAAATTTCGCTCAAAGTTCTGGAACATTACTATTTTCTTTTGGATGTTATTTAAGCAGTGCTCTTCCATTACATTACTCAGAGTGAGGTCGTTGCTTGCATATATGTTAAAACGGCTTGACTTAACTGGCAATTCAAAAAAATCATTAAGATTGAGTATTTCATATGATTTAATTTTGCAGGATTCCGGGTAATTTGTAATGGAATTGACTATATAAATTTTGTTGCCAATGGAATAGAGGTTGTCAGGTTGTTTATTGGAGATAAAATAATTCTTGAAATTTATGTGTTTTAAATTGCCAAACGATCTTGATTTGGTTTCTTCAGATGATTTACATTTAGTGGATAAACTCTCTTCAACAATCCGGTTATAAAGTTGACTGCCAATTTGATGATGCTTTCTCATTTTTTTCTTAATTTGTTGCAAACAATTCTCGTATTTAAATGCACTGATCGATTCCAAATCACCATAAAAGTCTACGTCCTCAACCAAATGTAACAAACAGTGAAAATTAAATGTGAGGAAAGATTCGTCATAAAGAAGCGTTATTTGGTTTACGAATTCCGACAACATACTTTGGGCACAGTCTTTATTAACTAAAGAATTTTGTTTATCCAAAAGTATTCGCATAGAGAGGCTAAGTAATAGAAAGTGTTGATATTTAGCGGGTTCCAGAAGATCTTTTAACACAAAAATGCCCGTATATAATAAAAATTGTCTGTATTCTGTAGCTTTGTATCTCTCCAACTCGTTAAAAGGGCGCGGCTTACGAGCAAATTCTCTTGGAATTTGTGTCTTAAGGAAAAGGAATTTTGACTCTAATTGGTTGATTTGGTTGGGACGTAAACAAAAATTTGTACCTCTCTTTTTGATCCAGCCTATCATAAGAGTTTTGACGACACCCAGACATACCACGTGCATATAATCGTTTGGAAAAGATTTCACCATATCAATATTCAAATTTTCGATTTCCAGCTTTTCCATCTGTTTATGGTGATTTGGGTCTGTTCTTTCTCGGAAGTCGGAATCTGTTCGCCTTGGATGGCTCTCGAAATGAAAAATCATCCTTCTGCTGCACGCGGTGCCTTTTTGGATGCATTTTGGACAGCTACTGTACCCCGTATGACCCTTGATCCCAAGAACAAATGATCGCGCTGGAGCATCACAAATAAACGATCTGCACCGCACTGTGAAGTGTTCCCCGTTGAAATGAATTCCATCGACGGCCAGACGCTTAAATTCATCCACAAATTGCTTCAAAAGCAAATCGGAACTGGGGGGCTTTTTCATCCCACAGAATGCTGTCACTGTGTATACTTCTTTATACCCATTTACGTTCATTAAAACAGGCCATACTTGCCTGTTTGAACTTTTAGATAAGGGCAGGCCGTCGATATTTATATTTATATCAAGATTTGAATCAGCAGGTTTGTTCTTGACCAAGAAGTCCGTAAGGGCGTCTTCTAATCCGTACCACATAAGCTCTCCAGATCCCATATTTATGACAACCGGGGATTTTGGCGTACATTTTAATGTACGAGCATCAATTGGCAGCCCACTTACATCGTGTTTTCTTAAAATCTTCAGTAACTGGCTTGTTGCCGCATTTGATACATTGAATTCCACAGCCCAACTTGCGAGTTCATTTCTTAGTTCATGGCCTTGTTGCACTTCTGTTCTGTTGATTGGCGCAGATTCATCTTCAAAATCATCAAACTGGTTCATAGATGTTTCTCCATATTCTTCAGGTGCCTCCTCAGTATCTTGCTCCCTACTCTGAGTAAGCAATGCAAATATTTTGCGAGCATCTGCTTTCGATTTTTTGTTCATACTTACTCGCAGAATCTAAAAAAATTTCACAGATATTTCACTTATGCACTTCACTTTGTAATCACGATTTATTTACCTTTTTGTTATATTTTCTTCGTTATCTATAATATTCGCCCGTACGATATTGCTTTACTGACACAAACTTCCAGCTCTTCGAAATATATGAAAATATATTTTCAATAAACTGGAATATGACTTGAAAATTTGTATAAATTCAAGTTAAAATTCAAGCAATATTTCAAGCACTTGAATTATAAATTTTTGGTAACTATTTTCAATACATTGGAATATCGCTTGAAAATAGGTTTAAATTCAAGTTTAAATTCAAACAATATTTCAAGCACTTGAATTTTAAAATTTTTGTGCTTATTGGGATTCTATTCAGCTACGCAAATAGAATTTGTACATATATGGAATATACCAAATATATAAGTACACATAAGAACATAGAGGACCCTTAACTCGGGAAATATAGTCCGCCTCCAATTGTATTATAATCACATCACCCAACACGAATTTAAAAAAGATGAAACTATTCAAAAACCTTCATTCATTCTATGGGGCTTTTATGGATAGTAGTGTCTTCCATAGAATGGAAATTAGAAATTTTATTAAATAAATATTAACTCACCGCTGGAAATAATAAATGATAACGATCACAGTTATCTCTGTCAACATAAAAAATAAATTACTGGCAGATGATCTCAAGAAAATAGTGAAGAAAGGCAATTTTGATAAATGTCATTTAAAAGAAAGGTGACAAAGAGCAAGACAAAAAATTAAAACAGACCTGGTATGAAGAAAATTTCCAGATGTCGCCCATAAAAAAGAAACAATGCACTACGAAGTGCTGTTTACACTTCAAGATTTATTGAAAATAGTTTATAGCATTGTCACACTACATGCCAAATCTAGCTGAAATGACATAAGGTCGATTTACAAATGTCAGATCCCATACAAATTTGACATTTGAAAATCGACAATATGTCATTTCAATTGGATTTCACATCATAGCCTTGTTACACAGCAAGCGAGGTCTAGCTCAAATGACATAGGGTAGATTTACAAATGTCAGATCCCATACAAATTAACATATGATAATATGTTAATGTCATTTACATTCTATTGAAATATATATATATATTTTTTTTTGAATTGGGGACAGGACAATCCTGACATAAGAAATTTTCTTCTATATTGGAAATGTATTTATAAAAGTCATGGAAATATTTTATACTTAAAACAAACGATTACTGCGTATATTTAAGAATCGTAGAATGGCATCCATTTCGTACCACTTCATAAATTGCGGCACCGTAATCGATACAATAAAGCCAATGATTTCCTCGACTTTACTGTATTTTATATAATAGACCTAGCTCATAATTAATCAATTAACGACGAATGGGTAGAAAAATACCCAAAAATAGAGCTACATTAAAAAAATTCTAGCTAGAGTCGTGTGAGAGGTATCGCAAATCCGTGTTTACTAACAGATAAAGAAAGGATGGAACTAATCAAAAAAATTTTGTGTTTATATAGGGTCATATCTTGGGGGGGGGGAATTCACGGGTCAAAAATCCTTAATTTTAAAAAGACAAAAAAATTAACATAAGTGGCTCTAAAAATTTTGTGGAGCAGACTTAGCAAAAAACTTCTTGATGCCTTATAGCCCTAGATGACCCCTATCTTACAAAAAAAAATCACTGAGATAAGGCCACTCGTCTGGGCTACAGGTACGATTTTATGACATGGGTATTTAAATACCCACTTAAGCGTTAAAGGGTTCTAAAACACAAGAAAGGTGAATTTTATTTTCCGATTAAAATTGGGTTTTTTGTAATGTTTTTTGGTAGGAATTCATAAAAAAAAACATTTTATTACATTTATAGCGAGATACATGTCATATAAGAGATTTATAACCATTTAGATTTTTTAATTTTATCAATGTTTTTTGGAGTGCCATCATGAAATTGTGCAAAACAGTTCTTTGGATGTAAGTTAGCACGGCATTTTTTGCATCCATACTCTGTTTTACCTCCACATTGTCCACAGCGTCCGCGTTTACCAATCTTTCCAATTATGTGATCAAATTTATCCATCCGTTTTGTCATTATTTGCGCCTTCGTGACAACTTTTCTATGAACATGGCCACGATTTTCCCTTATTGTTATCAATGCTTCAACAACACTTACACGAAAATCAAGTTGACTCATAAGCGGCGCGCCTTCAGATTTTCTAAAGATGCAGTGCAACTTCCAAGCATTCACCATAGCAGCATCCATAGCATTTGTGAGTAACGGCCAATACCATTTCTTTCCACGAACTTGAATGCGATAATTGTTCATAGCATTATCGAACAAATCCACTCCACCCATTCGCTGATTGTATTGATGTATAAGATGTGGTTGCTCGAGAGATACCATCTTCCGATTTTTCCGATCAAATCTTCTGGCTCGGCACATCGGCTCTACACCCAAGAAATTGGACATCAAAGTCACCACCTAAAACAAAAATAGTCAGTATTGGACGAATAAAGTGAATAAGATATATTTACCGAATTATCATTCCAACGAACAGCGATTGTCATCAAAACATACAAAAAATACGTTTATTGCTACTGTTTTCATATAATTTAGAACACGTTAATGCCTAAGTGGGTAGAAAAATACCCAAAGGCCACAGGCTCGTGTGTGAATGATGAAAATTTTTAAAAAAATACCACCGCAATATAAATGTCCTAAATACTAACTGTGTGAAATTTCGTCAAAATCGGAGGTCAGGCGTTAATGGGTTAAGAGATTTGATAAGGTGACAACATTATTATCCATTGGTATTTCTTAAATGGACCGCGAAGAAAATCCTGGCAGTTTTACAAAGCGAGTACTAAGCTAAGCAAATTTCAGCAAATCAGTTCATGTTAACTAATGAACTGTTTTTGGGCGGGTATTTAAATATATCTTTTAGTTAAATGACTGAAAACATATGTTTTTCATTGATTTTACATTTGTTGCAAGTGATTAAATATATATAACCACCCAAAAACTGGATATTATTGTGCTACTTGTTTTTTCATCTAACCTAGGGCCGGTTACTGTAACATATTTTCGTACGTCTATGTCCAACGATCCAAAGTCACTCAGTTATTGTGAGAAATCTATAAGCCACAAGACTCTGTAATTCGTGGTGTCAGCTAAAATAGTTCTTATCTGTGTTTAGAATTCATAAAATTCAAGTAATTGTTGAGTGATTTTTGATCGTTCGCCGTAGACGAACCAACGAACATTTACAGAACATGCCTTTAAGCAGAAATAAGCGCCCGAAAATTGGGCATGCATTTTTACAGTTTTTATAGAAAATTAAAAAAAAATTAAATTTAGATTTCAATATGATCCCACTTATTAATATTATTAACTAATACCCATATAGAAATATATTTTAGGGTCAGTCAAATTTTTTATTTTGATATTAGATATTTCTTTTTTATTTTGAAAAAAGTTGACGCTTTCAATCAATTCCTTGTTTTATTCATCTCTAACTAAAATATTACAAATATTCACTAAAAAGGCTGAGTATTTACTTCTTGGCGATTGTATCCTATTGTTGGGACACCGTTTGGGATACTTTGAAAAAAAAAAACACTAAAAAATAATGGAGTAGTTGGGAACCATTGCTATTGAAACTATAAACATGAAAGATAATTTTTGCAAAAAATCATTTGCTTTGAATTTGTGAATGTGCGCTCAGTACCGGTTACATTTATTATCCGATTTGGTCGAAATTTAGCAAAAGCTAATTTTCGGACCAAGAAAATATATGGGCTTAATGTCTTGAGAAAATCGGTTCACATTTAGATGTAGCTCCCACATATATTGTCTATATTTAAAGTAAAAAATGTACAATTTAAAAAGCTGTGTAGTCTTCTCAAATAATTTTTTTATTATTTAGTAAATCTAAGCCATAACTTACAAATAAAACTTATTTTCCATGGAAATTTGTTAAGTTTTTGTCATAAGTTTGTACAATAAATCTTAAAGTGTAAACAATGCTTTTGTCAGAATGGTGGATGGTGCACATCTGACATCACAAAGTGGTACTCTTCTCTCTACAAATAAATGTCTCTGCAACACGACAACAGTCTGGCTATTCAACATCGGCTCAACAATCTGGCAACGTGCCAATCGCAAAAAATAACAAAACAAAAAATATAAACAAAGATGTTCCAAAACAGCTGTTCACAGTAACTTTTTGGGATTTTGGGCTGCTACAGCGCTCCACTCCACATCACAACAAAATAACACTTCTTATTCCAATGAAGAGGACTTGCGCACAATAACAAACTAGTGTGGATGTTATCGGGAGCAATCGGGAAGACGAGTGAGACGAATACGCACTTGTTACAAGCTTCGAGCTTGGTGGATAGTTCGAAAAATGTGGAAATATGGAAACGCGAAGAGAAAAAAGAAATGATTTTTCTTAAATTCCACAAGTAACACACATACACACGAACTAAAGGATACGGACGCACACGAACGCCAAACTAACTGAACGTTTGCCACAGAACAACGTTGCTCGTCTTTGAAAACGGTCTACTAAATAATAGAAGAACAAAAAACAAGAGCGATAAGAAAGGAAATCTTTCAAGTTATTTAACAGAAGAAAAAAAATAATTAAATCTCAATCCCCCCATTGGGAGGAAATGGAATTCATGCTAAGAACAAAAGCATAAAGTGTTTGTGGGCAAGTGGCACAAAAGCCTTTAAGAATTGTGTATTAAAAAGGCAGTTAAAAAGTGTGAAAAAAATAGTCAATATTACAAGATAATTAAGTTCGGCTGCTGATAATCATCAAACTTTGTAATTAACTTTAGTTAATTTTCCATTCTTCAACGGGGAACAGACAATAACAGACATTGTAGATATTAAGCTAAGGCTTGATTGAAAAAGGGTAAGTTTTCGAAATTTTTTAAGAAAAAAGAAATAGTTTAGCAAAAGTTTTCTACTTACTTGCCTTGGTGAAAAATCAATTTTCCTTTTTTCCCTTGTTGGCTCTGCTTACATTCCACATTCCATCCCAATAGCAGTCTTGCTCTTTCACTCCTGCACTCTCTGTCCCTCTCTCTTTTCTGTTGCCTTCCTAACGGTATGTTAGTGTGGATGGTATACACTTTTGGATTTGAATAAGGACTCGTCGTCGTCCTCGTTCTCGTCGTCGCCGTCGTCGTTAACTTTTGCTTTATGCCAAACAAACTCTCTGGGCATATTTCATACAGAAATTTATGGTTATTTCGTTGTTATTTGAAGTTTTTGTTTTGTCATCTTGCCGTCCCGTTGTTTTTGCGTGCGTTTGTTTGTTTGTTTGACAATAAACATCATTATGACGTCGACGACGACCATCATCATCATCATCATTATTTTTGCTCATCGGTAACCGACGATGTCGTTAAAAGATGACTAATAACATGAGTTCAGCTCTTGCTTTTTGCTGTCGTCGTCGTACACACACTTTTTTTGTATCGTTGAACTTGAAAATTGGATTTTAGCTTTGTTTCCATAGTTTGTTTGTATTATTTGGTCGCTTTTAATTGTGACCAACGTGGAACCACAATTAAAAATATTAGGAATGGGCACATACCCACTTACATAGTACATACATGTATTCCACATGTCATTTGGATTATAATCTCTAGTTTTTATATACATACATGTGTAAGATGGACACAAGTATCTTCTATAGTAGAAGCAATGCATTCCAATCATCACTTACAAAGATGTGATTGTAGTCACAGTCGCAATGATAAACCGGTGATTGGTAAAAGAATGCAAGTGAATTGATTTGGAAAAAATCAATTAAACCAAAATACAAAAAAAAACATTTTTGTATATCGCTAATGACTTGTCACATCATTTTGGAAAAATCATGGGGATTCAAATAGGTGTGAGATTTCCTTTGCTGTTTTAATTTACAAGATATTTGGAAAGTGTTGTCTTTACATGTTTTCAATATTTTGAAATTGGACATTAACATCGAAGAATCGACTTACGTTCTTTATAGACATCCTATATTTACATTTTTATTTTGATTTACTTTTACTAAAGCAAAAATAAATAAATTATCATATTATTGAAATATATAAAGTATTTACATTTCGTCACCATAAATTCAACCATAGATTCAATGCATTATAATTATGTAAAGCCCCATTCATGGGACTATTAATAATGTAATTTTGTCGATAACAATTAATATGAAAAATATTAAATCCACCTAGATTACGACAGTGTACATTAAATGACAGTTTTTTTTGTTATTATTATTAAGTCTATAGATACAAATATCCGTACAGACTAAAAACATATACATATATACACTTAGATACTTCAAATTAAGTATTTAAATACAGGATAATTTTTCTTTTAATAGAGTTTTTGTTTTCTGATAATTCAATAATGTGATAGAATTTATTAAATTGAACAAACAGGCGGCGCAAAGGATCATTATTGGCATAGTTTGAACGGAAATAATTATAGTGGATCAACTGAAAATATCTAGTTGGTCTTGTCGGAATATTTATCATCATTCTACTCATAATAAGCTCGGAATGGATGTTGCCCTGTATAACATTCATAAGGAAAGTAATGTTCAACATAGTACGTCGACTCTTCAAAGAAGGCAACTTGATAAGGCCAAGCCTAAATTCATATGAAGGCAGTGTACGGAAGTTCCATCCTCGCCCACGCAGACAAAATAAAAGGAATTGTTTCTGGACAGATTCCAAAAGATTGCTATGAATAGTGTAGGATGGGTCCCATATTACTGAACCATATTCAAGAATGCACCTAACCAAAGAGGTATATAAGTGTTTAGTGACAGAAGGATCGGAAAACTCCTTACTCCAACGTTTCATAAAGCCAAAAGAAATGTGAGACCTGAAGTTCAAGATCCAAAAAGGAAACTACAGACTCGAGTTTATGATCACCAAAAAATAATTAGTTTCTAAATTTCTAGCTCTAGAAAATGACATATGTTTGCATTTCAACATATTTAGTTCCATTAAATTAATTTTACACCACTCATGAAAACTATTAAGATCAGACTGTAGAAAACATTGTTCAGTGGGATCTTTAAAGGATCGAAATATTTGTACATCATCAGCATACAATAGAATATTAGAATGACGAACTACAGAGGGAAGATCATTAACAAATATTATAAATAGAATCGGACCAAGATGACTTCCTTGAGGTACACCGGATGATACAACTATATTTCGTGAGAGAGCTTTTCCAAATTTTACTCTTTGAATTCGACCATCTAAATAACATTTTAACCACGATAATAATGTTTTACTAAAGCCCATCATATCTATTTTCATTAGCAGAAGGTTGTGATTTACTTTATCAAAAGCCTTGCAAAAGTCTGTATAAATGGAATTAGTATGCATTCGGTTTCTAAAACCATCATTTATAACTGTAGTGAGTTCCAAAACATTCGTTATAGTTGATCGATATTTACGGAATCCATGTTGGCAGGGAGACAATAATGAGGAAACTTGGTGCGTTAACATATCAGTCATATTTTTTTCTAATAGCTTCGGAATGGCACTTAATTTTGCAATGCCTCTGTAATTTGATACTTCAATTTTGCTACCAGATTTAAAACGGGGGATTATATATGATTCCTTCCATAAAGGTGGTAAATATCCAAAACTTATTGATTTATTAAAGATTTGCTAAAAGATTTAGACAATCAACATTATCATTAATAAATAAAAAATGAAAAATAAGCCTTGCGATTTACGTCTCCAAATTAATGTCTTCAGACCCATAAGCAGACATCGGGATTCATATGCCGGTAAAGGCCGCATAAAATTCAATGATGAAAGTGCAAATTTGATACATTCCCTTGGATTTTTTTCAACACACAGTACATGAGATTCCATCGCATTTTAATCTAATTTCGATCTAACGAACGATGTATATAGCTTTTTTAACTCGAAAATCTCTACAGCATCTCTTGATAAACGCTAGCACGCAGTAAGCTTTGGAAATTTATTTATCGAGATGAGGAATGAAACTAAGATTAAAGTAAAATATATTTACAAAACTCTCCAATTTCATTGACCTCTTTTATTCCTTATGGTCAAGATAAAAATCACGTATTGGGTTCAGGGAACGAAAGTATGAATGATGCCCACAACATCTCTAAAATTGAGTTTTAAATTGTTCATGTAAGACCATTCCATTACCCTAATTAAATCATCTCGAATTTTATAATAATTATTAAAAGAATTACATCTAAGGAAAACCTTTAAATCATCAAAATAAATAAGAAATTTTGCATACTTTAGAATAAGTATAAATGTCAATAAGAAAAAAATGTTGAAAAGCTACCATGAGGAACACCGTATGATTGTAAATATGACATCGATTCATAAGAATTAATTTTCACAGCACAACTTTTATTTTCTAATAAGACTTAATCCAGAAGAATAGCAAGAGCAATTTTATGAAATTCCTTCGAAAAATCAGTACAAATAGTTTCAGCTTGATATCATGTAGCAAAAGCCAGTAAAACAATGGATAGTCAGGCTGCCCTAAAAGCTATAAAAAGTCGGCGGTATTAGAATGATGACTTGATTTAAAAATTAATGTAGCCTATCTCAGAAGTGTTGAAATTACGAGTAAATCTACTAAACATGCATGTCTCACACAGAAATCGCAATATTCTGTCATTTGATAATTGAAAACAGGGCTGTTTTTTAACTTTAAATTTCAAATTTAACTCTTTAGTGGAGCAAGCGGTTAGGAAATTCCCAAAATCACAATTAGCGAACAGTAATTTCGAATATTGTAGAGCAAGTTACAAGATCTCCATCAACAAATTTATTGAGTTCTTTACTGACACTATTAGCTGCTAATAAAACTTTATTTCAAACATAGGGCAGAGATACGTTTTGGTTTTTAAAAAAGTAATAAAAATATATATTTTTAAGATTTTTTAATTTTCTATTAAGGTAGGTAGGAGCAATTTGAAATTCTCCTAGTATAAAAAAATAAAAATTTGTTGTTGTGGCAAAATACTTTATTTTCGATCCACCCTAGTATTTTACAATTTTTGAAATTTGGGAAATGCGGTTTTAATCTCCATATACATAGAAAAGAACAAATTTGCAAATTTTTATTTAAATCCTGTCTGCTTAATATGGAATTAATCAATACTAAGAGAATTCGTGAAAAAAATGAATGATAAAATAATAATTTCATTGGACAACAAAATTAGAATATTGGAAGATTGTAAAAGACACTAAGCCTTTCAGAAATTTGACAATATGGAATTCCTTCAAAATCTTCAAAACAGCAACGAAAACGAGCGAGATCCAATACAAGATTGACACTAAAAGTCGAACTAAACTCGATTTTGCATGTCGAACTAAACAGGAATCCCGCAAGAAATTGTCACCAAAAAATAAGTTGTGCCCTTAAATGGGAATTTAAGGATATCATAATCCAGCAAAAAGAGAGTCTCCAATGAAGTGAAAAAGATGCTAATCTTGTGATTCGGAAGTTGTAAATATTGGTTACTTCATCAATGAATTTAACATGCATTTGTCATAGGAGGGAAGCCCTTTAAAAAAAGGTCTACCAAAAAATGAAATCAGGCCACACTAATAGCTATTAACTTTTCCTTATTCGACAACTTATTTCGACAACTTTTTTCATTATGAAACTTGAAGTTAACTTGTTCTCTTTTAATTGTATTAAAAGTTAAAGTGTTATAACGAAAATTACTAAATTTTTTTACTACGAGTGGAAATTTTTGTCCCTTCCGTTTTGTCGCGTCCGTATTTCTGCTGTACCTAATTAAAAAAATTTAAGACATAATTCTCATATTTCTTAAATCTACGAACAAAATATCCTCTGACCTTTATTTACATGTATATAAGGAAAAACAAAGTTCTCAAAAAACGCTGAACATTGTATATTTCTATAAGACCTTCAAAAGTACTTCGTCCGTTTCGATGTAAATTTTTTTTATAATTTTGTACTAATTTGTACTAAATCCTGACGATATATTTATACCCTACACCACTTCGTGGTGTAGTTTCGCGCCAAATGTTTGTAACACCAAGAAATAATCGAGCTAGACCCACCTTTAAGTATACCGATCGGCTTAGAATCACCACCTGAGTCGATTTAACGATGTCTGTCTGTCCGTCCGTCCGTCCGTCTGCTGTCCATCTATGCTTGTTCGCACTCTACAGGTCGCAATTGTTGTCCGATTGTCATGAAACTTGGCAGAAGTTATTTTTTCTGGCCAAGGACCATCGGTATTTAATCGAAATCGGTTCAGATTTAGATATAGCCCCCATACAAATGTCGCTCCCGATTTGACTTTTTCCGCCCTATAAAGCACATATAGTACCCGATTTTCTTTAAATTTGCCTTAACACCTTATAATCTAACTAGAAACACCTATGCCAAAAGTGGGTAAGGTCGGTTCAGATTTAGATATAGCCCCCATACAAATGTCGCTCCCGATTTAACTTTTTCCGCTTTAGAAACCACATATTTTACCCGATTTTCTTCAAAATTGGCACAACATTTTATAATCGAACTAGAAACACCTATGCAGAATTTGGGTAAGATCGGTTCATATTTAGATATAGCCCCTATACAAATGTCGCTCCCTATTTCTCTTTTTCCACTTTAGAAACCACTGATTTTCTTTAAAATTGGCACAACATTTTATAATCGAACTAGAAACACCTATGGTGAAAGTGGGTAAGATCGGTTCAGATTTAGATATAGCCCCCATACAAATGTCGCTCCCGATTTGACTTTTTCCGCTTTAGAAACCACATATTTTACCCGATTTTCTTTAAATTTGGTACAACATCTTATATTCCAACTAGAAATACCTATGCAGAATTTGGATAAGATCGGTTCAGATTTAGATATAGCCCCTATACAAATGTCGCTCCCTATTTCTCTTTTTCCGCTTTAGAAACCACTGATTTTCTTTCAAAATTGGCAAACATTTTATAGTCGAAATGGTGAAAGTGGGTAAGATCGGTTCAGATTTAGATATAGCCCTCATACAAATGTTGCTCCCGAATGTTTATCCAATTTTGGCCAAACTTTACATATTATATTTCACCAATAAACATACATGGTGAAAGCGGGTCACATCGTTCCAGGTTTCAATATACCCCCATA
Source organism: Polietes domitor (assembly GCA_947397865.1). NCBI lineage: Eukaryota > Metazoa > Arthropoda > Insecta > Diptera > Muscidae > Polietes > Polietes domitor. The sequence continues at coordinate 120,837,683 of OX377622.1, forward strand.
CAAATGTCCTTTCCGATTTTAAATTTTTCGTCAAATACATACATTTACAGGATGCCAAAATCCTTCCCAATTTCACTGTTTTACCGAATTGAATTGTAATTGAATTGAATTGTCTTTAGCCTTTCCTTGCTTGTTTGGGAGATGCCCATATGTCCATACTTTGGTATAACCCAAATGGGGCCCCATTCTGATCTATTACAGCTCTCGAAACTACATCTTACATCGTATCTTCATCAAATTTTCCAGATTATGATATATTTCAACTAGGAATACCTACCGTGAATGAGAAATATATAGGCCCATGTTTTGGGCCAGCCCAAAATGTTGTTTTAGGCCCCCTTTTGAAATGTCGGTCCGATTCATCCCATTACTACTGTATAATTTGTATATGTCTGTCGGATAATTAGATCAGTTACCATATTATTGACCATATTCGTTAAATATGACTAAAGATGAATTTATAGTAACTGTATAATTTATATGAACTACATAAAATTGTTCCCATGAAATACCTGGGTTTAGTAATCAAAGCGAGGTACATACGCAGGGAGTGGTGTAGGGTATTATATAGTCGGCCCCGCCCGACTTTAGCCTTTCCTTACTTGTTTTAAAATGTAGTACTCTTTAAGCGCTTTAGAACACTAAAATGTCTGATCGACTTTTTCAGTTTCTTTCTTGTTTTTGGCGTAGTTTAAGGCGTGCGAATGTCACGTCCGGGCCACTGGGAGATGCCCATATGTCATGGCATATCTCCCTCGAAAATGAAAAATTTGCAAAAATATACAATTTCTCTTTTTTGTTTACCATACTTTTGTGTTAAGATTTTCCACAAAAATGATCCTCATAAAATTTTACAAAATAGTTCTGGCAAGACTACTCTCAGACTTAACTTACAACATTTTTTCTTCTTCTTTTCGACAAAAACTGAAAACACTGACCCACTGTAAAAAGAAATTCAGACCAGCTGGACCATAAGTTTATTCTACAAAAATGATCTACTGAACACGTCCTGTTCCATTTAAAAAGTCTTAATTTGTTTGGACGGTGATATTGAAGATTTTTTGTATATAAGGCCTTATTGACACGGTTATTTTATATTAAATATTTCGCATTGTAAAGTATAAAATGTAGGCGGATGAGTTATAATAATTGATTAATATTAATCATACGCCTTGTCCAATGTTTATGGCACTGTTTACACTTTAATACTTATTGTGCAGATAGAGTATGACCTAAACTTAACAAATTTGGCATTTTTCGAGGGCTATAGGCTATATTTATAACTCAATGCTTAGATTTACTAAATGATAATCATTCACAGAGCTAGAATCGGATTTCATATTATAAAGGGTGATTTTTTAAAAGCTATAGGAAAGTTTTTCAAAAAAAAAAAAACACATAAAATTCAGAAAAATGCATGAAATCTTTATTTGAATCGGTACTACAGTCCGTATAATTTAATGTTTGAAGATTATTTCATGCAAATGTTGACCTCTACTGCGCCTCAAATGGTCCATCCGCTTAGTCCAATTTTGGCATTTCCACGTTTTTGAGTAACAGAGGCCCAATTGCTGCGAACGGCGACGAATCGATAATTGATGGTCATCATTAACACTGGCCGATACAGCTGCGATATTTTCTTCAGTTCGCACTCTACGCAAGCGTGTTGGTGCTTTAATGTCCAACAATGTAAATTTGGTGCGAAATTTAGTCACAATAGCAAGAATAGCCGCTTCAGTGGGTCGATTAAACTGACCATAAAATGGAAGAAGAGCGCGAGATGAACTTTCTTAACAGAGCACGCATTTTGACAATAAAATTTAATAATTTGCAAGCGTTGTTCGTTTGTAAGACGATTCATGGTTAAATTATAGACCAAACTGAAGATGTTTGACAGTGAAACAAAACACGAAACGTGCGTCAGCTATTTAAACCAGGGTTGCCAAAAAGATAATAGCTAAAAAATCACCCTTTAGTTGGAGCAAAAAGTCGACTTTTGGAAATATATGAAATGTCGACTTCTGCAAATATAGGAAAAGTCGACTTTTGAAAAATCGACTTTTCGGCTGTTGCAAATAAATAAAAACACGACTTTGCAAATGAATAAAAATGCGAATAGACTAATTGAAAAACAAATCGAGAGACATTTATATTGGATATATAAATCTGAACCGATCTTACTCACTTTTTGCATAGATATTTCTACTTGTGGTGACAAATTTAAAGATAAATCGGACAAATGATGTGTTTTCTAGAGCGACAAAAGTAAAAGCGGCACTCAATAACTTAAATTCGTTGATGCACAAAGCCGAAAAGAAAAATCGAATTTTCAACTTTTGGCAATGGTAAAATCGATTTCGACTTTTGATCTGGCTGCTGTTTCCCGCTCGAATTATTTACAAAAGCAAACATTTTGCTGTTATAGCAGAACATTTGCTGTAATACCAGAAAGTCGTTCTCTAACAAACAGCTGTTAGCAACAGACATTGCATTTCAACAATATTTCTGTCTTGTTATTTCATTTTATATATTAAGTCTATGAAAATAGCTCCTTACACACCAGCAATGTATTTAATTTTTCAATATTAAAATTAGTATACAAATAATCTATTTAAATTATTGTTATTTTTAAACAATTAGACTAGAAATAGTAAAACAGTAGTATTTATTGTTGATCCATCCTTGCAAAGATATGAAAAATTGAAGCTGTTCTTCAAGAATGACTTTTTCCCCAACGATAAATCTATTTGAAATCCTTTTCATTTAATTTCATTTCAAAGAAAAATAATAAATAAAGAATTTTAAACGCAATTATAACAATTCAGCGACAATGCTCTCATGTGAAATTAACATTAACAGTGGGACATAATGTGCAAATGTTCGTTTGTTTGTATGCTTGAGCTTGTGTATGTGTTTGATAGTGTTTGAGTGCGAGTGTATTCGGTGGTGTAATAAAATATACCAAAATAAGCAATAAATTTAAATAAAACAAATAATGAGAATAATCCCTATACTGAAATGAAATCAAATACGTAGTACTTACAGACACAAACACACATCACACACACACACAAAGTGGCACTCTTCATGCATACATACATACATTCATATCCATACATATGTAAGTAAGTTACTCATGCACATTATACAGTCGTACTCTCACATACATGTATGTATGTATGTGTTTGTGCACATTGCTCTTAAATCCGCATACAGAAGGATAACAAGAATTTTTATTCAAAGCTCCTTAAATAAAATGAAAAATCATATAATCATCAAACTGTTGGAGAAAAAGAACAACAACAAAAACAACAAAAATAGTTTTACGTCCGACCGTCTGTCCGTCCGTCCGTCCATCCGGCTCCCCTCTGATAATAAAACGACTTGTGTGCGTGGCTGTGAGTATGTGTTCGTGCCCCAACCGAAAGTGCGTGTTGGTTGCGAATGAGTCATCCTGCACAATTTCAAAGCAACAATAACAAACAACAACGATTCAACCAACCAACCAACACACACACTTTGTATTTGGATACCCAAGTAGTATTCTTCGATATCCATCCATTCATGGTGAGCGAAACGCCAGCGACCGTCCGACCCTCCCTACGGAAAAGAAAGAACAGCAAAAAAGTAGAAAAAAAACACACATTTTTTTATTACCATAACAGTATTGAGTTTTACTGAATGGCTCGAGGGATGTCTGCTAAGCTTGGGAAAAATATGTGCACTGGATGTTTTGCAACGCACCTTCTATTACATTCCGCACAAATCAACCTAATATATCCAGGAAAAATGTGGAATGTATTTGAAACATTTTTACATAACATTATTGCTTAATTTCTTTTATTTTCCGCTTGAATAATTTCAATGCATCGAATCAATTAAAATTTCAAAAACTATATTAATAGGACATATTCGCCCATGTATTGATGAGATATTGAAGAGCCAATATCACGAGAACTATAATACATTGGATCGGGAAGTTCAGAGGCAATTACTTAACCCTTGACAAGCAGAATATTTGCTAAAAGAGTCCTGGTCCAAATTCCGTTTGAGATCGGAAATATCGGGAAATTCATCGTGAGGTTTGATTTTCAATACGCTTGTTGGACAGATCACGCGTGACAAGCTACTTTGTCAATTTTGTTCATTATGGTTTGGCAAATCATCATGGATAGATCAACACCACAACAGCGTCTCGAAATTGTTTTTGCTGAATTACGAACAGCATGGCCATATGTTCCACAATGGAACGACGAGAATAAATAAATAAATATATATATTACAAACAGCAGCGTTCTGTGAGAAATAAGACCGTGGCGAATCGATTCGTCCTCGTTTTCAGCAGCTTCGACAATTTGGCGTATTACTTGTTACTTTTAGTATATAAAGAGTGATTTTTTAAAAGCTATACGAAAGTTTTTCAAAAAAAAAAAACACATAAAATTCAGAAAATGCATGAAATCTTTATTTGAAGCGATAGTACGGTCCATATAATTTAATGTTTGAAGATTATTTCATGCAAATGTTGACTTTGACTGCGCCTCAAATGGTCCATCCGCTTAGTCCAATTTTGGCATACTCTTTCAACATTTCGGCCGGTATCTCACGAATAAATGTTTCAAAGTTGTCTTCCAATGCGCTTTAAAATAGCCCCACAAAAAATAGCCTAAGGGCGTTAAATCGCACGATCTAGGCGGCCAATTGACCGGTCCCGAACGTGAAATAAAATGTTCAACGAACTCGCCTCTCAACAAGTCCATTGTTGCTCGTGCTGTGTGGCAAGTGGCACCGTCTTGTTGAAACCACATGTCACGGAGGTCTTGCATTTTGGGCAAAAAAAAAGTTGGATATCATCTCACGGTAGCGCTCATCATTCACAAGTTACGTTACGATTCGCATCATCTTTGAAGAAGTACAGTCCAATGATGCCACCAGCCCATAAACCGCACCAAACTGTGACTTTTTCTGGATGCATTGGTAGCTCTTGCAATGCTTCTGGTTGATATTCACTGCAAAATCGACAATTCTGCCTATTTACGTACCCATTGAGCCAAAAATGAGCTTCGTCGTTGAACACAATTTTTCGGTAAAAAAGTGGATCTTCGGCCCACTTTCCAAGAGCCCATTCACCAAAAATTTTACGTTGCGGTAGGTCGTTCGGCTTCAATTCTTGCACCAGCTGTATTTTGAAAGGCATCACACCTAAATCCTTCCGCAAAATTTTTCACGTTGTTGAGTAACAGAGGCCCAATTGCTGCGAACGGCGACGAATCGATAATTGATGGTCGTCATTAACACTGGCCGATACAGCTGCGATATTTTCTTCAGTTCGCACTCTACGTAAGCGTGTTGGTGGTTTAATGCCCAACAATGTAAATTTGGTTCGAAATTTAGTCACAATAGCCCGAATAGCCGCTTCAGTGGGTCGATTAAACTGACCATGAAATGGAAGCGCGCGATGAACTTTCTTAACAGAGCACGCATTTTGATAATAAAATTCAATAATTTGCAAGCGTTGTTCGTTTGTAAGACGATTCATGGTTAAATTATAGAGCAAACTGAAGATGTTTGGCAGTGAAACAAAACACGAAACGTGCGTCAGCTGTTTAAACCAGTGTTGCCAAAAAGATAATAACTAAAAAATCACCCTTTATAAATTAATAACGTAAGGAGGAAACTAGGCACAAACACTTCTAGAGTTAACGTGATACATAAAAATGGGTGTGGTTCGCACACTTTTACGAATACCTGACTTCTAATTTTCATTCTTGTGGCAATAATCTCTTAATTTATAACATATTTAATGTCAGAACCGACGCATCTCCAGTTTATATTCGCAGTTATATTTGCCTGATGTACCTTTTTCCCAATCCATAAAATGAATTGAATTATATGAAACGCCCACTCTCCAGGCAAAAAATCAGGATTCATATTGATTTTTTCATGAGCAGTAATGTAAATGTAGCAATTTTCATTAAGGTACCTGCCGTAAACAGTTTTACCACGCCCCATCAGCCCACAATTTTTTTTCTAGCTACGTATGTAGATTAAAACGTAATGAACTCCTTCTGGACTTTCGGTGTCATATAAGCAAATATATTTGATATTTTAATGTCATTTGGAAGTGCCACGCCCACTTTCCCAATACCGCCCAGTTTTTGCAGAACTACTCACAACTCTCCGTGTTATAGTACCCCAAATATGTTGCTTTATAAAAGGCGAATATAGAACCATTGTATGGGAGGTGCCACGCCAACGGAAGGTAAAAATTTTCTTGTGCCTATTACCTTAGATAATTAAGATATCTACATTAAAAAATCAAAATAATTTTTATAGGTATTAATGGACATTTTTTTCGGACAGAAATGGTCAGCGAATGTTTTTTAGAATCTGAAACGTTATTAACAGTTTAATTTTATTATCAAAGTTTTGAAGAGATTTTTTGTTTGAATGAATTACAAATGTGAGATAATTTGTGGTTATATAAAAAAATAAACAAATTGTTTAGAACAAAATGTATTGAGAAACGAATTTTCGCTTTTGTCGATAAAGGTTATTACATAAATCAGAAATACTAAAGAAAGGGAGTTGTTCCATGGCGAAAATTGAGAAACAAACTTTAGTTTTCAGTGAATATGGGATGAAATGTTTGTTTAACAAATTGTATATAATTGCCGTTTTCTTGACTTCTTCGTTTTTGCGACTTCTTTACTATTGTACCATGGAATTAAAAAACGTATAATTTCACAAAATTGAAAATCTCCCCTCCCTTTGATCAGCTAAAGTTCTGTTCCCGAGTTTTAAATTCGTTCTTATTTGTCAAATAACGAAAAAGAACATCATATTGACAATGATTATTGTTTTATTTCGATTAGATTTTTATAATATTACTCTTGTTTACCATATGGATGATTTTTTCGACAAAATATATTCCATATTTCCTTTTTTCATAAAGACATGTGCAACATATACTTTAGGAAAAAAACTGTATGAACTATTCTTTTGATTAGCAAAAATTAATAAAGTCATGTAATGGAAGAACATTACAGAATACAAGAAAATAAGTAAAACCTCAAGATTTTCTTCGAAGCTAAGGTCACACACGTGACGCTCTAGTTTGTTGTATATATCCAATATTTAGAACGCAATGTCTTAGCGTTTATATTTGTAATAATATTCAGATTAACCTGACATTTTCAATTGACAATATAAAGGGTGATTTTTTAAGAGCTTGATAACTTTTTTTTTAAAAAAACGCATAAAATTTGCAAAATCTCATCGGTTCTTTATTTGAAACGTTAGATTGGTCCATGACATTTACTTTTTGAAGATAATTTCATTTAAATGTTGACCGCGGCTGCGTCTTAGGTGGTCCATTCCGAAAGTCCAATTTTGGGCAACTTTTTCGAGCATTTCGGCCGGAATAGCCCGAATTTCTTCGGAAATGTTGACTTCCAAAGCTGGAATAGTTGCTGGCTTATTTCTGTAGACTTTAGACTTGACGTAGCCCCACAAAAAATAGTCTAAAGGCGTCAAATCGCATGATCTTGGTGGCCAACTTACCGGTCCATTTCTTGAGATGAATTGTTCTCCGAAGTTTTCCCTCAAAATGGCCATAGAATCGCGAGCTGTGTGGCATGTAGCGCCATCTTGTTGAAACCACATGTCAACCAAGTTCAGTTCTTCCATTTTTGGCAACAAAAAGTTTGTTAGCATCGAACGATAGCGATCGCCATTCACCGTAACGTTGCGTCCAACAGCATCTTTGAAAAAATACGGTCCAATGATTCCACTAGCGTACAAACCACACCAAACAGTGCATTTTTCGGGATGCATGGGCAGTTCTTGAACGGCTTCTGGTTGCTCTTCACTCCAAATGCGGCAATTTTGTTTATTTACGTAGCCATTCAACCAGAAATGAGCCTCATCGCTGAACAAAATTTGTCGATAAAAAAATAAAAAAAAAAATAATAAAATAATAATAATAAAATTCAATGATTTGCAAGCGTTGCTCGTTAGTAAGTCTATTCATGATGAAATGTCAAAGCATACTGAGCATCTTTCTCTTTGACACCATGTCTGAAATCCCACGTGATCTGTCAAATACTAATGCATGAAAATCCTAACCTCAAAAAAATCACTCTTTAGTACAAATCTCAGTAAATGAATATGGGAGATATTTACACATATTTATGCAAAAGTGTCACACCCGTTCCAATGGATTAACCCATATACAAAATATTATGTTGGACAACTAATTTGTGACTATTGGCATCCTAAAAGTGGTAAAAATCACACTGATGTTCCGCATTCAGTTTGTCAATTTTTCGATGCAGTCTCCAAACAAAGGTCCTACCCGACATTGTCGTAATATGAAAAAAGTGCTTGCTAATAGACCGCAAACAATTGTTGCCGTTATAGCAGTTTTGCAAACGCAAATATGTTTAAATAGAATAAAATAATACATTTTATGTTTATTATTTTATTTAAAATGCGAAATCGATGTCGAGGAAAAAACTTTAACCCTCGAAAAGTATGATTTTTTTTCTCTCCAAAAATAGCTTTTTGGTTCCACGCTATAAACAAACAAAAACAAATTAAAGTATTATTTCCAGCCCTTGTTAGAGAAAACAAGTAAGGAAAGGTTAAAGTCGGGCGGGGCCGACTCTATGATACACTCCACTTTCTATCCGAATACAATTTAATTCGGTGAAAAAGTGAAAACGGGCAGGATTTTTGCATCCTGTAAATGTGTGTGCTTGACAAAAAATGTTAAATCGGAAAGGACATTTGTATGGGAGTATATTGAAATCTGGAACGAAATTGGTGAAATATAATTCGTATAGTTAGGCCAAAATCGGTTAAACATTTGGGAGGAACATTTGTATTTGCGCTATATCTAAATCTGAACCGATCTTAGCCACTTTCACCTTAGGTTTTTTACTTGGATTATAAGCTTTTGTGCCAAATTTAAAGAAAATCGATCTAAAGCGGCAAAAGTCAAATCGGGAGCTACATTTGTTTGGAGGCTATATCTAAACCGATCTTACCCAATTTTTGCATATGTGTTTATAGTTGGATTATAAGATGTTCTGCCAAATTTAAAGAAAATCGGGTACAATGTGTGGTTTCTAGAGCGGAAAATATTAAATCGGGAGCGACATTTGCATGGGAGCTTTATCTAAATCTGAACCGATCTTACCCAATTTTTTCATAGGTGTTTATAGTTGGATTGTAAGATGTTGTGTCAAATTTAAAGAAAATCGGGTACAATATGTGGTTTCTATAGCGGAAAATGTCAAATCAGGAGCAACATTTGTATGGGAGCTATATCTAAATCTGAACCGATCTTACCCAATTTTTGCATAGGTGTTTCTAGTTGGATTGTAAGATGTTGTGTCAAATTTAAAGAAAATCGGGTACAATATGTCGTTTCTAGAGCGGAAAATGTCAAATCGGGAGCGACATTTGTATGGGAGCTATATCTAAATCTGAACCGATCTTACCCAATTTCAGCATAGGTGTTTGTAGTTGGATTATAAGATGTTGTGCCAAATTTAAAGAAAATCGGGTACAATATGTGGTTTCTAGAGCGGAAAATGTCAAATCGGGGGCGACATTTGTATGGGAGCTATATCTAAATCTGAACCGATCTTACCCAATTTTTGCATAGGTGTTTCTAGTTGGATTGTAAGATGTTGTGTCAAATTTAAAGAAAATCGGGTACAATATGGCGTTTCTAGAGCGGAAAATGTCAAATCGGGAGCGACATTTGTATGGGGGCTATATCTAAATCTGAACCGATTTGCCTCAAATTAAATAGCGTTCGTCCTTGATCCACAAAACTTACTTGTGCCAATTTTTCGGGTACAATATGTCGTTTCTAGAGCGGAAAATGTCAAATCGGGAGCGACATTTGTATGGGAGCTATATCTAAATCTGAACCGATCTTACCCAATTTCAGCATAGGTGTTTGTAGTTGGATTATAAGATGTTGTGCCAAATTTAAAGAAAATCGGGTACAATATGTGGTTTCTAGAGCGGAAAATGTCAAATCGGGGTGACATTTGTATGGGAGCTATATCTAAATCTGAACCGATCTTACCTAATTTTTGCATAGGTGTTTCTAGTTGGATTGTAAGATGTTGTGTCAAATTTAAAGAAAATCGGGTACAATATGGCGTTTATAGAGCGGAAAATGTCAAATCGGGAGCGACATTTGTATGGGGGTATATCTAAATCTGCACCGATTTGCCTCAAATCCACAAAACTTACTTGTGCCAATTTTTGTTAAGATCGGGCTATAATTGCGACCTGTAGTTTGATTACAACAATAGATGGACAGACAGACGGACAGACGGACAGACGGACAGACGGACAGACGGACAGACGGACATTGCTAAATCGACTCAGAAAGTGATTCTAAGTCGATCGGTATGCTTAACAATGGGTCTATCCCGCTTCCTTTTGGGTGTTACAAACAAATGCACAAAGCCATAATACTCTCGTGGAGTGTATAAAAATCCCTCTAAACCGATTTCGTTCACTTTCAATCCCAAGCGATCTGCAATCATTAGACGCATAATGGAAAGAAGAAGAACACACTCAACTATACACACACATTTTGGCCATATACCTATTTCGTATCCTTGTGGGGATAACTTCTCAGTGGATAATCTGTGTACAGTGTTTGCATTGTCAATTGCCATCACTAATTTATTTAAATTTTTGCAAAATTTTCTCTCACCGACTTGTTTATATTTTTAATTATTTGGTAGCTCATTTTTTTGTTTTTTTATTCACGTCCAAAACTAATCAGATTTTTAGATTTCAATAATTAAAAAAACAGAAAGTATTTTTGGTTGATCGAACAATATTTTTTGGTGGCGATATTAAAATTTCTTATCCATATCAGATCTTCATAACTTGTTTATCTAAATTTTAGCAACACTGTGGAGTTTATTATTTTAATATTAATATTTCAAGTGCGAGGACATTTTTTTGTTGTTGTGTTCTCTAGTTAACCAATATTTCGTACTTCTGCGAAGAACATCATCTTATAGCTTATGACTGGATTTTCCCTATACTGTCCAGACCTCAGTCGTTCAGCTGAATAAAAATAAAACGCTCTCCAAACAATAACAACAAATAACATATGTATGTGGATACGTATGCATGTACTACTCATATCCTTCACGCAAGAACAGCAGCTAGGAGGAAGGACTGGCTGGCTCGTTGCTGCCTTGCCAGCCAGTCAGCCAGCCAGCCAGCACACGGTATCCAAACGAACGAAAACAGTGTCGCCACTTGTCTTGACTACCAATATTCCGTATTCTACAAAAAGGAATCTAATAAAACTCAATACACAGAGAGCGACCCCACCGTTTGACAGACCGACCAACCAACCAACAGACAGACAGACATACTCTATGACGAGTTCTCACATTACGCAAAGCTTACGCTAGCTTTTTTTGCGCCTAGCAAAGTGTATATTTACTCTCTCTCTCTCTCAAAGGTCCTGACATGGTACTCATCAGGAGAGAGACAGAGCACGAGAGGCCTAAACAACGAGAGAACAACGAGAGTGCAACGAATCATGGATACACTGAGGAAAAGCACTCCCCTCTACCTACCTATACAGTAGCTCCAAATAAAAAAGCCAGATAAAACTTGAAAGGTTCCTATTCCATCAAGAAGAGCGTCCAAAATAAAGAGAAACATTGTGTGGCAGCCACACCGAGACGCAAAACGGAAAGGGAAACGCCGACTGATGGCGATGATTCATACTTTGTGTTGTGTTTCTCCTTTTCTTCGTTCGGTGTCTTTTCCGTTCCGTCTTCCTCCTCCTACCCTTTCCCCATTGTGCAAAAAGGAAATCTGCTGCCTCTGATATATGTATTAACAACGGTCTAAAAGGACTACTCAGTTAGCCGAGATAGTGGTGCAGATGTAGGGGGTTCTACTTTAAAATTGAAATTGTTATTGTTCTGGGATTCACAGTGCTGTGCTATGAGCTTGAGCATGCCAGTCTGTCCCTTCAAGTGGTTGCAGGTTTGGCAGGACCTGTATTATGTTACACATGAAAAGACGCAAGTTATGATGTCTATGAATATTTAATGTAAAATAATTAAATATCTTAAAATAGCTGAAATTATTAGCACTTGGTTCTTCGCTGGTCAAATGTAGACGAAAACCAAGACAAATTAAATATCATCCTGTGGACAGTGTATTGTCTAGCGCAGAGCTCGCTCTTCAATAGTTCATTGTGGAAAACTGATTTCAAACGAAGCGAAGAAATGGAAAGAAATATTAATTGTTTTCTAAAATAAACGAAATAAAATTTTCGATAACTATCAATAATTGTCGAAATTGAAAAAAAAAAACGATTTTTTAAATTTTTTATTCGAATGAAAAATCGATGAAAATCTGGTAACAATTTTCAAAGTTTCGAGGCTTGAAACTTTGGATTGAGGAACTCAATAGAAGCAAAATTGATTGACATGTTAGCGATATCTCGCTTAGTAATGCAATTATCGGAGATTAAAGTGTAACAAATCGGAAATAAAATAAAAAGAGAAAAATAAAATAAAATGTTTCGATAAATTGTTAGTTATCGAAATTAAAAAAAAAGGATTTTTTACTTTTTTATTATTTTGAGCTCGCTCAATCGAATCGAAAATATGGAAAAATATTTAATTTTTTGTGAAATGATTTTTATATAAATTAAAGGGAAAAAATAAAATAATAATTTTCGATAACTACCGAAATTAAAAAAATCGATTTTTTTATTTTGATCTCAATCGAAGGAAAAATCAACAAAATTTTTCAGGTTACGAGGCACCACGATCTGATTACATTTCTGGATATAGCAACTCAACATACATAGAAGCAAAATTGCTGGTCATGTTTTCGATATTTCGCTTAGTTATCGGACATTAAAGTATGAAAAAATGGAAAATAAAATATTTTTTTTTGTAAAAAATAAAGTAATCACTAAAAAAATATTTTTTTCTTTTTTATTTTGCGTCCAATCGATTGAAAAAGTACACAAATTGATAAAATAATGCTTTTTTGTAAATTGAAAAATAAAATATTTTTTTCGATAACTATCTTTGATATCGAAATAAAACAAAATTTATACAAAAATTCTGGTACATTTCGAGTTATCGAAACTAAAAATATTGAAAAGTTATTTTTTACTTTTTTATTATTTTCAAGTTTATCGAATTAAAAAGCTAAAGTAGAAAAATATTGCATTTTTGTAAAATGAAAAATAAAATATTTTTTTTGATAAATTGTGATTTTTTGATTTTAGTTGTCGAAATCAAAAAATTTTACTTTTTTATTATTTTTAGCTCAAACGAACGAGAAACAAATTGGTACATTTCGAATTATCGAAACTAAAACAAGTAAGGAAAGGCTATCGGGCGAGCCGACTATATGATACCCTACACCACTCCCTGCGCCTATACCTGGTTTTGATTATCAAATCCAGGTGTTTTAGTATCAATGCACGGTGGACCGATGGCCTGGTTTGAGGCAAAAAATAATTGGAGGCAGCTACACCTTTATGGTGCATACCATATTTGGAGTACCCACGCCCACGTCAACTTACACTGGAATGGTAGTAGGTTTTTTGAGGCAAAATACCTTAGGAAACTAGCAAACCTTTCAATGCTGCTTACCAAAGTTGTCTAGAAAAAATTTAAGTTTATCAACCTACTGTCAATCCTGCTTACAGTGGGAAGGTAGTTGGTTCTTTTTGAGGAAAATACTTTCTTTAAATTTCGTACATGTACTTAAGGTGATTACCAAAGTTGTCTAGCAAAATTTCAAGTTGATCAACCTACAGCCACGCCCACTTAAGGTAGACCTAGTAACAGGATAATAATGCTATTAGGTTAAAAATGACCAAAAAGAGCGCGAGTTTTAAGATTTCTTAATATGTCACTAGATATTTCAGGAAGATTTGCAAATTTATTCGAACTTTAGTTCAACGGATAAATAAAGTTGTAGTCGAATCAGCACACGAACAACTTTTAAATTTACACGAAAAAGTCAACACACTTTATCTTGGTTTGAAAAAACGAGATGTCACGTGGTTCCACATTTCCTTTTTATACACTCCACCTCGAGGATGGGGGTATACTAACTTTGTCATTCCGCAATTTTTTTTTTCAATATGTCTGCTTGAACTTACTTGATATTAGATATGCGCATTCCCCCTATAACAAAAATGTGCACCATAAAGAGATTTTTATTCGTAGGGATAAAAATGGTACATATTAAACGACAACAGCTAGAAACATGAAATTCGGTGTGTACTATAATTGAGTAGATACATAATATAACAGTATTTTTCCAAATTCATACTTTTAAGGGATAAAATGGGAATAGAGGGATAAAAATGGTACCAACCAAACGTCTGCACATAGAATAATGAAATTTGGTGTATACATTCTTCTGATTGCGTAGACACGTTAAACAGAAGGATATTCCGAAATTCGTACATTTTGAGCTTAAAATAGAAAAAGGGGATAAAAATAGTACCAACCAAATGAACGCAGCTAGAGTCATGAAATTCGGAGTACACATTCCTCTGACTGCGTAGACACGAAAGATAAGAGGTTTTTTTTCCAAATTCTTACTTTCAAGGGATACAATGGGTACAGAGGAATAAAAATAGTACCAAATGAACGACTACAGCTAGAATGATGAAATTCGGTGTGTACATCCCACTAATAGCGTAGACACGTAAAATAAAGAGTCGTACTCTTTAGGAGTAAAATGCGAAAAAAGGGATAAAAGTGGTACCAACCAAATGGCCGCAGCTTGAATCATGGAATTCGGTGTATACATTCCTCTGACTGCATAGACACGCAAAATAAAATGCATTTTTCCTAATTCGTACTTTTTACTTTTATGGCAAAAATTTGATGAATCATGAAGTTAGAATATTTTGCTCTATGTACGTGGGATAATGGATTTTCAAAATTTGTACTTTTGGAATTAAAATAAAATGGAAATACAACCAACTGTAGCACTCACTATCTACCAATATTTATGGTATTTAAGCTTTTTGAAAATATAAATAAATTTGTTTTAGTTTTTTCGTTTGTATTTTTTTGTCTGTAATCAATATTTGATTTGAACTGGGATATTGTCCTGGCTCAAGACCATTTTGAATCTATATTTAATAGAATGCAAATTTAATTACAAATGGCATGGTGACATTTATTACATGGCTGCAGACTACCACGATCATGTCAAAAGTCTTTTCAAGTGGCTTCGCAGCGACTTTTCAACCTCAAACCCGGCCTCTATAAGGAGATGATTCTCACAAACGAACGAGAAGCACAACTCACTTGCCGAATTTGCGTTTGAAGAATCCCACCAAGTAATAAAGTACACATGCCATCTTACAAGCATCTCATTGAGTTGAATATGTAAGTATGTGTATATGCAGATATAGTTACCCAGCAATACTTCTGCCGTACCAACGCTCATTTGTTTTAGTTTTTTCGTTTGATTTTTTTCGGTCTGTAATCAATATTTGATTTGAACTGGGATATTGTCCTGGCTCAAGACCATTTTGCATTTATATTCAATAGAATGCAAATTTATTTACAAATGACATGGTGACATTTATTACTTGGCTGCAGATCACCACGATCATAATTTCGACCATGTCAAAAGTCTTTTCAAGTATAAATAATAAATAAATATGAATATTTTTTTTTGAATTGACTTGAAGTATTATTTCGGTATGTAAACGTATTGGTAGCCTTGCCTTATATGCGTGGTTTGTGATAATAAAAATATTATATTTATTTATAAAATTATTTTTTCAATATTTGTATTTGTTTTGGTTTGGCTTAAAAAAAAATGATATTTTCCTGTAATATTACTGCACTTCTAAGAAAAAGGACAGCCTCTGTGGAATGCAATCCATGGTGGGGGAAATATAAAGTTCGTCCCGGCCGAAGTTAACACCGTTTTTACTTGTTTTGAAATATGTTAGTTCCAACTAACAAATAAATATTAAAGGTAACTTCGGCGAAAATTGGAATTTTGAAAAAAAATTACTCATAAAAAATTTTTGTGTTGATTTTATGAATCGAAAATCCACAAAAAATTAATTATTAAATCTCAAACACAAATGTTTAGGTTTTTCCGCATAATTGTTTCTTTTTACGAAGGAGTTGCGTTTATTTTTTCAACTTTATTTCTTTTGTGGCATAGTGTAATCGTGACTCATGTCCATGTCTAGTAATATTAGCAAAAAACAGTAGCGCCATTGCCTTTTATGACTGTCGTCTCGTCTGGGTTTTATTGGTTTCGCGCCAACTTCTGCTGATATCATTAGCGGGACACTTTCAGTTTAGATTCCCAAATTTCGATCTTGAATTTTTCTGATCCTCAACTCATAATGGTGGGAGATACGTTATCCTTGTAATAATAAAAAATAATAATGAAATTCTACGCTCCTGTGCTGCTTTGCCATCAATCAATTTGTTTGTGGGCTCTTGTGTAAACACTGTTTGTTATTAGTCGGTTTCCACGTTTGGTGCCAAGAAGTCGGATACAAAAAAAAAAACGAAAAAAAACAGTTCAAGCTCCTCCCTACTCGTTCGTTGACTGTTTCCTCGGTTGGCTTTTTTGTCGTCATCGTCGTCATCATCATCAGCAGCACCATCGCTTTTTAAAGAGTGATTTTTTTGAGGTTAGGATTTTCATGCATTAGTATTTGACAGATCACGTGAGATTTCAGACATGGTGTCAAAGAGAAAGATGCTCAGTATGCTTTGACATTTCATCATGAATCGTCTTACAAACGAACAACGCTTGCAAATTATTGAATTTTATTATCAAAATGCGTGCTCTGTTAAGAAAGTTCATTGCGCGCTTCCATTTTATGGTCAGTTTAATCGACCCACTGAAGCGGCTATTCGGGCTATTGTGACTAAATTTCGCACCAAATTTACATTGTTGGACATTAAACCACCAACACGCTTACGTAGAGTGCGAACTGAAGAAAATATCGCAGCTGTATCGGCCAGTGTTAATGATGACCACCAATTTTCGATTCGTCGCCGTTCGCACCAATTGGGTCTCTGTTACTCAAAAACGTGGAAATGCCAAAATTGGACTAAGCGGATGGACCACCTAAGACGCAGCCGCGGTCAACATTTAAATGAAATTATCTTCAAAAAGTAAATGTCATGGACCAATCTAACGTTTCAAATAAAGAACCGATGAGATTTTGCAAATTTTATGCGATTTTTTTAAAAAAAAAGTTATCAAGCTCTTAAAAAATCACCCTTTATTTCGACATCCTTCTAGGTTCGTGCGGTTTTCTCTATATGTATTTACACACACACACACATACCACACAACATAAAGAGACCTTATGTCAGCTGGAGTGCAAAGGAACTTAAGTACCATTGTAATGTGACGTTTAGACACGAGCTTGTGATTATGTCCTTGGTTTGAGAATAATAATGTTAGAATTTGTGTTTACAGGATTCCCACATGCTTCCCCTGGATATAAACCAATGTTGTTGTGTTCTTTGGTAGTTAGGTTCATTTGTATTTTAGCGCTATAGTATGTGGGTTTCTCATGAATTGCTTTTACACAACGACAACGACGACTCTACTGCTGTGATACTCTTTTGTCGGTTGGTTCGACTTTTGTTGTGGGGCTTTTTTGTTTTGTTTCAGAGGTAACCATCTCCCCCCCCCCCCCAGTCTGCCCACCGTATTCTGCAATTTGCTGCCAACATGTGTATCCTAGAGCCGCATATGGTCTATGCATTCATTCATACTTGTTGTTATATTCAAATCCTTGTAATTATGAGGTCCTTTTTTGTTGCTGTTGCTGTTGCCACTGTTGTATGTAGCGCACATGTATGTATTTCAGAGGTTTGTAGTGCTAGGACAACCACGGCGATGACGTATGTATATCTCTGTGTGTGAAAATATTCCTTTTTGTTTAGAAAAATATGTAATGAAAATTTGTATGCCTCAGAGAAATCTATGAATTCGTTACAGTCGCCCGTTTTTTGTGTGTTGCCGGGGTTGTTGTTTTTCCCCACTAGTCCGTGTTTTGCCGTGAAGGGCCTGCCAGTACGTTGTTTGTTGTGCTGCATGCCATACATATACTGCCATGCATTTGGGGATACTGTTTTGTTTTGTTTTGCGAGTTATCCTTTTCAGTCCTTTTTTAATTTTGTGCCATAATAATAGTTTGTATTTTTAATTCGTTATGAGTTTTTTTCTCATTTTGCTGCCACAAAAACATTGAAAGGTTTCAAGAAAATTTATGTTAAGGTACGCGGCAATTCTAAGGATTGGTCGACGAGAGTTGCGGTTGTTGTTATTGTTCGTCGGGGGGGAATTGTTTGTTTTGCTGCTCTTCTTGGAAAAGAACTGGTTCACCAGTGATAGCCGTTTGTGTGTGTGGCCTAAATTTTTATTCACTTGATTCATTTTTAGTTTTTCAAATCTTCAAGAATTTTCTACTCTGTGTTTATATAAATATTCCCTGGACATGATTGAGTATTTCAAACGAAATATTGGGAAAAGGAATAATAAACACCAATTTTTCAATATAGGACTTTAGCCGAACCAAAATAAATAAACTTAAAATTTTCTATAATAATACTATGCAACAAAATTATTAGAATTCATTATTATTATAACTACATTTAAGATGACGATCACAATAATTCAAGATCCAAAAATATATGGATCTAAACTGAAAGTGAAACCAATAAAATCCAAACGAGGCGACAATCATAAAACGCAATGGCACCACTGTTCTCTTTTTGCTAATTTTACTAGACAGTGACATGAGTCACAATTACACAATGCAACAAAAATATTGCAGGGCTGTGTATAACATTTTCTAAAGTATTTTGGCTTTCTGAATTCGAAAATAATATTAATTTTTATGTTATGTTTTATTTTTTATGGATAATATGTAAACCTTTTTTATGAATATATTTTTTAAATTTTTTATGAATAAAATTTTTGTAAATTTTGTTGTGGATAATTTGCTTTGTTTTTATGGATATTGTTTTTTTTTTTAATTTTTATTTTTTATATAGATAAAACAAAACGTAATTGTATCACTGTTTTTTTTTTTTTTTGCTAATAATACTCCACAGGGACATGAGTCACGATTACACTATGCAACAAAAATATTGCCGAAGGGCTATGTATATTTTTTTCTGATGTATTTTGGCTTTCTGAATTCGAAAATGATATTTACTTTTATGGATAATTTGATTTGAACTGGGATATTGTCCTGGCTCAAGACCATTTTGCATCTATATTTAATAGAATGCAAATTTATTTACAAATGGCATGGTGACATTTATTACTTGGCTGCAGACTACCACGATCATGATTTCGACCATGTCAAAAGTCTTTTCAAGTGGCTTCGCATCGACTTTTCAACATCAAACCCGGCCTCTATAAGGAGATACTTCACACAAACGAACGAGAATAACAATTCACTTGCCGAATTTGCGTTTAAAAAATCGCACCAAGTAAAAAAGTACACATGCATCTCATTGAGTTGCATATGTAAGTATGTGTATATGCAGGTATAGTTACCCAGCAATACTTCTGCCGTGCCAACGCTCATTTGTTTTAGTTTTTTCGTTTGTATTTTTTTGGTCTGTAATCAATTTTATGGATAATTTTTATAAAAACATTTTTATGGATATTTTATTTAATTTTTTATGGATAAAATTTTTGTAAATTTTTATGGCTAATTTGTTTTATATTTTTTATGGATATTTCATTTAATTTTTTATATGGATAATTTTTTATGTATAGAATTTTTTAACGGAAAATGGTATTAATATTTTATTGATATTTTTTATGTAAACGTTTTATTAATATTAATATTTTATTAATTTTTTATGGATACAATTTTTGAAAGTTTTTGATGGATAATTTGTTTTATATTTTTTATGGATATTTCATTTAACTTTTATATTGATAATTTTTTATGTTCTATTTTTTTGTAATTTTTTTTAATGGAAAATGATATTAATTTTTATGGATACTTTTTATTTAAACATTTTTATGGATATTTTTATACCCTACACCACTACGTGGTCTAGGGTATTATAAGTTAGTTTCGCGCCATATGTTTGTAACACCAAGAAATAATCGAGCTAGATCCACCTTTAAGTATACCGATCGGCTTAGAATCACCAGCTGAGTCGATTTAACGATGTCTGTCTGTCCGTCCGTCCGTCCGTCCGTCCGTCCGTCCGTCTGCTGTCCATCTAAGCTTGTTCGCACTCTACAGGTCGCAATTGTTGTCCGATTGTCATGAAACTTGGCTGAAGTTATTTTTTCTGGCCAAGGACCATTGGTATTGAATTTGGAGGAAATCGGTTCAGATTTAGATATAGCCCCCATACAAATGTCGCTCCCGATTTGACATTTTCCGCTCTAGAAACGACATATTGTACCCGATTTTCTTTAAATTTTCAGAACATCTTATAATCGAACTAGAAACACGTATGCAAAAATTGGGTAAGATCGGTTCAGATTTAGATATAGCCCCCATACAAATGTCGCTCACGATTTGACATTGTCCGCTCTAAAATCCACATATTGTACCCGAATTTCTTTAAATTTTGCAGAACATCTTATAATCGAACTAGAAACACGTATGCAAAAATTGGGTAAGATCGGTTCAGATTTAGATATAGCCCCCATACATATGTCGCTCCCGATTTAACATTTTCCGCTCTAGAAACGACATATTGTACCCGATTTTCTTTAAATTTTCAGAACATCTTATAATCGAACTAGAAACACGTATGCAAAAATTGGGTAAGATCGGTTCAGATTTAGATATAGCCCCCATACAAATGTCGCTCACGATTTGACATTTTCCGCTCTAAAATCCACATATTGTACCCAAATTTCTTTAAATTTTGCAGAACATCTTATAATCGAACTAGAAACACGTATGCAAAAATTGGGTAAGATCGGTTCAGATTTAGATATAGCCCCCATACAAATGTCGCTCACGATTTGACATTTTCCGCTCTAAAATCCACATATTGTACCCGAATTTCTTTAAATTTTGCAGAACATCTTATAATCGAACTAGAAACACGTATGCAAAAATTGGGTAAGATCGGTTCAGATTTAGATATAGCCCCCATACATATGTCGCTCCCGATTTAACATTTTCCGCTCTAGAAACGACATATTGTACCCGATTTTCTTTAAATTTTCAGAACATCTTATAATCGAACTAGAAACACGTATGCAAAAATTGGGTAAGATCGGTTCAGATTTAGATATAGCCCCCATACATATGTCGCTCCCGATTTAACATTTTCCGCTCTAGAAACGACATATTGTACCCGATTTTCTTTAAATTTTCAGAACATCTTATAATCGAACTAGAAACACGTATGCAAAAATTGGGTAAGATCGGTTCTGATTTAGATATAGCCCCCATATATATGTCGCTCCCGATTTAACATTTTCCGCTCTAGAAACGACATATTGTACCCGATTTTCTTTAAATTTTGCAGAACATCTTATAATCGAACTAGAAACACGTATGCAAAAATTGGGTAAGATCGGTTCTGATTAAGATATAGCCCCCATATATATGTCGCTCCCGATTTAACATTTTCCGCTCTAGAAACGACATATTGTACCCGATTTTCTTTAAATTTTGCAGAACATCTTATAATCGAACTAGAAACACGTATGCAAAAATTGGGTAAGATCGGTTCAGATTTAGATATAGCCCCATACATATGTCGCTCCGGAATGTTTAACCGATTTTGGCCAAGTTTTACATATTATATTTCACCAATAAACAGATATGGTGAAAGCGGGTCACATCGTTCCAGGTTTCAATATACCCCCATACAAATGTCCTTTCCGATTTAACATTTTTTGTCAAACACATACATTTACAGGATGCAAAAATCCTTCCCGATTTCAATTTTTTACCGAATTGAATTGTAATGTGATAGAAAGTCCGTCCGTCTTTAGCCTTTCCTTACTTGTTTGGGAGATGCCCATATGTCCATACTTTGGTATAACCCAAATGGTGCCCAATCTGATCTATTGCAGCTCTAGAAACTACATCTTACATCGTATCTTCATCAAATTTTGCAGATCATGATATTTTTCAACTAGGAATACCTACCGTGAATGAGAAATATATAGGCCCATGTTTTGGACCAGGCCCAAAATGTTGTTATCGGCCCCCTTTTAAAATGTCGGTCCGATTCATCCTATCACTACTGTATAATTTGTATTTGTCTGTACAATATACGTTAAATATGACTAAAGATGAATTTATAGTAACTGTATAATTTTTATGAACTACATAAAATTGCTTCCATGAAATACGTGGGTTTAGTAATCAAAGCGAGATACATACGAGGGAGTGGTGTAGGGTATTATATAGTCGGCCCCGCCCGACTTTAGCCTTTCCTTACTTGTTTTTTAATTTTTTATGCATAAAATTTTCGTAAATTTTTTATGGATATTTCATTTAATTATACCCTACACCACTTCGTGGAATAGGGTATTATAAGTTAGATTCGCGCCAAACGTTTGTAACACCAAGAAAAAATCGAGCTAGACCCACCTTTAAGTATATCGATCGGCTTAGAATCACCAGCTGAGTTGATTTAACGATGTCTGTCTGTCCGTCCGTCCGCCTGCTGTCAATCTAAGCTTGTTCGCACTCTACAGTTCGCAATTGTTGTCCGATTGTCATGAAACTTGGCAAAAGTTATTTTTTCTGGCCAAGGACCATCGGTATTGAATTTGGAAATCAGTTCAGATTTAGATATAGCCCCCATACAAATGTCGCTCCCGATTTGACATTATCCGCTCTAGAAACCACATATTGTACCCGATTTTCTTTAAAATTGGCACAACATCTTATAATGGAACTAGAAACACCTATGCAGAAATTGGGTAAGATCGGTTCAGATTTAGATATAGTCCCCATACAAATGTCGCTCCCTATTTCTCCCTTTTTCTCTCTAGAAACCACATATTGTACCCGGTTTTCTTTAAAATTGGCACAACATCTTATAATCCAACTAGAAGCACCTATGCAGAAATTGGGTAAGATCGGTTCGGATTTAGATATAGTCCCCATACAAATGTCGCTCCTTATTTCACTCTTTCCGCTTTAGAAACCACATATTGTGCCCGATTTTCTTTAAAATTTGCACAACATCTTATAATCCAACTAAAAAACCTATGGTGAAAGAGGTTAAGATCGGTTCAGATTTAGATATTGCCCTCATACAAATGTTGCTCCCGAATATTTAACCGATTTTGGCCAAACTTTACATATTATATTTCACCAATAAACATACATGGTGAAAGCGGGTCACATCGTTCCAGGTTTCAATATTGAAATGTCGGTCCTATTACTACTGTATAATTTGTATTTGTCTGTCGGATAATTGGATCAATTACCATATTATTTATCATATTCGTTAAATTTGACTAAAGATGAATTTATAGTAACTGTATAATTTATATGAACTACATAAAATTGCTCCAATGAAATACCTGGGTTTAATAATCAAATCGAGGTACATACGAGTGGTGTAGGGTATAGTCGGCCCCGCCCGACTTTAGCCTTTCCTTACTTGTTTTTATATGGATATTTTTTATGGATAGAACTTTTGTATTGTTTTAATGGAAAATGATATTAATATTAAAATGATATTAATATGGATATTTTATTTATTTTTTTAAATTGTTTATGGATAATTTGTTTTATATTTTTTATGGATATTCCATTTCATTTTTAATTTTTTATATGGATATTTTTTATGGACACAATTTTGATAATATTTTTTGTACGGATAACGTTTTTGTAAATTTTCTTTTTTAATTTTTATGCGTAAAGTTTTTGTAAAAATATGGATAATCCAATCAAATTCAAAAGTTAATATGGATAATTTTTTTATGTTTTCATGGATAAATTTAAAAAAATACTAAAATTCATATTTTCACCGAATGTACCTTTAATATTTGTACACTCATTTTGGAAATATTAATCCGATAACAATTAATGGTTTTAATGTTGGCAACAAATGTTGCGAATTTCACTTTGAAAGAGTGTCTCAAAAATTGATAAACAATTTATTTTTGTTTTTCGAAAAAAATCTTTTTTCCTAGCTTGAAAACACCCATAAAAATAGAAAGAAAGGAATGGCGAAATAAATAAACAAAAAAAAAAAAAATACCACAAGCTTAAATAGTTTTTTTTTTTCATAAATATAACTTTTATAACAAACAATGATTTTATTAAAATAAATATAAGTTGGAATTAGGGCATATTAAAAATTATTTTTTATAATTATTCCATCAATATTAAAAATCCAAGTCCAATTTTGGTTTTCGGTGTTTACGTTATTTACTTAACCAATAATCAGGACGTGTATTAAGACTACATCTTGTTTCACCCATTAGATTAGTCCATTGATTAAATATGTGTATAAAAATTTAAAGCGCTAGCTCGTTATTTTCGGTCCTTCTGAGGAAAATCTCTTCCCTTTAACCTACTGGTCGTCACGGGTCAGAATCATGATTTCATGAGATAGCGTGCTGCAAAGTAATAAATATCATAATGCCTAAGGTGACCATACATGCCGCTTTTTGCGGGATTATCCCGCTTTTTGATGCCCATTCCCGTTTAAATTTTTCATCCCACATTATCCCGCTTCTTTGGTACATCATAGCTTCAAAATTGCCACAATTTCTAAAATATTTCCTCAATCGGCCTTATTTTAAATTCCGCATTAATTTTGAACGGAAAGGTCAGGTTGTTAATAGTAAATTTAACTTTATATTGATAGAATTTACTTTAATGAAAAAAAAAAAATAAATTGAAATAGAATAATGAGTTTAATGTAAAATTTTTTATGTTTGAAAAATATATAAATCCGTAAAATCTTCACCACTTCAACAACATTATTAACGAAAAATTATGTTTTTGTTTTTTTTTTCGAAAGTCACAACTTCCAATATATAAAAATGAATAAATATTTCATACAAAATCCCGCCAAATCCCGCATTTTGAATTAATATATCACGCTTTTTGCTCAAATAATCTCTATTTGAGTCACGTTAATCATGCCATTTGTAAATAAATTTGCATTCTATAAAATATATGTAGATGCAAAAGGTCTTGTACCAGAACAATATCCCAGTTTAAATAAATTTTCTGTTTTTTGATATTTTTGTTTTCTTTTTGAGAATCGTGAGATTTGTTTTCCAAAGTCTGGGTTTTTTTGCTTGTTAAGTTTTGTTCGCCGAATTGGTATTCCGCAATCTGTTTTAATGAAATTTGTGAAAAAATATATTTTTTGTTAATTTTTTTCTTTCTTTTTGGCGATTGTGAACTTGTCTTCCGTAGTCCTGTTATTTCTAGTTTATTAATTTTTCATCGCGTGTTTCGTGTTTTCCCACTTAGAGTAGGTTATCCCACAGATGGTGTCATTTGATGCAATTTGAGAAATATCGTCTATTTGTGGATTTTTGTTTTCTCTTAGGGACTTGTGGCATTCCTTCCAAACTTCGGATATTTTTGGTTTAATAAGTTTTAAACATATTTACATTCATATTCAAAAATGAAATGAAATTTGTTCAAAGGTTATTCAACAGATGGCGCCTTTTGGTGAAATTTCTGAAAATCGCCTTTTTACCACATTTTTTGTTTTCTTTCTGACCGCGTTTCTCCCCACTAACATACGATATACAACAGTGGCGCCCTTTCATGGCTTTATTATTTTTACTGTATCTACTATATAAATTTACACTTTAAAGATACACAAGCACATTTCGTTCTATGGCAAAATTAACTCAAGATGTTTGTGCCACTACCAAATACCACCTACTACCTACCTACTTACTGTTTAGAGTTATAACCACAAAACGAACCCCACAGGACGCACTTAAAAAATAGTGCACACTCATAACCTTTTGTAATAAACCATTGGTTTATGTTTTCTTTTTGGAGGATTTTTAAAATTATATTACCCTCAAATATGTTCGTTCGCTCGACAAGGAAAATAACGAAAATAACCCCAGCAACCACAAAGGAACACCTAAAAGTGTACGGGTGTCGATTTTACTTTTGGAGAAACGTATGTACTTTCATTTCGGCGGTAATCATAGCTAAGGTGGCTGGCAGCTACTTCTACTGCGGCTACTTCTCCCAAGCGACGGGAAGCACGGCAAGCAGTGGAGCAGTGGTCTGAGTGTGGCAATAAATTATTTTCACTTAACCGCAAAAAAGAACTCACCAACTGACTCAACCACACATGCGATACTCGAATTTGTGTTGTTGTTTTTGTTTTTGTTATCGAACTAAACGAAAGAGACACCCAGTTAATGTGCTGTCCCTTAAAAAGGATTTTCCTTTTTATTTTCTTGTCCTAAAAATCCACAGAGGATGGCTTTAACTTTAACAATATCTAAGTATGTATGTGTACACACATACAGACATTCTACATCTGCAGTTTTATTTATTAATGTCAATTAATCTTGTCTTTCTTTGCCCATGCATTTTTGTAGGTTGTTAATTGAGAATTATCGAAAAGTTTTGCACGACTTAAATGTATTTTTGGTGTTTTATTTAATTAAAGGTAATATTCGAATTGATGCCATTATAATGACAAATCCATTAAGGTTGTGATTTCTATCGATCTGTGATGCACAGAAAGAAAAAAGCTAATTAATCAAATCAATTACAAAATTAATTATCATAAACAAATAAATAGATATTAATTGTGGTTGATTCTGTTTTGGATTCAATTAATTAATTAATTAATCAAAACAATTACAAAATTAATTATTTCAAACAAACAAAAAACATTAATTGATGTTGAAACAGTAAAGATGGCAATTAAAAAATTAATGAATTCAATTAATAAATAATTCAATTAATTAATTAATCAAATAAATTACAAACTTAATTATCTCAAACAAACAAATAAACATTAATTACTGTTGATCCTATAAAGATGCGCAATTAATATTTATTTATGAATGCAATTAATTAATTAATTATAATTAATTAATCACATTAATTAAAAAATGATTACCTCAATTACAATTATTTAATCAAATCAATTCAAAAACTTATTATCTCAATTAAATATTAATCGATAAATTAATTAATTAAATCCATTACAAAACTAATTATCTCAATTAAATATTAATTGATGTTGAATTTAATTAATTAAAGATGGCAATTAATAAATTAATGAATTCAATTAATAAATTTATGAATTCAATTAATTAATTAATCAAATAAATTACAAAATTTATTATCTCAAACAAACAAATAAACATTAATTACTGTTG
The DNA here is from genome assembly GCA_947397865.1 of Polietes domitor. Classification (NCBI taxonomy): domain Eukaryota; kingdom Metazoa; phylum Arthropoda; class Insecta; order Diptera; family Muscidae; genus Polietes; species Polietes domitor. Next base: position 120,865,085 of record OX377622.1, read on the forward strand.
ATCCTATAAAGATGCGCAATTAATATTTATTTATGAATGCAATTAATTAATTAATTATAATTAATTAATCACATCAATTAAAAAATGATTACCTCAATTACAATTATTTAATCAAATCAATTCAAAAACTTATTATCTCAATTAAATATTAATTGATAAATCAATTAATAAAATCCATTACAAAACTAATTATCTCAATTAAATATTAATTGATATTGAATTTAATTAATTAATTAATCAAATCTATTAAACGAAATTATTGTCTCAATTAATTAATGACTAATTAGTCAACTACAATTAATTAAACAAATTAATTAAAACAATAATTCTCTCAATTAACTATTAATTGGTGTAGAATTCAATTAATTACTTTATGATTATCTCAATTAAATATTAATCGATGTTGAGTTCAATACATTAATTAATCGACATCACCTAATTAATCAAATCAATTACAAAATTAATTATCTCAATTAAACATTAATTGATGTTGAATTCAATTAATTAACTATTAATCAACAACAATTAATTAATAAAATCATTTAAAACAATAAAATATTAATTGATATTGATATCAATTAATTAATTATTCAACTAATATTTATGTATCAAATCAATTACAAAATTAATTATCGCAATTAAACATTAGTTAAAATATGAATGGATTAAAAAATAATAAAAAAATGATGTTGAGCCTGTAAAAAATAATCAATTACAATTATTTAATCAAATAAACTACAAAATGAATTATCTGAATTAAACCTTAATTGATGTTGAGCCTGTAAAGATTAATGAATTGTAAATAATTTGTCAAATCAATTAAAAAATGTTTATCTCAATTAAATGTTAATTGATGTTGAGATCAATTAATTAATTAATCAACTAAAATTAATAAAACAAATCAATTGCAAAATTAATTATCTCAAACAAACAAACATTAATTGCTGTTATGTTATTAATTAGTTAATCAATTAATAATTGATTTGATTAATTAATCGATTAATGTTTACAGACTCTATTTCAATTATTTTTTAATGATAATGAATTTTGTAATTGATTTGATTAGAAAATTAATTATCTCAACTAAACATGAATTGATTTGTAGCTTGTAAAGATTAATCAATTCAAATTAATTAATCAAATTGATTAATTAATTAATCGATTAATGTTTACAGACTCTATTTCAATTATTTTTTAATGATAATGATTTTTGTAATTGATTTGATTAGAAAACTAATCAACTCAACTAAACATGAATTGATTTTTAGCTTGAAAAGATTAATCAATTCAAATTAATTAATCAAATCAAATACAAAATTTATTATCTCCATTAAGCACTAATTGAATTTGAACCTGTAAAGATTAATCAATTACAATTAAGTAATCAAATCAATTAAAAAAATAATGATATCAATTAAATTTTAATTGATGTTGAATTCATTTAATTAATTAATTAATTAACTACAATTAATTAATCAAATCAATTACAATTGATTATATCAATTAAACATTAATTAATGTTGAGATTGTAAAGATTAATCAATTACAATTAATAAATCAAATCAATTACAAACATAATTATATCAATTTAATATTACTTGATGTTGAATTCAATAAACTAATTAATCAACTATATTTAAAAAAATCAAATCAATTACAAAATTAATTATCTCAATTTAATATTAGTTGATGTTGAATTCAATAAATTAATTAATCAACTATATTTAAAAAAATCAAATCAACTACAAAATTAGTTATCTCAATTAAACTTTAATAAAACATTAAACATAATTTTCTTATGTATTGTGGTTTTCTAAACTCGATATTAAATTTAGTTTTATTTTTTAATTTTTTAAATTCCAATTTTCGGGGAACTTACTTTAAACATTTGGGATATATGGGAAATATTAGTCCGATTACACCGGTTACATTTTAAATTAAAGGTACTCTGACGGCTACAAATATTGCCAATTATACTTTCACATATCAACAGTGGTTTAGGATCAGACTTAAAAAATTGGGGATAAATATTTTTTTTTTGAAAAAATCTTTTTTTGTTGGCACAAAAAAATCATAAAAAATAGAAAATAATATTTTAGTTTTAATATCTAACATTCTAACGCAAAAAAATAGTGTTGATATGTATGCAGCTTCCACATATGCTGCCTTATGAGACGATTAATCTGGAGTTAACTCCATCCAACTGGCAAACAAATGGCCTTGATGATGATGATTTCTCGAGCTTCCACATATGTTGCAAATGTTTTAAATTAAAAACTTCTTATTGCTGCTAATTAATTTTGAATTGAAAAAATAACTCTTTTATTGTTGCTGATGTATGAATAACCAGCATTTCATTCGCTTACACACATTACCCACGTCCTTAGCGAAAGTCCTTGTTACACCTAAAACACTTCAAAATAAAAAACAATGTACATAAATATAAACAAGTCATAAACAGCACCAGTTTGAAGCCAGCTGATGCTGGGACGTCCTTGTTTTATATGTCGTTCCCACCACCCCCACCCCCCGAACACTTGCTTTTAGCACACATGACCCTGCCTCTCGCCTGCTTCCCTCTGTGGCCAGGATCTAAAACTTATGTTAATTTTATGTTCAAGTTACCATTGAGTTTTCTCCCAGTCGTAAAGTGAGTGAGTCTGAACTAAAATGAACATTTAAATTTGAATTTTTATGTACACCACCACCACAGGCGAAAGTAGCAAAACAGCAAGCAACAGTAACAGTAACACTTTATGCCAGCCAGCCAGCCGGGCTGGAAGGAGCACCACCACCACCAGCCGTATGGACAATATAATCGTCATCACCGGCAAACAACATTAGGTGTGGGTTTCTAACTAACTGAGGCACAGTGTTAGCAGACATAAAAAATCAAACACTGGAATTTTTTGCTTGAATTACAGCTTAATTCAAGTCTCAAAGTCAAGGCTGTCAATAGAAATTCTGTTTTGGTTTCATTTTTGAATTTTGTATTTTTTTTTTAATTATTTTATTCAGCTTTAAAAAGTGTTAAACATTTGATAAAAATCTTGGAATTACACTGTAATTAAAAAATAAATAAATACAATTCCCAAAGCGGGGAAAATAAATCTCAAAAATTTGATTGTTTTAGAAAAATGAACGCCATTTATTTATTTCCTTCTTTGATCAAAAGAAAAATATTTTTTTTTTAAGTTTAATTCCAGTTTTCAAGTCAAGGCTGTCGACAGAAATTAAGTTTTGGTTTCATTTTTGAATTTTGTATTTTTTTAAATAATTTTATTCGTGTTAAACATTTGATAAAAATCTTGGAATTACACAGTAATTAAAAAAGTAAATACAATTCCTAAAACGGGGAAAATAAATCCCAAAAATTTGATTGTTTTAGAAAAATTAACGCCATTTATTCATTTCCTTCTTTGATCAAGAGAAAAATATTTTTTTAAATTTAATTCCAGTTTTCCAGTCAAGACTGTCGATAGAAATTCAGTTTTGGCTTCATTTTTGAATTTTGTATTTTTTTAAATAATTTTATTCGGCTTTAAAAAGTGTTAAACATTTGATAAAAATCTTGGAATTACACAGTAAATAAAAAAAGTAAATACAATTCCCAAAACGGGGTAATAATCCCAAAAATTTCATTTTGAAAAATTAACGTCATTTATTCATTTCCATCAAAAGAAAAATATTTTGTTATGTCTGTGAATAAATTCAGTTTTTACTTTTGTAATCGATGCATTGCGTTTCGAAAATTAATTGTCTAATTCTGTGAAAATTTTTAATTTCTATACAACTTTGTCATATTCAATTCATATTCATAGTATGAAGCAGGAAAATATACTTTTTATAAAAAAATTATACCATTTTGGAAAGGCCACAAAACCTGCTTTTATAAAATGTAACAGACCAAAAATAGGGCATCACTTTTTGAACTTCATTGCAGGCAAAACCAAAAATTTCTTTTTTTTTTGAAAAAAAAAAAATCAGATTGGTCATTGCGTAAAATCTCTAAAATTTAAAATATCGTAACGAATTGTTTTTAGAATAATGTAGAAAAAGTGTCTACGCTAGTAATGTATTACTAGTTTTTGCATTTTTGTCCAACGAAATACCCAAATTCCCAGAGTGGGGAAAATATGTTCCAAAATTTGCGATTTTTTACTAAAATGGTCGTCATTTCTTTATTTTCAGCAGGGATATGGTAATACTTCTTGAATAAGAAGTCAAAATATAAGGCTAAAAAATATACTAAACATTTTCTGATCGGTTCTTTGCGATTTGAGAATTTTTTATATATTTTTTTTCGTTTTATTTTTTTTGGTCGTTTTGATAATATTTTTTTGTTTGAAAAAATTGGCAATTTTAGATTGGACCTAGCGAGCAGGTCCGTTGGGTAAAATGATTGAAGGAGGACACTGAACGCTTCCAAATAAAGTCTTCTTTACGATAAATAACTCAAACTTGCACCTTTAGGTTGAAAGAAAAAAAGTTACAAGCGAAATAGTGGTATCGCCTTTTTGGAAAAAAAAAACGTTAAAATTTGGACCTTTTTTGGATGTTCTGTATTTAAAAGTAAAAATTGAGATATCGTAACGAAATTTTTGATATTAAGTAGGAAAAATTTCTACGAAAATAATGTATTACTAGTTTTTGCCTTCTTGTCCAACAAAATACCCAAATTCCTAGAGTGGGGAAAATATGTTCCAAAATTTGGATTTTTTACTAAAACGGTCGCCATTTCTTTATTTACCGCAGGGATGAAGTAATACTTCTTGAGTAAGAAGCCATCAAATGAGGCTAAAAATATACTAAACAATTTCTAATCGAATTGCTTTGAGATCTGAGAATTTTTGATATTTTTTGTATTTTTTTTATTTAAAACTTTGGAGAGGACCTAGCAAGGAGGCCCGTTGTCTAAAATGGTTCAAGAAGGACATAAAACGCTTCTAAATTAATTTTTCTTTACTATAAATAACAGAAATTTACCTATAGGAATAATAAAAAAAGATACAATTGAAATAATGCTGGGGAAAATATGTTCCAAAATTTCGATTTTTTACTAAAATGGTCACCATTTCTTTATTGTCAGCAGGGATATGGTAATACTTCTAAATGAAGTTTTCTTACGATAAATAACAGAAATTTACCTATAGGAATAATGAAAAAAGTTACAATTGAAATAATGCTGTAGCCTTTTTGAAAAAAAAAATACCCAAATTCTCAGAGTGCGGGAAATAGGTTCCAAAATTTTTGATTTTTTACTAAAATAGCCCCATTTCTTTATTTACCCCAGGTATGAGGTAATACTTCTTGAGTAAGAAGTCAACATATGGGGATAAAAAAATATTTGTAGGTACTTGGCGATATGATAATATTTTTTTTTTGGTTTGGAAAAATTTACAACTTTGGAGTGGACCTAGCGGGGAGGTCCGTTGGCCAAAACGATTCAAGAAGGACGTTAAACGCTTTTAAATTATGTCTTTTTTACGATGAATAATAGAAAATTGCACCTATAGGAAGAAAGAAAAGAAGAGACAAGCGAACTAGTGGTGTCGCCTTTTTTGAAAAGAAAAAACAACGTTAAAAGTGACCAACTTTGGAGGGTCGTCCAGTAGACCACAAACCCACTAGACCCACAGCTTTACAAATCATCTAGAAAACACCTCTACTATAAGCATGTGAAATTTCATGAAGATGTGTATTTTCGTTCAAAAGTTACAGAATTATTTCAAAAAAAAATCGATTTGAAACCACTGTGCGTTGATTCGAATCTCATCCAATGTATCATTGGAATTACACTGTAAAAATTATACCCAAATCAAACACTGTCCTTTTTTGCTCGAATTACAAGTTAATTCAATGTCGCCAACTATCATGTTCAAGTTGCGTTTCCTTGGATCTTTTATATTTTCTAATACTCTTTTCGGCTTAGAAAGTTTTAGCACTTGTTGATCATTGGAATTACACTGTAATTATAGCAAACTTTCAGCAATTGTGTTTATTGGCATATGCTTCGTTGATTTGCCAACGCTGTGAGCTGGGACTTTCACTGGTGGTAGCAAACGTAGAAAAAAATAATACCAAAATCAAGCCTTTACTTTTTAGCTTGAATTACAGTTTAATTCAAGTCTCACAACAAAGGCCGCCGACACGTTCAATTTCCTTCAAGTTCCTTGGTGGATCTTGTAGTTTTTAATACATTTCTCGGTTTTTAAATAATTCTAACACTTGATGAAAGCCTTGAAATTACACTGTAATCACAGCCAAATTCCAGCAATTATATATATGGGTTAAACATTTCCATTCTAATCTAGTCCAGCAAGTTCAAGTTCCATTTAGGTGTATCTTGTATTATTTAATAAATTTTTCGGCTTTAAACTAATCCTAACACTTGACGAAAGCCTTGGAATTACACTGTAATTATACCAATATTCCAGCGTTGTCCAGTACTATAATTTTTAGCTCGAATTACAGTTTAATTGAAGTCTTCAAGTTGGATTTTTTTAAATAAATGTATTCATCTTTAAAATAGTCTTAACAGTTGAATAAATAAAGCCTTGGAATTACACTGTAATTATAGCAAATTTCCAGCTTTTTCAAGTACTGTAATTTATAGCTTGAATTAAGTTTAATTTAAGTTGGATTTTTCTAAACAATGTTTTCGTTTTTAAAACAGTCTTAACACTCGATGAAAGCCTTGGAATTACACTGTAATTTTAGCAAAATTCCAGCGTTGTCAAGTACTGTGATTTTCAGCTTGAGTTACAGTTTAATTCAAGTCAATAAGTTTGATTTTTTAAATAAATAATAATTAAAATAGTTTTAACACTTGATTAAAGCCTTGGAATTACACTGTAATTTAAGCAAAATTCCAGCGTTGTCAAGTACTGTGATTTTCAGCTTGAGTTACAGTTTAATTCAAGTCAACAACTTTGATTTTTTAAATAAATAATAATTAAAATAGTTTTAACGCTTGATTAAAGCCTTGGAATTACAATGTAATTATAGCAAAATTCCAGCTTTGTCAATTACTAGAATACCAGTTTATTTCATGTCACCAAGTTGGATTTTTTTCAAATATTTTTTTCGTCTTTAAAATAGCACTGGAATTTTTAGCTGTAATTACAGTTTAATTCAAGTCTTCAATAATATTTTTTTTAAATAATTTTTTGTCTTCAAAATCGTCTAAACTTTTGATGCAAACCTTGGAGTTACACTGTAACAAAATTACAAAAATCCAGCAATTATATTTATTGGTTTTCATTTTGTCGACTATATTTAATAAAACACCCCCATTACCACTCATGCATTGTTGGTTTGCCACCACTGTGTGTGCTGGCACTTTTCATGTTGTCACTGTTGATTTTTGTCCAATGAAACCTATGAGTCATTTATAGTTTCAATAAATTTCGATGAGGGTTACACACTTCCAGCCATACGTGCTAGAGAAAGGCAAGAAGAAGGTCGCTGTGTGTTGGGCATGTGGTAAATAGGGCGAGGGAGGGAAGGAAGGGTGTCGCACGAGAGAGAAGAGCTGTTAGCCACTTTATTTGTGTTTTTTCCGCTTCCTCTTCTTCTTTCCGCTTCTTTGGCTAAGTGTTAACGCTCTTTTGTGCTGTGATGTTCTTGGATTTCTTTTTTCGCTGTGCGCTACCCTGGAAAAGTGGTTGTCTGTGTTGGTTGTCCTTTTTTAGTTTTGTCGTTCGTTGTAAAATAAGTACTACGCCAAGTTCTCTTACTCGTCGTCGTCGTCCTCCTCCTCCTCCCTATTATTCTCGTACTCGACATTGTGAGTTTGAAATTGAGCATTGCTATGCAAATTTGTCGCTGTCGCTCATTCACCAACTCAGCTCAGCTCAACTCACTCACTCCCAGTCACCACTTAGTCACCCAGTGCCTCAAGTTACATGTTTCATGTCTATGGAAATTTCTTCAATATCATCATCAACAGTACCGACATCCCTTTCCATGTGCTACTCATCCTTTGAATGTCTCTTTTTTGGGGGAAACTCTCCGTTTCGGTTAGGATGTTTGGGGAGAAGATGTTCATGGAAATTTATTTTAGGTTCATTTAATTTCAATTTACGTCGCTGTGTATTTGGATAAATGGATTTCAAACGAAATGATGAACAAATTTGCATTTAAACTGAAGTGGAAATTGTTGCGAAATATAATCTTGTTCGGGGCCGTAAACCGTTTGGAAAGGTATATGAGGAGGTTGTGTGGTGGATTGTGGACCATTAAAGAAACATAATTATTTATGTAAAAGTATTAAATAAGTATATAATACCTTCTGTATTGTATAAGATGAACTCAATCGAAGATGAGCTTCTTGTATTCTACCACAAAAAGAGAAGCCATTCCAAAGTTAGTCCTTTTTAATCCCTTACATACTTTATTCTTATGGAAAATTTGTTTTAAATAAATTTCACAAATTTGAGCTATACAGTAGAGTATGCCGGACTGTGTATTATCAACTCCAAAATCAACTCAAAATTTGAAGCGCCTCAATTTCTATCTTTAGGGACAATATTTTTTCTGGTATTCAAATATGCGTCTTCATTTGCACCTTAAGACCAACAACAAAATATTTCAATAGTAAATTTATTACAATCCTAAAAGTATGCATTGTAAAATACACATGTTCCATGTTCGTGTCGATCATTTTATATGCATAGTTTGCTAGGATATTTGAAATGATTTATTAATTAACAACAAACGATCAGGCATTATCAGTGATTTTTATGCAAATGTTGAGCTGATATATTAGCCTTAGTTATTTATTATATTATAAGAAGAATTGGTTACCAACGATTAAAAGATACAATGAGTTTTATCTGAGATTTCGAAGAAGTAAAAAATAAAAATTTGCATATGGAAGTTGGACAAGACACTGGCAATTTTCATTTTATTGTGAACTCAAATGAAATCACTGGTAATGGTATTTATATTAATACTAGCAGTACCGGCTGCTTCGCACGCGAAAAAAAAATTTTGTTATTAGTTTTATCCGTCTCTGTTTTTGGATAGCATTAATTTGAATTTCTTTTGGTGGATGTATCTAAAATAATATTTTGGAGACCTCCTATTATATAGCACTCATACACAGTCAAAGGAATGTGCTTCTCGATGAGCACTATTTTACTCAGTTTTGAACAAAAAATTACAACCCCAAAGCCTCGATCTCATGTTTGTAGATGCAGCCGACCACTTTACAACTTTTTGCACCTCTTTTCCAAAAAGTACACATTTTGAAAAATCACAATAGGTAACACGTGTTTTTGCTTCCCCTAAAAACATGTACTTTAATTTACGTACCAAATTTCACGATTCTAGCTTTAAAAGTGTAGTCCAATTCACGATTCTAGCTACGCTACTATAGTTGGTAACATTTTTATCCCCTTTTGTCTCTCTCATCCCTTTATAAGTACACATTTGGAAAAATCCACTTATATTGCACATTTCACAACTATAGCTGCAATACTTAAATTGGTACCGTTTTTATCCCGCGCATCTCTAAAAAGTACAAATTTCAAAAAATCCAATTTTACTGCACTTCTATATGGTCAGAGAAATTTACATATCAAATTTCACGAGTGTAGCTGTAATACTTTAGTTGGTACCATTTTTACCTTTTTTCACGCTCGCCCTTTAAAAGTACAGTGGTCAGAGGATTTTACATACCAAATTTCAAGACTATAGCTACAATACGTTAGTTGGTACAATTTTTATCCCTTTTTGTCTCGCACACCCCTTATAAGTACAAATTTCGAGCAATCCAATTTTACTGCGCTTCTGCATGGTCAGACGAATTTACTTACCAAATTTCACGATTCTAGCTGTAATACGTTAGTTGGAACCATTTTTATCCCTTTTTTGGCCCGCTCCCCCCTAAAAAGAAAAAAATGTCGAAAAATCCATTTATGTTGCAAGTCTACGTAGTCAGAAAAATGTAAATACCGATTTTCACAAATAGAATGGAAAAAGTACTGATTATTTTTTAGAAATTTCCACGATCAATATAATTCTTCAGTACATTTTCAATTGTTCCGGCTCGAATCTCTTCAATGGCAACTTCGATTTCATGTTTCAACGCTTCAATTGACTCTGTATGGTTTACGTAACATTTATCCTTAATGACTCCTCACAGAAAATAATCCAAAAGGCTCAAATCACAGCTCCGATGCGGCCAATTGACATCACAATTTCGGCTGATTATTCGATTAATGGTTGCGTTGGCTGTGTGACATGTGGCCCCGTCATGATGAAACCAAATTTCGTCCATATCATTCTCCTGAAGCGCTTACCCTTGACGGTAATGGCGGCTCCAAGCTCATTTTCGAAGAAAAATGGCCCAATGATCTAGCCCAAAATGCATTGGATTCTTAATAGTCACGTGTGGGTTCTCTGAACCATATCTGCGGCAATTTTGCTTATTGACATAGCCACCGAGATGAAAATGAGCCTCACCTGAAAACATGATTTTTCGCTAATATTCTTCAATCCAATTCCAATCTTCAGCACATTGGGTGAAGCGAAATCGTATCGGACGCGTCCCATTTGGCAAATGTCAAACATAAATCTGAAAATAAAAATTTAAAATTTTAAATGGATCACTCTGTATTTCCAGAGTATGTAAATCATATTATTTGGTATTTTGCGTAACACATTTTTGGGCAAATGTTTTGTGTGTTCTGAGAAAATATTGGGTCTGAAAAAATATTGGGGGTTGGTCATAAGTTTGGATCCCCTAGGGGCATCTTTGGGGCAGTTAGAGCGGTGGGAGCAAATCCCCATAAGGAGTGGCATGCGGAAAAAATGTTAGGGGGAAATTAATAGGGGTTATTCTTACATGTCTCCCCTCTAGGGGTGACTTGGGCCCAGTATTAGGCCTTTAATTCATAAAAAAATTAAGGGTTGAAAAAATATTGGGGTCGGTCATTCATTTGATTCCACCATCGGCCTCTTTTAGGCAGTAAGAGCGCTGGTAGCAAATTTAATAAAAAACAAGTAAGAAGGCGTTAAGTTCGGCCGGGCCGAATCTTATATACCCTCCACCACGGAGTGCATTCCACAGTACTACCAGCAGATTAAAGGATGTCGACTTTACATAGAAGCACAGTACCATATTACGAAAATTGTAATATTTGTATGCACATTATTATATTTGTTTACTATTTCAAACTATAATGTATACTTATGCGCACTGTTTAAAATCGACTACTATATATAAATAAAATGCTGAAATTGTGAAAGTGAGCATGCCTAAATATTAGGCGATTGTCAATCGCCATTAGGGAGAAGCATTTTCAGATACAGACAAAGTGATAAAAAAAGTATAAATTTTAAAGATATCCCCATTCGCCCCATTCTCCGCCCAAATGTACAAATTTCGAAAAAACCCTTTTTCGAGTATTCATAGTCAGAACGAATTTCATGATTTCAACTTCAGCGGTTTGGTAGGTCCCATTTTTATCCATCTTTTTAATTATATCCTTTAAAAGTACGAATTTCGAAAAATCCCTCTATTTTACGTGTCTATGCAATTAGAGGGATGTACACACCGAAATTCACGATTCTAGCTGTTGTCGTATCATTGGTACCATATTTTATTCCTTTTTGTCCCATTTCGGCCCCTAAAACTTTTATGAGGAATGTCCGCAACAAATTTTAACTGTATGAAAATAAGAAATTTAATTAATAAGCCAAGGCTATCAATATTTGTATACTATATATATAATGGATATAATCTTAAATTCATAAAGTAAATATAAGGGAGCAATCATAAATACCCTAAATATTGGGGGATAGAGAGTGTATTTTCAGCTACAGTCGTTTGGTTGGTTGTATTTCCATCTTATTTTAATTTTAAAAATATAAATTTTGGAAATACCTTATCTCTCACGTACACAGTATAAGACAAATTCATGATTCTACCATTTTTTGTCGTAAAAGCAACAAAATAAAGTACGAATTAGGAAAACAAAATATTTTACGTGCAGTCAGAGGAATGTATACACCGAATTCCACGATTCTATCAGCGGTCAATTTGTTGGTACCATTTGTATGCCCTTTTTCCAATTTTGCCCCCTCAAGAGTACGACTATCTAAAATCTCTTTATTTTACGTATCTACACAATTAGAGGGATGTACACACTGAACTTCAGCATTCTAGCTGTATTCGTTTAGTTGGTACTATTTTTATGCCCTGTAGCCATTGTATCCCTTGAAAGTACGAATTTGGAAAAAACGTTTTATTTTTCGTGTCTACTCGATCAGAGGAACGTATACTCCGATTTTCATGGTTCTAGCTGCTGTCATTTGGTAGGTACTATTTTTATCCCTTTTTTCCATTTGAACCCCAAAAAGTACGAATTTTGGAAAGTTATTTTATTTTACGTGTCTACGCAATCAGAGGAATGTATATATCGAATTTCATTATTCTAGGTGCAGCCGTTAGGTTGGTACTATTTTTATCCCTCTATCCCCATTTAACCCCTTAAAAGTACGAATTTAGAAAAAATACTTTTATATTATGTATATACTCTATTAGAGGAATGTATACGCCAAATTTCGGGTTTCGATCTGTTGTCGTTTGATAGGTACCATTTTTATCCCTTTTGTCCCATTTCGCGCCCTACAAATAAAAATCACTCTATGGTGCCCTTTTATGCTATAAAGGGAATGCGCATTGCAAATATCATGTAAATACAATCTAATTTGTTCAAAAAACATGCTGAAATGCTGTAAATATTAGGGGTATTTTCAGTCCTTGTGAGGGAAAATTTTTTCCCTCTGGGCCGATTTCGTCCACTTCCAATCCCAACCGATCTACAACTATAAGACACATTTAGGAAAAATTTTAACCTCCTAGCTCATTTCGTTCGGCCGCTATCGTGCTTTCAACAGACAGACAGACGGACAGACGGACATGGCTATATCGTCTTAGAATTTTACCACGACCCAGAATATATATACTTTATGGGGTCTCCGATGAATATTTCAAGGTGTTACAAACGGAATGACAAAGTGAATATACCCCCATCCTGGAGGTGGAGGGTATAATAATGTTTGTATGGGGGTGCGAGTGGTATGTGCGTGCGAAAAATTTTAGTGAGGAACCTCTGGGTGCGACACCGAGGAAGTTTTGGGGCTCTCTGTGTATTTTTACCTTTTTCCCGAACCTGTCAAAATAGTGGGTTCTAGCGTATCCAAATCGAATTTCAAAGAAAACCATACAACACTATTCCACCTCTAGAGGGCATACTTAATTACCTTTTTTCACTTTGGCTTTTGGCCCCTGTACCCTTATTTAAGTCCAATATTTTGTGTTCTTTGCCGTTATTTAATAGTTGAGTGTAAGCAATAAATTGAATTAACTCGTGAAAATGATAACTTTTATGATTTTCGAATCCTCTGAGCAACTGGTTCAGCATTAACATTTTAAGTAGTTCAGCACAACCTTTGATCTTAAACCAAAATAAATGACAACACATACAACATAACAGACCAACAATACAAACAAACAACTGGTTCAAAAGCTTCATATCCCCTGATTGACTCTAATACTCTACCCGCATATCCAATTTTTGTTTATTTGAATTTTATCTGCCCATAGATGGCGCTTTCTGTGTGCCGTAATTCAATACTAAACGTTATTATTATAACATTAATCAATCATATTTATAACTACATCTATTAATTCATTTGCCATGGTGTCTCATGGTACCATATGTTTAATATTTGCAAAAAATCAATCATAAATACAAGTCCTTACAACGACGCATTTAAAAGCTCTCGCACGTACATTTGCAATTCCTTTTTCGAAAAAAGTGTTTATGAAAAATATAAAACGTCATGTTTTATGCTATTTTTATAAACTACAAACATACATACATACATACATATGTATGTACATTGGACATGTGTACGTACTCACGCCAATAAGGACAATGCGAAATAAAGAAAGAACTGGAGACGCCTACACACAATATAAGGACATCCATGTGCCGTGACACGAGTCAGAGATGTGTGATGATTGTTGTAGCAAAGCAGGCGGCCACCAGGGGATGAGCACAAAGATATTGCAAAATTTGCAAATCATAGAAAACAAAGTAGGAAGACAGAGAGAGAGAGAGAGACAGAGAGTGTGTGAGAGAGAGGGAGAGAGCGAGAGTGGAAAAGTAATTATAACAGTGACGCAGATAGTCAGAGGTGTAAGAAAGGCAGGGATACTTTAGAGATAGTGAAATCAGGATTTTTGGGCTGGGACTAGGTGATCCAATAGAGATCAAATTGGAAGAGAGCTTCTGGGAGACATCTTCACGCAGAGAAGACACATGATTGTTGCAAGCATAAATATGATTACTGCAGAGGCATTTGAAGAGCATCATATTATGTTTGAAATTATGAATGCAGGAAAATCATAAGATATCTGTAGTTAAATATGATCAGTCCTATTATGATTAGTTACTGTCTTACTTCCCCAGCAAAATATTATCTAGATTTTGGAAGCAGTGCATCCGTTAGAGAGCCATTGAGATTACGGTAATGTAAACATTGCTGAAACTCTGCATGACTCGGGTGCAATAAAGTCATGCAGAGACCGAAAATTTGGATAGAGCTGAACCGAAGCATGCTTTGGTTGCAATAAAAGAAACAAAATGAAAAAAATCACATATAAATCCTCATCATGCTTTTATTAAGCATATGAAGAATATATCGCATCGCTTACTGTGCATTGGGTAGAGTACGAGACTATCATCATTCCCGACCGCGACATTTTATTATACCCTCCACCTCCAGGATGGGGTTATACTAACTTTGTCATTCCGTTTGTAACACCTTGAAATATCGACCTGAGACTCTATAAAGTATATATATTCTTGATCGTCATAAAATTCTAAGACGATCTAGCCATGTCCGTCCGTCCGTCTGTTGAAAGCACGCTAGCATCTAAACGAAAGGAGCTAGAACGTTCAAATTTTCCATAAATGCGTCTTATAGTCTTAGATCTGTTGGGATTGAAACTGGGCGAAATCGGCCCAAAGGGAAAAAATTTTCCCTCACAAGGACTAAAAATACCCATAATAATCCCCAATATTTTAGAGTATTTAAGTATATTTTTTCAATATGTCTGCTTGTACTTACTTGATATTGGGTATGCACATTCCCCCGATAACAAAAACGTGCGCCATAAAGTGATTCTTATTTGTAGGGGGTGAAATGGGGGCAAAAAAGGTATAAAAATGGTACATATTAAATGATAACAGCTAGAAACACGAAATTCGGTGTGTACACTCCTCTAGTTGAGTAGATACATAATATAAAATTATTTTTTCCAAATTCGTACTTTTAAGGGGTAAAATAGGAATAGAGGTATAAAAATGGTACCAACCAAACGGCTGTACCTAGAATAATGAAATTCGGTGTATACATTCCCCTGACTCCATAGACACATAAAATACACGGATTTTTCAAAATTCGTACTTTTTGGGGTTAAAATGAAAAAAGGGGATAAAAATAGTACCAACCAAATGACCGCAGCTAGAGTCATGAAATTCGGAGTATACATTCCTCTGATTGTGTAGACACGGAAAATAAACGAATTTTTCGAAATTCACACTTTTTGGGGTCAAAATGGAAAAAGGGGATAAAAATAGTACCAACCAAATGACCGCAGCTAGAGTCATGAAATTCGGAGTGTACATTCCTTTGACTACGTAGACATGGAAAATAAAAAGTTTTTTCCAATTTCGTACTTTCAAAGAATACAATGGGTACAGAGGGATAAAAATGGTACCAACCAAACGGCTACACCTAGAATAATGAAATTCGGTATATACATTCCTCTGATTGCATACACACTTAAAATAAACAGATTTTTCGAAATTCGTACTTTTTGGTACTAAATGGAAAAAGGGGATAAAAATAGTACCAATCAAATGACCGCAGCTAGAGTCATGAAATTCGGAGTATACATTCCTCTGACTGCGTAGATACGGAAAATAGAGGCATTTTTCGAAATTCGATACAATGGCACAGGGAGATAAAAATAGTAACAACTAAACGACTACAGCTAGAATGATGAAATTCTAATTGCGTAGAAACGTCAAGGGGGTAAAAATGGTGCCAACCAAATGGGCGCAGCTGGAATCATGGAATTCGGTGTATACATTCCTCTGACTGCATAGACACGCAAAATATAAAGTTTTTTTATCCAAATTCTTACTTTTTCTTTTACGGCAAAAATTGGTTGAATCATGAAGTTAGGTTATTTTGCACTATGTACGTCTGATAATGGATTTTCAAAATTTGTACTTTTGGAATTAAATAGAATGGAAATACAACCAACTGTAGCTTTTTGAAAATATAAATATAACAATATTTATTTTTTGAATTGACGTATTGGTAGCCTTGTCTTATAAGCGTGGTTTGAAATAATTAAAATATTATATTTATTTATAAAATTATTTTTTCAATATTTGTATTTGTTTTGGTTGGCTATATAACAAAATTATATTTTCCTGTAATATTACTGCACTTCTACGAAAACCGACAACCTCTGTGGAATGCAATCCATGGTGGAGGGTATATAAAGTTCGGCCCGGCACTTAACGCCGTTTTTATATACTTGTTTTTAAATTAGACATATCATCCTAGTAACTGCTCTAATTCGAGACATCTCCAACAAAAATCAGAGCTTAATCTGCTGGTTAGTAAGCGACAAATACTATATCTCTCCTTTACTAACCTGCTGAAATCGGAGCAGAAGTTTTTGCTGGGCAATTACATGCAGAGAAGACAGGGGTATTTGAAGATCGTCATATTATATTATGTATGTACGGGGAAATCATAAAATAGTTGTAGTTAAATATTATGACTATATCATAACTACAACTATGTTATGATGGGTGATCAGTCATATTATAATTATTTATAGCCTTGTATAATTATACCAACCATAATTCCAATCATAATATAATGCTCTTCAATATGGTTGCAACAATCATATTTCTCATCCCATTCCTTTGAATAGGATATTCTCTGTCGATACCAGGTGATCAGGCGATCTCAAATCGTATCATAGTCATATTTCCCGTCCCATTCCTTTGAATAAGACATTCTCTGTCGATACCAGGTGATCAGGCGATCAAATTATCCATGAATATCCAGTTTAACATTTTTTTTAATATAGGATAAGGATAAGGATATAATAAGGATTTTTTTAATATTGACCTCCCATTTTCCTTGACTTTATCAAAATAAAGAAAAAGCAAATGGACCACAAATGTTTTTTGTTTTGTAACACTGTGCAACAAATGTCTCCCTTTTTTTCCTCCTAAGAACGAGACTGTACAGAACTGAAACTATAGGTCGCCTGTAGCAAAACTGCTTACTCAGCTTTTTATTTTGTGTTTGTCCGTTTGTCCTTTATAAAGGACTTTTAATATTTAAAAGATAAAGATATTTTAATAAATTATTTTTGTAGTTTTGTGGGTCATGGAATGTCGATATGGGTATCAAATGAAAGAAGACAAAATCTGTTAAAAATACTTCAAATTCCATGCTTCTAACGGTATTAGTTTAGCATTAAGAACCATTTCCAGTTTTCCAACCTCATTTATTAAGTTTATTCGTGTTTTATTTTTTAAAATTTGAAATAACTGTTAATGCTAAACATATATATTTAGAAGCATGGTATTTGATGTATTTTTAACAAATTTTCTTCTCTTTCATTTGATACCCGTATAATCATTCTATTACCCGTTAAAGTACTGAAATAAATTATTAAAACATCTATATCCATGAACGCCCAGTTTTCAACACCGCAGCGGCAAAAAATTACAATTTTCATGCGCCCAAATCTAAACTTTAATGATTGCATTTTTTGCAGAGAACATTCCTATTAAGTATATTCTAAAAGATTTTGCCAATATCGCGATTAATTTTAGCTGTGGATGCATGTAAAGTTCATAAATGCTAAAATAGTTGCAAATTTCATCATAAGAGAGTTTATTTTATTGGGATGTATCTTGGAAACCATGTATCGTATTGCAATTTCGTTTAGTTCGTAGAAAATAGGAGCTCTTGAGGCGTTCTTTTGCATTTCAAAAAGTGTAATTACGTTGTTGCTTTCCAGACAGAGGTTTACCAGAAGGTTGTATTTATTTCGTATTGTTAATTTTCTACAGTATATTCTATATTCGCGAGGCCGATCGATGCCTCAGCATTTACAAATATTCTTAAACTATTGTCTTATTTATTCATTTCAAAAAGAATCTTCTGTGTATAACTGCCAACATCGATTTAATTACTGAAATGGTAAAACCTTCTAAGCCAAAAATAAAGCAATACTTTCTTCGTTGTTCTCTGTTAATGGATTTTGGAAAATTTATTTAAAGCATACTTTAGGGATGTAAGGTTTTATGGCATGCGATCGCATGTAAGTATTGGGTCGATATTAATCTTAAGTTAAGTATAAAGCTATAATAGCCGTGAGTCCTCGATTAAAAAATGAATTTAATTTTTATAAAAAATTTCGAAAATCGCAAAAAAACAAAAATTTTAATGTGGGCGTTGGGCGTGGCACTGACAATTTTCATTTAATTGTGGACTCAAATGAAATCACTGGCAATGATTTGTATTCACATATTATTAAAATAAGAAATTTATTACGTTTTTTAATTTTAATTTACATGGGAGGTGGGCGGATTTAAACAAAAAAATGTTTTTTTTATCTAATTTGACGATATAAGAGATGTGTGCGAAATTTCAAGGTCCTAGCTCTTTTCCTTCTAATTTTTGAGGCAGCTTGTATGAAAATATTCCACTGTGCGGCACACAAAATTAGAAGAAATGGAGCTAGGACTTTGAAGTTATAAGGGATGTGTGCGAAACTGTTAAATTAGATCCAAAAAATTTTTGTTTGGCCAACCTCCCATCGAACACAAATTGACAAATTGTCATATATTTCTTATTTTAATATATATACGTTAAAAACATTACCAATGATTTTATTTGAGTCCATAATTAATTGAAAATTGTCAGTGCCACGCCCAACGCCCTTATGCAATTTTTTATTTTTTACGGTTTCGAAATCTCAGTTTAAACTCCCTGTATCTTTTAATCGCTGATAACCAGCTCTCATAACTTTATAAATAACTAAGGTCAGCTCAACATTTGCAAAAAATTACGGAATAATGACTTAAGGTTTTCGGTTAATTAATAAATAATTTCAAATATCCTGGTAAATCATTGCTTTAAACTTATCGACTGATTATGGACCATGTGTATTTTACAATGCATACTTTAGGGTTATAAAGATTCACATAGTATATTTTGTTGTTGGTCTTAAGCTATGCAAATATTGCCCCTAAAAGTATGCTGCAAAAATTGTTCCTATTTTTTTTAATATTTATTTTATGTTTCCCGAATGTTGTTCGACCATTTTGACTATACAACGAGATTGAAAGCATCAATCCTTTCACTAGATATATTAAAATAAAGATAAGAAAATGGACAATAAATGTTGTAAGTCATGCTTTGTAATCAGTTAGGGACATCAAGTGAAAAAAATTGATAAAAAATATCAAAATCTAAAAAAAATTTTCAAAAATTTCTGGAAACAAATGAATGTCTTACTTAATTTACAGAAAATCGATGAGTAAATTTCCTACACCTGGCTCATCATGAAAACCTGCACGGCCGCCTGTAGTGGACTCCCACCGAGCTACGGCCTTTGACGTGTATTGCCTAGAATGACGTCAGCACCACAAAACATTATCGTCTTTTTATTGGCCACAATTGAAATGTGGCCCCTCACTCAAACCCAATGCAGCACGCACCACCTTCCATCCACATTGGTGTCTATTTGTTTTGCAATAAAAGAGATTGAAATAAAAATAGAATGTCGTACGCCTTTGTTGTTGTGTTGTGTGTTGGTCTATGAAAGGGCGATGAATTCTCGAATGCGTATGGAAAATTTTCCGTGAAATCAACGTGTCAGGAATCAAACTCGAACATGGACTCTCTCAAATCTTATTATACAGCATCGGACAGTGTAGTTCAGTTTAATAGCCTGGATGATACAAACAAATGTTGAATATGTGTGATGTGTGTTTGTTTGTAGTCGTCTCTGATATTTAATCTTTGTTTTAATAACTTTTGTCGTTTGCCGTTGATGAGTTTCCTTCCGTTTCCTGCTACACCATAAAACCATTTGAAGCGCACAAATATTTGTTAATGACCATAAGTTAAATATGATAATGCGGGCCTATTAAAATAAGATGTCCTAAGCAAACACACACACACAACACGTATTGTTAAAGTTGTAATTGACTGCGGGAAATGATAGTACTTTCAGTTAAGTCCTGGCGTTGTGAAGAATATGACAATCTAGGATAAAATTTTAGTTTGAAGTTAACAATATGACCACAGCATTTGTGTTACAATTTGCAATTAAGATTTACCTTGTTATGACTTGTTGTAGTGGACTTATTGGCCAGTTTATATCATGCATTTATAGATATATTGTTTACTAAAATTCCAATTTTCATTAAAGGTGCCTTTAATATTTGTACACCCATTTTGGAAATAAAGATTCGATCACACCCCCTTAGATGCTCAATTAAAGCTACTTGTGATGGTTACAAATCTTGCGAAGTTCACTTTCACATAGAAACATTGATTTAGGAACATTCTTCTAAAAATTGAGAAAATTAGATTTTTATACCCTACACCACTTCGTGGGTTAGGGTATTATAAGTTAGTTTCGCGCCAAATGTTTGTAACACCAAGAAATAATCGAGCTAGACCCACCTTTAAGAATACCGATCGGCTTAGAATCACCAGCTGAGTCGATTTAACGATGTCTGTCTGTCCGTCCGTCTGCTGTCCATCTAAGCTTGTTCGCACTCTACAGGTCGCAATTGTTGTCCGATTGTCATGAAACTTGGCAGAAGTTATTTTTTTCTGGCCAATGACCATCGGTATTGAATTTGGAGGAATGTCGCTCCCGATTTGACCTTTTCCTTCCTATAAAGTACATATAGTACCCGATTTTCTTCAAATTTGGCTTAACACATTATAATCAAACTAGAAATACGTGTGGCGAAAGCGGGTTAGATCGGTTCAGATTTAGATATAGCCCCCATACAAATGTCGCTCCCGATTTCACTTTTTCCTCTTCAGAAACCACATATTATACCCGATTTTCTTTAAATTTCGCACAACATTTTATAATCGAACTAGAAACAGCTATGCTGAAAGTGGGTAAGATCGGTTCAGATTTAGATATAACCCCCATACAAATGTCGCTCCCGATTTGACTTTTTCCACTTTAAAATTTACATATTATACCCGATTTTCTTTAAAATTGACACAACATTTTATAATCGAACTAGAAACACCTATGCTGAATGTGGTTAAGATCGGTTCAGATTTAGATATAGCCCCCATACAAATGTCGGGCCCGATTTGACTTTTAACGCTTAGAACCACATATTGTACCCGATTTTCTTAAAAATTTGCACAACATCTTATGATCTAACTTAATAAACATACATGGTGAAAGCGGGTCACATCGTTACAGGTATCAATATACCCCTTTCCGATTTAACATTTTTTGCCAAACGCATACATTTACATGATTCAAAAATCCTCCCCGATGTCACTTTTTTACCGAATTGAATTGTAATGCGATAGAAAGTGGGGTGTATCATATAGTCGGCTCCGTCCGTCTTTAGTCTTTCCTTACTTGTTTGGGAGATGCCCATATTTCCATACTTTGGTATAACCCAAATGGGGCCCCATTCTGCTCTATTACAGCTCTAGAAACTACATCTTATATCGGATCTTCATCAAATTTTGCAGAATAAGAAATATATAGGCGCATGTTTTGGCACAGGCCTCAAGTGTTGTTAGAGGCCCCTTCAAATGTCCGTCCGATTCATCCTATTACCGCTGTACAATCTGTATTTGTCATTGAATCTTGATAAATTTTTCCAAATCAAAATGATCTATTTACTTTACTCGGAATATCTGCTGGAAAATTGGATCAATTACTTCATTATTTACCTCATTTAATTTGACTAAATATGAATTTAAAGTATACTGTATAATTTATATGAACTACATTAAATTGCTCTCATGAAATACCTGGGTTTAGTAATCAAAGCGAGGTATATACGCAGGGAGTGGTGTAGGGTATTATATAGTCGGCCCCGCCCGACTTTAGCCTTTCCTTACTTGTTTTAAATAAAATCACACGAAAAAGTCTATAAAAATAGAAAAAATTATGAAAAAATTATTTTGTTTTATTTATTAATAACTAACACTCCAATGAAGAAAACAAAACCTATATGTAAAATATCTATAGATAAATTATAAGTTATGACACTCTTTGTAGACTCAAAATAATTTTTAAAAAACATTTTTTTAATTTTGGTTAGTTGGCGTTAAAAGCTATATATATATTGGAGCTATATACATATCTGAACCGATCTGGCCCATTTTTGCCAGAGCTGTTTCTAGTTGAAATATAATTTGTTTTGCAAATTTGAAGAAAATCTGTTAAAATATGTGGTTTCTAGAGCGGAAATAGTCAAATCGGGGGAGACAATTGTGTGGGAGATATATATAAATCTGAACCGATATGACCAACTTTCGGCATAGATGTTTATAGTTGAAATATAATTTGTTTTTCCAAATTTGAAGAAAATCTGTTAAAATATGTGGTGGAGCTATATATATATATCTGAACCGATCTGGACCATTTTTACTAGAGTTGTTTCTAGTTAAAATATAAGTTGTTTTGCTTAATTTGAAGAAAATCTGTCGAAATATGTGGTTTCTAGAGCGAAAAAGTAAAATCGGGAGCAAAATTTATATGGGAGCTATATCTAAATCGTCCTTATCCCATAAAACTTCGTTGTGCAAAGTTTCATTTAGTTCTAACCACAATTGCGACCTGGACTTTGATTACAAGAATAGATGAACAGACGGACGGACGGACGTCGATAAATCGACTCAAAAAGTGATTCTAAGTCGATAAACGATGGGTCTATATCGTTTCCTTTTGGGTGTTACAAACAAATGCACAAAGACATTATACCCTGTGGTGTAGGGTATAAAAACAATAATTTGTATACAATTTTAATCAAAATTATAAAAAAAAATATAATTTATTAAAAAAGTAATATAAAACAATTTTTTTTCGAGCCAGGATTTGAACTCAAGACATTCTGTGTGCAAAGCTGACACCTTATCCCCGTGAGTCTATACGAAAAATTCGGTCGCATTCACTTGCGAAAATGCTATTTGTAAAACGTCATTCTTTTATGGGTTTTTTTGCGTGCCCGCAATGTTCTTTGAAAAAAGAATATTTTTTTTGTAGACTGTTCCTAAACTGTTCCACTGTTTTAATGTGAATGTGAAATTCTCAATATTTAGCACTTCGACAAATTTAAATTTTTGAAAAAAAAAAGAAAACAATGTTAATCAGAACTATAAAATAAAAAAAGTTTATTAAAAAAATATTTTTAATAACAATTCAGTTAAAAAAAGATCTTTTCTCCGAGTCAGGGTTCGAACCCGAGACCTTTTGGGTGCAAAGCGCACACCTTATCCCAATGACTCTATTGAAAAATTCGCATACACTTATGAAAATGCAATTCGTAAACGCCACTATTTTTTATGATTTTTTTTTTGGGTGCCAGCAAAAAAATAGTTTTCTTTTTGAAAAAAATAATTTTTTTTCGTAGACTAAACCACTGTTTCATTGTGAAAGTGAAATTCGCAATATTTATGCATAGTCCTTCGACAAAACATTTTTAAACTAGTGTAATTAATAAATAAATGAAATATTTAAAAACAAAAACAATAATTGTATACATTTTGTTATTAAAATTATAAAATAAAATATAGTTTAAAAAGTAATAAAAACCAAAAAAACTTTTCCCGAGCCGAGGATTCGAATCCAAGACTTTCTGGGTGCAAAGCTGACACCTTATCCCAGTGAGTCTATACGAAAAATTCGTTCGCATTCACGTCACTAGATATTATCAATTTTTTGGAAGCTTTCTCATTTTTTGCGTGCTATTGTAAAACGACACAAGATATTATTAGCATGTTATCAATAATTTTTGGAAGCTGTTCAAAAGAACTTCCTTAAAAGTGGAAAATATTCACATTGGGATGTAACTATTTTTTGCTGGGATTTTAAATTTCTAGGTGATCATCCACTTTTCCACAACTTTCGACTAACGAAATGAGCAGCTCTCTTTTTGCTGCGCCATTGATGACTTTTATTTGACATGATAGGCATTAACTTTATATATATCATAAAATTACTCCAAGTTTATTCAAAAAGTGGACATAACACAACAATCTCCAAAAATCTGCTTAAATAATCTAATTATTGAGGTATATTATCACTCCTTGTAAGTGAACAACTTTATTTCTCTACACCAATTTAGCCAACTTTCCACACAGGAGGAGGAGTCTACACACTGAATATCATGGTTCCGACTACATCCGTCTGGTTGTTGGTACCATTTTTATCCCTTTTTCACATGTTGACCCTAAAAGAACGAATTTGGAAAAAAACCTTTTTCCTCTGTCTACATAGTCCATTTGGTACTGTGAGTACCATTTTTATCCCCTTGCGTCCATTTTGAACATAGAGTACGAATATCAAAATGTCTCTTATTTTCTAATTCTATGCACTAATAGTTGTTTTCAAAATTAACAAATTTCGCAAATTTACTTAATGTTGAGCTTCTTCACAGACAGGGGAATGTTTACACCGAATTTTATGATTCTAGCTGTAGTCAATTGATAGGTACCAATTTTATCTCTTTTTCCAATTTTCGCCCCTTTTATTTAACATAGTCTCATTTTCAACTAACTCATTGACTTCCAAATTAGCCGTGATTTCTCGGGAATTTATTCTGGCGTTTTCCACCAAACCCGCGCTCTAAATCTAGACCTTCATTTCCACCCACCTGTTCTATGAACCATCTTTCAGTGCTAAAATGAATGATAAAGAGCCATCTTGGCAACATATTGCTGCGATAGCAAGTAATTACGTCTGTGTCGTCTTCCATCTGCCTTTGTGGCTTGGCCTGTGTGTGCATATAAAGCCGCAAATAATATGAGCTGCTGCTACACCTCCGCAGATGTTTTAATTTTAATAACCAAGAAATAAGAGATTCATCTTATTTTCTTGCAACGAAAAAATGGCACATATAGCTGGAGAGGAGGTACATTCGTATAAAGAGTGATTCCATTGGAGGTTTCAATTTCAAATTACTTCTGAAGCTCTACATAATTATGATTACACTGAGAAATTAGGGTTTTTGAAACTGTTGTACTTTCTTTGTACCACCGAAAAGGAAGCGGCGAGAAGAATAATAACTTTATTTTTCATTTTATTATGAATTACAATACAAAGTAAACTTATATTGTAATTTTGGGTTCCAGAGATTTTGCCGGTGTGACTAAGTCCATTGCAGCTAGTTATTGCAGCGACCAGAGCCTCTGCTGGGAATCGAACCCACAACCCCCACGCTGATAGCCGAGCACGCTACCAACTTGACTACCGGGGCGCTCAAATAATAACTTTATTATTCGATTTACATAAGTCAGTCTGTTTGTCGACGTCTGTGCGTCCTCCATTTATCCGGTTGTTTTTCAGTCCTTCATGTTTATGCGTCCAACTCTTTATCTCGCCATCTGCTCATTCTTCCGACTGCTTGTCCGTCCATCTCTCTATCCATCAGTCTGTCTATCCATCTATCCATCTATTCTTGAATTCGAAGACTTTACCATCTCCGATTTTAGAAATTTTTGTTACGATGCAAAATAATTTCATAAAATCTTCTTTTTTTCAAATTTGAAAATATCACTTTTTGAATTATTCCAGAGCAACCGTAGAATTTTTGTCTAAAGATATTTTAATTGTCATATTTCATGTGGTGTTCTCTACCATTGATATCAATAGTTTATAAAAAAACTTTGTATTTTATTCTAAAATGTAACCCTCGATTGTATTACCCTTTCGAAAGAAAAAGAAGAAGATGTATTATTATTGTAACTAAGTACGTCGTATGTATTCGCACACATAAAATGCTGCTAATATACACCTGTGAACGGTGTTAATATGTACACATATATGTACCTATGAACGTACATACATATAACTATATAAATACACAACTATGTACGTTCATATCCATGTACGAGTATGTATATAGCTGCCATATGTAACTATATGAGGTCGTAACGCAATTTAATAAAGTTTTTTTGGTTACTTGTAGCAAAGAAGTTGAGCTGCCACTAAAACTCCATTAAAAGAAAAAGACCAATAAAAATCCTATGGATAAATATTTAAAAATTTTCGGCCGGGCCGAACTTTATATACCCTCCACCATTGATTGCATTCCACAGAGGATGTCCATTTTCGTTGAACTGCAGTAATATTACAGGAAAATAATTTTTTTATATAGCCAAATCAAACCAAATACAAATATTAAAAAAGAAATTATTAATAAATATAATATTTTAACTACTTCAAACCAATTCAAGTCAATTCAAAAAATAAATATTATTCTATATATATTTTCAAAAAGCTTAAATACAATAAATATTGGTAGATAGTGGGTGCTACAGTTGGTATTTCCATTCTATTTTAATTCCGAAAGTTTAAATTTTGAAAATCCATTATCAGACGTACATAGTGCAAAATAACTTTACTTCATGATTCAACCAATTTTTGCCGTAAAAGAAAAAGCAAAAATTTGAAAAAAAAAACTTTTTATTTAGTGTGTCTATGCAATCAGAGGAATGTATACACCGAATTCCATGATTCCAGCTGCGGCCATTTGGTTGGTACCATTTTTACCCCCTTAAGAGTACGACTATCTAACATCTCTTTATTTGGCGTTTCTACCCAATTAGAATTTCATCATTCTAGCTGTAGTCGTTTAGTTAGTACTATTTATATCCCTCTGTACCATTGTATCCCTTGAAAGTACGAATTTCGAAAAATCTGTTTATTTTCCGTGTCTACTTAGCAGAAGGAATGTATACACCGAATTTCTTTATTCTAGGTATAGCCGTTTGGTTGGTACAATTTTTATCCCTCTGTACCCATTGTATCCCTTGAAAGTAAGAATTTGGAAAAAACCTTTTATTTTCCATGTCTACGTAGCCAAAGGAATGTATTCTCTGAATTTTATGACTCTAGCTGCGGTCATTTGATTGGTACTATTTTTATCCCTTTTTTCATTATAACCCCAAAAAGTACGAATTTTGAAAAATCCGTGTATTTTACGTGTCTATGCAATCAGAGGAATGTATATACCGAATTTGATTATTCTAGGGGCAGCCGTTTGGTTGGTACCATTATTATCCCTCTATTCCCTTTTTACCCCTTAAAAGTACTACTTTGGAAAAAAATACTTTTATATTATGTATCTACTCAATTAGAGGAATGTACACACCGAATTTCGTGTTTCTAGCTGTTGTCGTTTAATATGTATTATTTTTATCCCTTTTTTGCCCCATTTCACCCCCTACAAATAAGAATCACTTTATGGGCACGTTTTTGCTATAAGGGGAATGCGCATACCAAATATCAAGTAAATATAAACAGACATATTCAAAAAACATGCTTAAATACGCTAAAATATTAGGGATTATTATGGGTATTTTTAGTCCTTGTGAGGGAACAATTTTTCCCTTTGGGCCGATTTCGCCCCACATTTATGGAAAATTTGCATTTATGGAAAATTTGGACATCCTAGCTCCTTTCGTTTAGATGCTAGCGCGCTTTTAACAGACGAACAGAAGGACGGACATGGCTAGATCGTCTTAGAATTTTATGACGATCAAGAATATATATACTTTATAGGGCCTCAGGTCGATATTTCAAGGTGTTACAAACGGAATGACAAAGTTAGTATACCCCCATCCTAGAGGTGGAGGGTATAAAAATATAACTAAAAGGGCGTTATGTTCGGACGGGTCGAATTTAATGTAGCATGCATAATATTACCGGCATTTTAGTGGCTGTCGAATTTACGTAGAAGTAACATATTAGGAAAATTATTATATTTTTATCCAAATTATATATCCAAACAAACATACATATATTAGTTTACTATTATAAACTATCATGAACACTATCACACTGTTTTAAATAAATCCTTATGTTTCATTAGTTTTCAGTCCATAGTAGGGCAAAACTTCATCCCTCTCAGCTAAGGCCTTTTGGTTGGTACCATTTTTATCCCTTCTCCCAAGCCCGTTTTCTCCGTCTACGCAGTCACAGGAAAGTATAAACCGAATTTCATGATTTTGATAGCACCCTTTTGGATGCATTTTGAACCTAAACCTATAAAAATTGAAAAATACTTTTTCATCCGCAGTCATAGAAATGCATGCACTGAATTTCGTGATTCTAACTGCAGTCGTTGGTACCGTATTTATCCCCTAATTTTCCTCTGAAAGTACAAATTTCGAAAATTTACTTAATGTTGAGCTTCTACACAGCCGAATTTTGTGTTTCTAGCTACAGTCATTGGTAGTTACTAATTTTATCCCTTTTTCCCCATTTTCATCCCAAAGGTACGAAAGTGAAAAAAATCTTTTTTCGGGTTCTAAAATGTATACATCGAATTTCTTTATTCTGACTGCAGTCATTTGGTTGGTACCATTTTTATCCCCTTTCCGCATGTTTCCCCCTAAAAGTACAAATTTCGCAAATTTACTTCATTTTGACCTTCTACACAGTTAGGGGATTGTCTCTTTCCCCTTATTTATCCTAAAGGTACGAATTTGGAAACAATCTGAGGAGTGTACAAACCGAGTTTCGTGGTTCTGGATGCAGTCCCTTTTTCCCCTTATTTATCCTAAAGGTACGAATTTGGAAACAATCAGAGGAGTGTACAAACCGAGTTTCGTGGTTCTGGATGCAGTCCTTCGATTGGTACCATTTTTATCCCCTTTCGTCCCATTTTCCTCTAAAAGTACAAATTTTGAATATTGCCTCATTTTTGGGCGCCTACATTGTCAGGGGAATGTACTCGCCGAATTTTATGAATCTAGCTGCAGTCAATTTTTAGGTACCAATTTTATAGTACGAATTTCGAACAATTCCTTTATTTTATGTGTCTGCGCAATTATAGGGGTGTTTTCATTCAAGATTTCATGTTTTTAGATGTCCTGGTTTGCTTGGTACCATTTTTATCCCATTTTGTCATATAAAGTAAATTAAAAAACATATTTTGTGTATTTACCACATTTTGAATAAATATGAATTATAAATTTTCAAAAATACTCCAAATACTTGGGGGTATTTTCAGTCCTTGTTAGGGAGAAAAAAAATCCCTCTGGACCGATCTTCTGGACCAAACGAGCTTTCAATCCAAAACGATCTAGACACATATGTGGAAAACAAAGTCCTAGGCCATTTCATTCATAAGCTAGCGAGCTTTCAACAGGTAGAAATTTGTATATTGTTGGGCAACATCAGAGTATGTAAAGCTCATTATACTGCATTCAGATATACAACCAAAGTTCACTTTTGCCGGATTTCATCATCCTTAGAAAAAATCACAAAAATTGGGTTATTTTCCGGACCACAATATTTTACACGGAGTTTGTCATACTTTTTGTCATGTTTTGTTTGAAGTGTAAAGTGTCCTAAAATGTTTGAGAATATTTTTGTTTTTATTCGATGTGTCCTAGTGTTCATACATGCAAACAAGGATTTTTATTTGTCTATAATAAGCACATATTTTGTTTTGAATACGGAACGTGTACTTGCGTATTAGGGTGACCCTAATTTTGAAATATTGTAAAAAAAAGCAACAAAATTGAAACAAGAAAGAAAATTTCAGTTGGTTAAGACGACTCACAGTCAACGTCCTAATTTCTAGTATCTGCAGGGCGTACAGTGGAAAATTTTCATACAAGCTGCGGCAAAAATTAAAAAAAATATTATACTAGGACTTTGCATTTTCGCTCACATCTCCTATATTGTCAAATTAGATTAAATAAAGTTTTTGTGACTTAAAATGAAAATCGTCATATATTTCTTATTTAATTATATGTATATGTGAATATAAGTTATTAGCAGTGACTTTTTTGAGTCCGCAATAAAATAAAAATTGCCAGTGCCCCACCCACCGTTCATATAAACATTTTTATTTTTTACGATTTCGAAATCTCAGTTAAAACTCCTTGTATATTTTAATAGATGGTAACCAGCTCTTATAACTTAATAAATAAATAAAGCTTAATATATCACCTCAACATTTGTTAAAAAAACAGGAGATAATGGTTTAACGTTTACGGCTAATTAATAAATCATTCCAAATCTCCAGCCAAATCATTCCTATAAAATAATCGAATAATTGAAATAATTACATTTTGTAATGCATACTTTTAGGGTTATTATAAATTTACTATTGAAATATTTTGTTGTTGGTCTTAAGGTACAAATGAATACGTACATTTGAGTGCCAGAAAAATGTAGAAAAATATTTTGTTTTTGATATTCAATATAGAATATTGAAAATATTTTTTTGGGGGAACACTTAAGTCCTGTTTTTAAAACTTTTGCTATTCTTGTTTGTTCTAATGAGTTGTTTTCTATTTTATAAGTTGTATTAAGGGCCACCCTATTATATATGTACGTAAGTATGGGTGTTCATTTCAACGTATTTGCGACAATGGCAATTTATCTTAATTTGTTCAAAAAGGTAAATGTTATTAGCATCATAAAGAAATCCATAAAAATATAATAAGTTTGGGCTCATAATCCCCACAATATTTTCGGATTTCTGCCACAAAATTTATTAGCTTTAACACTGTTATAGAAAAACTGATTAAGTTTATGTTTATTGGGCGTATTAAATTTTTTATTACATATTATTATAACATCTATTGGAGTAATAAAATCAATTTATAAAGATGGAGCATCAAGTGTTCCACTCATTAGGCAGGGTAATTAGTCTTGGTAGTGGAATAATTAGTCTTAGAATTGCTCTCCGTGCACTTCTCCCTCGATTTGATTTTCTTACACATGCTTCCAGCTTGGTACCTTTTTTATCCCTTTTCCTATTTTGGCCCTAAAACTACTAAATTGAAAAAATCCTTTCCTTACATTGAATTTCATGATTCTAGCTGCAGCCGTTTGGTACCATTTTTATCCCCTTCGTCCTATTTGCCCCTAAAAGAAAAATTTCTCAATATTAGGCGTCTACACAATCAGAGGTATGTACATATTGAATTTTATGATTTTCGATACAGCCATTTTGTAGGTACCAATTTTATCCCTCTTTTCCCATTATACCCCTTGAAAGTAGGAATTGCGAACAATCTCTTTATTAGAGTGCTTGATGATTGTTGTTCTTTTTTAAATGATGGATTTCGTTGTCTCCCACTGTTATCCATTAGCTGTATATTATATGTATGTATGTATATGCGGGTATCTCGGTATATGTGTCTGTGCAGTACAAATCAGTTTATATACGACTATTATACCCTTTTATTATCTATTTATCTTAATTTGTCTATGACGTAGGTGCACATATGTGCGTCCATATGTACAAACCCAGCTGAAGTACAAGATAGCTTATAAATACTTTCTTACATGATTTCATATTCATGTTTGTTTGAATCAAAATGGATTCCATGTGTCTCAGTAGGTTGTTATGTTCAAAAAGTTTTTTTTTTACGATTTTTCACATGAAAAATTACACGAATATTTTTGGGGTCGATTTTTATACCATCCATCTCAAGGATGGGGGTATACTAACTTTGTCATTGCGTTTGTAACACCTTGAAATATCGACCTGAGACCCTATAAAGTATATATATATTATTGATCGTCATAAAATTCTAAGACGATCAAAAAAGTATATCAAAAAAAGTGCACAATAAAGTGATGTTTATTGGGCAAAAAGGGATAAAAATGGGACCTATCAAACGACAACAACTAGAAACACCATATTCGGCGTGTATATTCCTCTAATTGAGTAGATACATAATATAAAAGCATTTTTCCAAATTCGCACTTTTAAGGGGTAAAATAGGAATAGAGGGATACAAATGTTACCAACCAAACAGCTAATAATTAAATTCGGTATGTACAATCCTCTGATCGCATAGACACGTAAAATTAAATTCGAAAAATGAAAAAAAGGGAATAACAATTGTACCAGCCAAATGATCGAAGCTAGAGTCATGAAATTCGGAGTATTCATTCCTCTGACCACGAAAAATAAAAGGTTTTTCCAAATTCGTACTTTCAAGGGATACAATGGGAACAGATGGATAAAAATTGTACCCACTAAACGGATACAGCTAGAACAAGTAAAAACGGCGTTAAGTTCGGCCGGGCCGATCTTTATATACCCTCCACCATGGATTGCATTCCACAGAGGTTGTCGGTTTTTGTAGAAGTGCAGTAATATTACAGGAAAATATAAATTTTTTTGATATAGCCAAACCAAAATATTGAAAAAATAATTTTATAAATAAATATAATATTTTAATTATTTCAAATCAAAACATAAATATTCTTATATTTATATTTTCAAAAAGCTTAAATACCATAAATATTGGTAGATAGTGGGTGCTACAGTTGGTTGTATTTCCATTCTATTTAAGTTCCAAAAGTACAAATTTTGAAAATCCATTATCTCAAGTACATAGTGCAAAATAACCTAATTTCATGATTTAACCAATTTACACCTAATTGCATGATTCCAGCTGAGCCCATTTGGTTGGTACCATTTTTACCACCTTGACGTTTCTACGCAATTAGAATTTCATCATTCCAGCTGTAGTCATTTAGTTGGTACTATTTTTATCCTTCTGTACCATTGTATCCCTTGAAAGTACGAATTGCAAAAAATTCGTCTATTTTCCGTGTCTACGCAGTCAGAGGAATGTATACTCCGAATTTCATGACTCTAGCTGAGGTCATTTGATTGGTACCTTTTTCTATTTTGACCTCAAAAAGTACGAATTTCGAAAAATCTGTTTATTTTAAGTGTCTACGCAATCAGAGGTATGTATACACCGAATTTTATTATTCCAGGTGTAGCCGTTTGGTTGGTACCATTTTTATCCCTCCGTACACATTGTATCCCTTGAAAGTGCGAATTTGAAAAAAAACCTTTTATTTTTCATGTCTACGTAGTCAAAGGAATGTATACTCCGAATTTCATGACTCTAGCTGCGGTCATTTGGTTGGTACCATTTTTATCCCCTTTTTATATTTTGACCCCAAAAAGTACGAATTTCGAAAATTCGTCTATTTTCCGTGTCTACGCAGTCAGAGGAATGTATACTCCGAATTTCATGACTCTAGCTGAGGTCATTTGATTGGTACTATTTTTATCCCCTTTTTCATTTTAACCCCAAAAAGTACGAATTTTGACAAATCCGTGCATTTTACGTGTCTACGCAATCAGAGGAATGTATACACCGAATTTCATTATTCTAGGTACAGCCGTTTGGTTGGTACCATTTTTATCCCTCTATTCCCATTTTACCCCTTAAAAGTACGAATTTGGAGAAAATACTTTTATATTATGTATCTACTCAATTAGAGGAATGTGTGTTTCTAGCTGTTGTCGTTTAATAAGTACCATTTTTATCCCTTTTTGCCCCATTTCACCCTCTACAAATAAGAATCACTTTATATATAGTGCACGTTTTTGCTATAAGGGGAATGCGCATTCCAAATATCAAGCAAATATAAACAGGCATATTCAAAAAACATGCTTAAATGCGCTAAAATATTAGGGATTATTATGGGTATTTTTAGTCCTTGTGAGGGAAAAATTTTTCCCTTTGGGCCGATTTCGCCCCATTTCAATCCCAACCGATCTACGACTATAAGACGCATTTATGGAAAATTTGAACGTTCTAGCTCCTTTCGTTTAGATGCTAGCGTGCTTTCAACAGACGGACAGACGGACGGACGGACATGGCTAGATCGTCTTAGAATTTTATGACGATCAAGAATATATATACTTTATAGGGTCTCAGGTCGATATTTCAAGGTGTTACAAACGAAATGACAAAGTTAGTATACCCTCATCCTGGAGGTGGAGGGTATAAAAACATGGCATGTGTACTTTATTACTTGGTGCGATTTTTTAAACGCAAATTCGGCAAGTGAGTTGTGCTTCTCGTTCGTTTGTGAGAATCATCTCCTTATAGAGGCCGGGTTCGACGTTGAAAATTCGCTGCGAAGCCACTTGAAAAGACTTTTGACATGGTCGAAATCATCATGATCGTGGTAGTCTGCAGCCAAGTAATAAATGCCACCATGCCATTTGTAAATAAATTTGCAATCTTTTAAATTTGGATGCAAAATGGTCTTGATCCAGGACAATATCCCAGTTCAAATAAAAAAAAATTATCCATAATTTCTTTTGTTATTGGTTTCGAGTTTAGAAATCAAAAATACACCAGAAAATGTTAAACATAGCCCATTGGCAAAATTTTTGTTGCATAGTTTTATTGAATCCATAATCTATATAGATTTTGTGCACTTAATTTATTTTGCTTTTTATACTGGCGATATACAATGTGTTCTATTGTTGTTATTGATTAATATTGAAATACATACATTAAACACATAATCTATCTATATTGAAATTAAGGTCGGCGAACATACCCAAATAACTAATAATACTTGTATATGCGCTCTGTATGGATGAAGGGTATGTAAGATTCGCCAATTCCATTTTGCCCTGCTATGCACTGTG
Organism: Polietes domitor; assembly: GCA_947397865.1. NCBI lineage: Eukaryota > Metazoa > Arthropoda > Insecta > Diptera > Muscidae > Polietes > Polietes domitor. The sequence continues at coordinate 120,899,878 of OX377622.1, forward strand.
CGTAAGTGAGTGTCATTTGACATTTCTTTACCTTTGTTTTTTTAATTTTGTTGACGTTATTAACAACAATATTTCGTTGAATAGGATACACACACACAAGTATGTTTTTATGTTTTATGTGACAACAAAACGCATGATAAAGACAAATGTTTGAACTTGACAGCGCTCACATTAACTGAGCAGGTGGGCTGGCTGGGCTATGTGCAAACAAAAACACCTCCATCCAGGAGGGGCAGAGCGAGTGCCTAGACTGGGAATGGATGGATGGTTGGTTGGTTTGTTTAAATGAAAGATGGACGGATGGTCTGACTGACTGGCCAAGTTCGTGGTGGTGGGGGTGGTGATGGCAGCAATTTTGATGTCAACACCAGATGCTTTGACACGTGTGACATTTTCCGTAAGACCACACACAATCTATGGTTTTGATACCCGGCGGCACCACAGTGCACTGTGGTTGGCCAACTGTAGGTGACAGGTTTTTGAGTGTAGAATTGGATGCATCGTTGAAAACATAATAATAAACCAAAATTCCCACAATTCCCAAAAAGAACATAAAAATCCCCAAAAGTGCGATTTTCCGCAAATATTAAGGGTTTAGAGGCGAAAACTCGGCAAATATGTTGGAAAATATGCAGCTACAAAATGGTGTTGGCTGTGTTTTTGTAGTAATTTTTTGATCTCACTAAGATCATTTTCAGATAGAAACTTATCACCAGATGTCCTTTTGAAAGCAAGCAATGAAAGGCTAAATGGCAGGGGCGTCTACCACTCGCTGTCAAGTCTGAATGCTTGCAAAGGCCACAGTAATATCGGGGTTCGTTTGATTTTGAACAAAACAGGGTCGATATTGCTGTAATCCGATCCATAACTGGCAAAATCTAACAAAATTTTGCAAATGGGTTAAATAATTATTTGAATTTCACTCTTACCACACAATGATTTCGAGAATAGGTGGGCAGATGGGCCAAAGTGGAATATAGCTAATTTATGGTAATAATACACAGGCAAATTTCCACGAGTTAATTCCATTCTCCTGACATGTAATTTTAACAAAGCTCTCTTAAATGCCAAAATATCCTATATAAGATAATATGGTAAAAAATGTTTAAATTTCCATTGGATATTTCAGCTACTTAGGTTCGCTAAGACTAACAATATAAATACCCCACAAAGGAAATTTATGGAAATTTCTATTACAGTACCTGAGCTCGATCGGTATGGACATATCACAGAATTTGTATTAAAATTATTAATTCACTTCTCAATTCCTATGCATAGTGATTGGGTGTTAGTAAAATTGTTATAATGTCCATGGATTTTCATGGACACTTTCATATGTGTCACAATGTCCATAAAGTAATTTGAAAAAATAGCAAATGAAATTTTGATCGATATTCGAAGAAGGCAGCTTTTCGCCTAGTATCATCAAATCGTATCGAGACAAGACATTTATCGGGAAGCAATATTTTTATATCTCCAATATAAATCGGCGCTCGATTTTTTACTTATACTGGATGAATATGAACACATAGTGACATACGGAAGCGGACGAGGTAGGAAAAAGATAAATCAGCCACCGATTTTTTATTAGATTTAAATTTGTACATTTCTCACATTTCCTCTACCTCAATATCGTATTATTCCAATAAATTGCTAGTATTGCTATAACAGTTGAGTTTTCACAGTGAAGTCTTCTCTATAACAAATTTAACAAAATTTCTCTATAATAAAGGGTGATTTTTTAAGAGCTTGATAACTTTTTTTTAAAAAAAAACGCATAAAATTTGCAAAATCTCATCGGTTCTTTATTTGAAACGTTAGATTGGTCCATGACATTTACTTTTTGAAGATAATTTCATTTAAATGTTGACCGCGGCTGCGTCTTAGGTGGTCCATCCGCTTAGTCCAATTTTGGCATTTCCACGTTTTTGAGTAACAGAGACCCAATTGGTGCGAACGGCGACGAATCGAAAATTGGTGGTCATCATTAACACTGACCGATACAGCTGCGATATTTTCTTCAGTTCGCACTCTACGTAAGCGTGTTGGTGGTTTAATGTCCAACAATGTAAATTTGGTGCGAAATTTAGTCACAATAGCCCGAATAGCCGCATCAGTGGGTCGATTAAACTGACCATAAAATGGAAGCGCGCAATGAACTTTCTTAACAGACAACGCATTTTGATAATAAAATTCAATAATTTGCAAGCGTTGTTCGTTTGTAAGACGATTCATGATGAAATGTCAAAGCATACTGAGCATCTTTCTCTTTGACACCATGTCTGAAATCCCACGTGATCTGTCAAATACTAATGCATGAAAATCCTAACCTCAAAAAAATCACTCTTTATGTAATGTAGGAAATCCCGGGTCCCAAACTGCTCGTAAATTGTGGTGTTTCATTATAATATTTTTGAAATAAAATTAATTAATTTAATTTGAAGTGGGATATTGTCCTGGTTCAAGACCATTTTGCTTCTATATTTAATAGAACGCAAATTTATTTACAAATGCCATGGTGACATTTATTACTTGGATGTCAAAAGAGGCCTCTATAAGGAGATGATTCTCACAAACGAACGAGAAGCACAATTCACTTGCAGAATTTGCGTTTAAAAAATTGCACCAAGTAATAAAGCACACAGCCAAGACAATATCCCAAGAAATGCAAACGAAAAAACTAAAATTAATTAATTTATTTAAAGACCATGTCCACTTATATGGCTTGTCTACAAATATGTTTTTTATAGCTTGACTATATACCAAAGTAATTCTTCAGAAGAGCATAGTACGAATTTCGTAATTCTATTATTGTTCGGGTTCACATACATCTTATTTTTAGCCGTTTATTTGGTACCAGCTTTACCTCTTTTACTCAATTTTGTCCCTAAGAGTACGAATTTGGAGAAATACTATTGTTTTGCGCGTCTACAAAAGTCAGAGAAATTAATAAATATAATTTCATGATTCTAGCTGCAGCCATTTGATTGGTACCATTTTTACCCCTTTTGATCCGTTTTCCCTAAAAGTACAATTAAAAAAAAAAACGTTTATGTAGCGCGTCTACACAATCAAAGGAAATTACATGCCGAACTTTATGATTATCTATCCGGAGTCATTTGGTCGGCTCCAGTTTGATACCTTTTTGCCTATTTTGACTCTAAAAGTACGAATATCGAAAGATCACATTATTGAGTCCACGCATCCAGAAATATACTCCGATTTTTATTATTTTTGCTGCAGCGGTTTTATTGGTACCATTTTTATCCCTCTACTCCCCGTTTCCCCATAAAAGTACAAATTTCGTCATAGGAATGTTCATCCAAATTTCGCTATTCTAGATGGAGCCATTTGAATTGTATCCCTTTTTCCACATTTTACCCCTTTAGGTATATATGCGATTTGAGGGATGTACACACCAACGTTCGCTCTACTAACTATTGCCGTTTCACTGGTACCATTTCTATCCCCACGTGTATCATTTCACCCCCTAAAAGTATGGATAATATTATGGTGCGCGTTCACGCTATAAAAAGGTTGAACTTACCAAATATCAAGTAAATACAAATCAGAAATCAATACTCCAGCTGTAGACTTGGTGGGTACCACTTTTATCCCTCTGTTCCGATTTTATCCCTCAAAAGTACGAATTTGCATGTCTACGAATGTATATACCGAATTTCATTATTCTAGCTGCAGCCGTTTGGTCGATACCATTATTATCCCTCTATTCCCATTTTACCCCTTTAAAAGTACGAATTTGGAAAAAATCAATTTGAGGAATGTACACACCATTTCGTGTTTCTAGCTGTTGTCGTTTGATAGGTACTATTTTTATCCCTTTTCGCCTATTTCACCCCCTACAAATAAGAATCGTTTTATGGTGCGCGGGAATTTACATACCAAATATCATCTGAATATAAGCAGACATATTCAACATATTTGTCCTTGTTAACCGATCTACAATGATTAGACGTATTCTTGGACGTCCTAGATTCTTTCGTTTAAGTGCATGGACATGGCTGGATCGTACTAGAATTCTAAAAATATATATACTTTATAGAGTCTCAGGTCGATATTTCAAGGTGTTACAAACGAAATGAAAAACTTAGTATCCTATGGTAAAGAGTTTAAAAATACCGAAATCGATATTCGATACTAGATATATATTACCTTATGTGACATATGGAAGCGGAGGAGGTGTGAAAGAGATAAATCAATGAAAACCCCATGTAAAAGAGACCGGTTTCATTCATATGTTTGCATTAGAAGTAGAAGTTATCATGGAACCCTTCAGGAAGAGTACTGACTCTCGTATTTTTGTTAACTTTTATGCATTGATGTGATAATTCTCATCAAAAATCCTTAATAAATCATCATATGAAAATAGTCACAAGTTAATACCATTTTTGCTGACACAAAACGCTCTCAAATGACAGAACTTTTTGAATAAAGTTATTTTCAAACACGTCAAACTGTTGATATATTATCGTACGAAAATGTTCACCTGTCAATTCCATTTTTTGCTGACACAAAACATTAATAAAACATTCTGAATAGGATTATGGTCAAAAACCGCAAAATTTTCCATTGGGAATATTAGCGGGCGGCTTACAATATCGCTCGAGAAAGTTCACAAGTTAATTCCATTTTTTAGCTGACAAACAACTTGAATAAAGCGCTCTCCAATGTCAAAACATTTTAAATAAGATTTTTGCCCAAAAACCTAAAAAACATTCTGAATAGGATTATGGTTAAAAACCGCAAAATTTTCCATTGGGAATATTAGCGGGCGGCTAACAATATCACTCGAGAATTTTCAGAAGTCAATTCCATTTTTTGCTGACAAACAACTTGAATAAAGCGCTCTCCAATGTCAAAACATTTTGAATAAGATTATTGTTCAAAAACCTCAAATTTTTATTGGAGATATAAGCGGGCGTCTAATAGCAATTAGTAGGGTTGCCAAGTCTCACGTTTGTAAATTGTTACATTCGTAATCTTTTTCGATTGATTACAAAACCATGTTTGTCCGACGACAATTTGCCAGATAATATGTGTTATTTAAACAAATTTATTTCTATATTTTAAGGAAATCCTGGATTTGGTCCTTCCACCCCCTACCAAAAAATCCCCAGTGACTAATAGAGTAATTGTGCCGATTATGTATTCAAACCCAAAAGGGGTTAGCGCTTTCGAGGTTATGCAGTATTTCAGTTTGTCCTGACGGCGTCTGAGTTTGAGAGGATGTTTGCTAAATTGTTTTGCATGCCAAACATCTCAAACTCACAGCTAAGGCCTCATGTAGGGCACATTCCAAAAAATGGTATGTGTAGATATTTGTAAGGATTTTTTCTACTGTTCTTTGTTATGACAATAAAAAGGACATTAAAAGGAAAGGAAAGACAAAAAAAAACACACGAAAACTTTTGGGACAAAGAGAACAGTAGGCAAAAAAACTAAAGAGCAACAAAGCTTAGAGCAAAAGACAAAGGCTAAGAAATGGCAGACAGTGGAGAGAGAAGCAAATGAGAAAATTACGAAAATTTTGAGAGAAAAAAGAAAAAATAAGAAGGGAAAGGAAAATTCTAAGGATATTATTAATAATAATATGAATTAGAAGGGAATTATAGATTTTTATTTCTGAAATAAAATTGAATTGAATTTAGTTTGACAACATTTGTGCTGGCGAGATGACTCTCTTTGTGCAGCGCGAGAGAGAGAGAGGGAGAGAGTGGTGGTATAACGCCTGCGCCCTGCAGGGGTGCAGTGGTGACACACGACGAGCGCACGAACGAACCCTCACCAATGTAAAGTTGGCAATTTTGTTACCCTCTGAGGTGGCATAAGTCAGTCGAGTATTCGTGGCTTTCAAAACGAATTCTACCCTTATTGGGTATACAACACGGTCGAGGCGAATTAAAAACGAGCAGCAAAAAACAGAAAAAAGAAAGAAATAAAACAACACTAAATTTTAGTAGTAGTGAATCATAAAACGACACAACGACGGGGTTCACAAAATTGTATTTTTTTTTTGTGTTCGATTGAAAATCTTAACAATTTTCCAAATAAAACGAAAAGATTATTGAAAATCCATTCCAGTGAAAGCATTTGCATTTGTGTGGGGAAAATTATTAAAACGCAAGTGTGGAAAAAAAGCACCTCAACGAAAAACGAAAACCGAAAAGAAAAATCCTCTATTTTTTCTGTATAATAGCTAAAAAGGGAAAGAAAAGTCGAGTCGAGTCGAGTGAGTGTGTGTGCGTGCGGGCCTAAGTGCGTTCGTGTGTGAATTTTTTTCTTAAAACGCCAAGTAAACCAGCAGCAGCAGTTTTCAAAACCCCCAAAAAAAAAATAGTGAAAAATACCAAAAGTTTTCCTTAATTTTTTCCAGCCCTGTACCCAGGGTACTTTGTTTATTTGTCTGTTTGTTTGTTTGTGTTTCTGTTTTCTTGTGCCCTCCTCTGAGGACTTGGATATATATTTGGACTAACTAATGTGCGCATTTGGATATTTTTTAATATTTTCCTTGATTTTAACAACAATTTTGATTTTGTTACTGATCTGTGCCACCACACAACAGAAATCGTTATTGCAATTGATTGATTTTCAAGTACAAAATTTATTCAATACAACAATTACTACAACAACTACAATAACAACAACAACAACATCAACTACAGCCTCGAATGTTGTTCACAAACAGCCAATATTCTTACAAAGTCCCCAATAATAAAACTGAAAATAATAACGATAATAATTGGTAAACGCAAAATTCGGGAAATTTTCAAAAATCAAAAATCACAAAAAAAGAAAAACTAAAAAACTCAAATCATAACAAAATTCATCAAAATTTGTAAAAGTTTTTTTTTAAGTTAAAAAGTTTTTCCAGTTTTTCATTTTCCATTTTCTTTTTTCTGTAGTATAGATTAAAATAAAAATTTTCTTTTCTTTCGTATTCGGTATTCGTTGAAGGAAAAAAAAAAGAAAAAGTGTAGGAGTGTATGTGTAGGTTTCACTCTGAGGAAGTTTGGAGACTTTGCTCTACTCTTATAATTGTTTAACTCTCTTAGTTAACCTCACCACCTAACCACCCACTAACCAAAATTCTCTTATCCACAGTTGGCTCTCTTTTATGTGCCTTTTGTATCATTTTTTCTTTGGCCCTTCTTTTCGTTTCGCTAGTATACATGAGATAACATGAAAATTTATTAATAAAGGTCAAGATAATATGTGTATGTAGGCAAAGGAGCCAGCACAAACACACAAAGGATCTAAGGCAAAGGATATGTTTGTGGGGGGGGGGGATGTTTGCTGCTTTATTATATGGCATCCATCCATAACAATCACAACAAAAACAAAAACAATGAAAAGGATAACAACATCCAACACACACACACAAGGACACATCTGTTTGTCTCTGTGTGTGTGTGTTTGTGTGTCCTTTGTTCCATGACTAATACACAAAATCATATGTTAAGTTTTTTTGTTTTTGGGCCTGAGCTTTTGATTTGCCAAAAGCAGTACGAGGCGCTCTCAGCTGTATTGAAAATTACTTTAAGGACCCTTTTCTTGCTCTATGATTTATCGATAATCGGCCTAATCCTTTTAGTTCGAAAATAATAGTAATAAAGTCAACCACCACTTACTACCCACTCAATGCAGAACAAAGCAATGTGGTCATGTTTGAAATTACGCCCACACGCCTTGAACTTTTATAATATTTTTCTTTGACGTGCCTTCCTTTCCTTTCCTTTGTATTGTAGTAATGGATGCATGACAGCATCCGATCGATAGAGGCCAAAAATGTGAACAAGTTTTAGGAACCTCATCTAAATCCTTTTCAGCCAGGACAAAATAAAAAGTGAAAAGAGCCTTATCAAAAACGCTATGGAGCAATACGAAACCTTTTTCAAAAATAACACGCATTCTGAGAGAGGGGATAAAAAAAAAACAAAATATACATATATCGGAGTTTTGAAAAATTACGTATTTCACCCCTTTTTTTGCAAATTCTTATGATGAACCGGCATAGGACGAAACCATGTGATCCTTGCATTTTAAGTGTATCATGTATTAAGCAAAATTGCTTAAAACACTATGAGGCAGATTTTAGTGGAACATCTTAGCCCTCTATCACCTCAATATAGGGGTCTTTAGGGCACCTTTAGCAGAAATTAGTAAAAACCTAAAAATTCAATAATTCCACCTTTTTCCACATTCTTATGTTGAATCGACGTAGAAAACCTTGTGATCAGTGCATTTTACGAATAGAGTGTGTTCAGAAAAATTACTTAAAACATTATGAGGGAGATTTTTGTGAAGCATTTTAACCCTCTAGCTCCTCAATATAAGGGTCTTTTGGGCTTCTTAAGTCAGAGGAAAGTCAAAACTTAAAATTCTATATTTTCCCCTTTTTGCACATTCTTATAATGAATCGACATAAGAAACCTTGTGATACTTTCAATTTAAGTAAAGCATGTATTCAGCAATATTACTTGAATCACTACGAGGCAGATTTTTGTGGAACATATTCACCATCTACCTGCACAATATAGGGGTCTTTTGGATCCCTAAAGTCAAAGTCAAGTCAAAACTTAAAATTCAATATTTCCCCACTTTGGCACATTCTTAAGATGAACCTCTGCATAGGAAACCTTGTGATCCTTACATTTTAAGTATACAATGTGTTGAGCAATATTACTTAAAACACAGCGAGGCAGATTTTTGTGGAACATTTTAACCCTCTAGCACCTCAATATAGGTGTCTTTTGGGTCCCTTTGGCAGAAATAAGTCTAAACATAAAATTCGTAAATATTGAATTTGCAACATTCTTATGATGATTCGGCTTAGGAGGAAACCTTGCGAACCTTACATTTTCAGTATAGAATGTATTAAGCAAAATTACTTAAAACACTACAAGGCAGACTTTTGTGGAACATTTTAACCCTCTAGCTCCTCAATATAGGGGTCTTTTGGGTTCCTTAAGTCAATGTCAAGTCAAAACTTAAAATTCAATATTTCCCCCTTTTTGCACATTCTTTTAATGAATCAGCATAGAAAACCTTGTGATCCTTACATTTTAAGTATACAATGTGTTGAGCAATATTACTTAAAACACAGCGAAGTAGATTTTTGTGGAACATTTTAACCCTCTAGCACCTCAATATAGGGGTCTTTTGGGTCCCTTTGGCAGAAATAGGCCAAAACTTAAAATTCAATATTTACTCTTTTTTGCACATTCTTATGATGAAGCGGCATATGAAACCATGTGATCCTTACATTTTAAGTATAACATATGTTCAGCAATATTACTTAAAACACTACGAGGCGGATTTTTGTGGAACATTTTAACCCTCTAGCACCTCGATACAGGGTTCTTTTGGATCCATAAAGTCAAAGTCATGTCAAAACTTAAAATTCAATATTCCCCCCAATTTAGCACATTCTTATAATGAAGCTGCATAGGAAATCATGTGATCCTTACATTTTAAGTATATAAAGTAACTGGCAATATTACTTGAAACACAACGAGGCAGATTTTTGTGGATTATTTTAACCCTCTAGCTCCTCAATATAGGGTCCCTTTGGCACAAATAAGTCAAAACTTAAAAATCAATATTTCCCCACAATTTTATACATTGTTATGAATTCATCATAACAACTAACTCGCCATAGGAAACCTTGTGATCCTAACATTTTAAGTAAACAATTCAGCAATTTTACTTAAAACAATCTGAGGCAGATTTTTGTGGAATACTTTAACCCTCTAGCCGCGCAATATAGGGGTCTTTTGGGTCTCTTTTGTAAAAAGGGGTAAAAACACCCCTAAAAAGCCAATTAACGGTTCGAAATGTTCTACAAAAATATTTGTCATACAATTCTACACTAAGTCTCTAAAGATACCCTAACTCAAAACTCAACTTAAATGCTAGAAATAAGTCAAAGCTTATAATTCATTTTAGGCTTAATTTTGTATTTTTTCGAATTGTTGTTAAACTGCCCCGCAAAACTGCATTTTTAGGGGGGTTGTGTGAATGTCGAAAATATTCTACGTCAAATTTCACTTTAAGTCAGTAAACTAAAGAAAGCTGTAGCTATAATATATACAAATAAAGTAGAAGTATCAATTTGGGTATTACAACAAGAAATTTTTTATTACATTTTTCTTTAATCTCTTGATAAGAAAGTATCTTTAATATTTGTATTCTCATTTTGAAAATATAAGTCCGATAACACCCGCTTATGTATTCTCAATTAAATGTATTTATGATGACTACAAATGTTGCGAATTTCGCTTTCCAACAGTTTGCCTCAGCCTCAAAAAATTAAAAAAAAGGAATTTTTCAAAAAAAAATGTTTTTTCCCGGAACGAAAAATCCCTATAAAATATAGAAAGTATCGGAAAAATATAGTATAATTTTGTCTAACATTCTAGCAAAAAAAAACAATGTCTATATGTAGAAGATCTGTGGTTAAATATAGAAGTTATGATCTTTTGTTTAAATGCAAATTATCATATTTTTTTAAAGTTTTGTTTAAATAGCGAGAAAAGAGGATTTGCAAATTAGAAAACATAATATTTTTTGTTTTATTTTTTAATAAAATTACAGAATAATTAATAGCTATTGTAGCCCTAACATTATCATATAATGGTTTTTAAGCTGTCATAATCGTGCATTGTCATAAAATGATTCAAATTTTGTCTAATATATTTCCAAAATGTCGTAAAATGATCCTTAAAGGTCCATTCATAGAGATGCGACACGAAGTCGTTGTGTAAATAGTGCCGTCACGTACGTTCTTATTTGAATGTGTGAGACCGCAAAGAGCCTGAACGGGGCAATATCCGATTTTATGTTTTCTCGTGGAAAATATAAAAACTTTTATAAATACTGAAGAGTTATTGTGAAAATATATTCTCGCCCTAGAAATAGAAATCTTAAAGAGAAATAATCCAATGTATATCCAATATTTAATATATTTATTACCACACACTAAAATGAAAAGTTTATTTTTTTCAAGAAATTTAACTTAGGTATGGGATTCGTATGAAAATTCATGGAAAGAAGGATTAGGTATTTGTTTTTCAGTTGAAGCTGTAACTTCTGTCTCCCAGAAATGAAACTAATGATATCATATTCATAACGGTTTCCTTTGCTCCATGACTAATTAGAAAAGAGACATAACCAAGAAAAGGGAGCTTTGATTTTGCGAAGTAATTTCAAGGATATTTATCGAAATTTTCAAAATATAAGTAACCAAAACAACTTTAAACTCTTTAGCCAGATTTTGCGCATTGCAAATTTTATTTTTATTTATTAAAATTATAATAAATTTATTTCAATAGGGATACTAGCAATTAAGGCTATCGATCTAGCAAATATTTTTTTAGATGTTAGCTTGAAAACTCGAATATTTAGACGATTATTATCAATTTATTATTTTCTTAACAGATTTTACTTTACAACTGACTTATTTTTTGCTATTTCTATCTTTACTTTTTTATATTTATTTTAGTTACTTATTTTTACTATCTATTTATTTGTTACTTATATATTTTAGATTCATTTCTGTAAATCTAAATGTGCATGTTTTAGACTTCATTAATCCATATCCTAAACAAGTAAATATACATATGAAAAAAATACTTTAAAATCAATATTAAATAAAATTTATCGTGTTAAACTATAGCGCCAGCAGTGTGTAAATTGTTTAAAAGTGTTTGAAAATAAATAAAAAATATACAAATCGAAAGCCAAGTTCTCGAAAACAAAACAAAAAAAACTTACGAAAAGAAAAGTACTCGATTTGGTAAAACTAATGTTGCAAATATAAGTGATTTAAATCCTTTGGATTATATAAACAAAAAATAAAAGGTAATTTAAAAACAAAATCAAATGTCTAATAATTATCAAAAATATTTGAGAAATGATTTATATACGCCCCCCAAAAATATATAATAGTGATTTTCCCAAGTTTTAAAATGTGATTTTACATTCAAAATTTGTTTTGTAAAACATTGATTAATACGTTTGAATATGATCATCAAACTATTTGAAATTTAAATATGGACAATTGTTTACATTAAGTTCAGGAGCTTTTAACAATGACTGAAATAGTCAGGAGTTAGAGCTAACAAACAGGCTGGAGTTTGTACTATATTTTTTGGTCATAAAGTTTAGACGGATAGCCTACACATTATTTATTATGTGTCCTGGGGGAATATAAAAGATGATCTAGATTCTAGACTATCATGTGCGCCAGTCCTTCTGCTGCAAAAACAATAGAGTATAAACAAAAGAAAAAATACACCTTAGTTTAATCTCATTATATTTGTGATAGAATTATTTTGATATTTGAATAAAATTATTTCTCCTGAAAATAATCATAATAATTAGTTGAGTCACACTATATTTGCGATAGGCTTTAAACAATTTTTTATTAGAAACAACGTTTTCCAATTATTAAATATGGGCCATTTAAAATTTTGAATTAAAATCGGCTATAAAAAGTACTAATTCCTTTTTCAAATTTCTTGTTTTATTGGAAAGGTTGAACTTTGTCAATTAAAAATGGAACACAATATCATTCATATGACTACCACGACTGGTTCGGCAGTACCTCATCCGATCAACCCAATTTTTCAGTACACAGCCCAATGATGCCGCCATTTGCGGCAATTTTGCTTATTGACATAGCTACCGAGATGAAAATAAGCTTCATCTAAAAATACGAAAATTTTCCATGTAAATTTCTTACAGTTTGCGTTAAAGACTCACTGCTTTGGAATTAAGTTTTTAATATTTCCCTATTTAGTTCGAGCGTATAGCGTCCAATTTTGTAAATGTTAAACATAAACCTGAAAATAGAAATAAAAATGAATATTATTCTACCTTTCAAAGTCAAAGTAATCGGTAGTTCAAATTGTTGTGTAAAGATTAAGTTCAATATAAAATCAGAAAATTTACATTTATTTTTCAAAACAGTTTCATTTATTTTTCGAAAATATATCGCTTTAACGAGTCAATAGTTTTCCACTGTCCAACAAATTAATACTTTTTGATTGGAACAGAATAGCGACCCTATAATTTTAAGAGGGCATTTATGAAGAATAAACATATAAACCAGCTAGTCTGAATTTTGTTTTTACAGTGGATCAAAGTTTTTATTTTTTGGTCGAAGGGAGCATTATACTAAGTGAATAAAAATGTTGTAAGTTAATGTCTGAGAGAATTCTTATTGTCATAACTATATTGCGGAATTGTATGAGGATCATTTTTGTGGAAGATCTTAACCCTCTAGCTCCTCACTTTATTTGTCAATTTGACCCTTTTTTCGGGAAAATCAAAAAAATGTTCTACGAAATAAATTGCCGGAAAATTGTAGTGGGGGTCACCAAATACACCAAAAGATGTAAAACTTATACAAAAAACAAGTAAAAACGGAGTTAAGTTCGGATTGCATTCCACAGAGGCTGTCGATTTTCGTAGAAGTGCAGTAATATTACAGGAAAATACGTTTTTAATTTAGCAAAAGCAAAACAAATATTAAAAAATAATTTTAAAAATAAATATAATATTTTTATTATTACACACCTCACTTACAAGGCAAGGTTATCAATACGTTAACACTATATATCGAAATAATAGTTCAAGTCAATTCCAAAAATAAATATTTTTATACTTATGTCTTCAAAAAAGCTTTAATATCATAAATATTGGTAGATAGTGGGTGCTACAGTTGATTGTATTTCCATTCTATTTTAATTCCAAAAGTATAAATTTTGAAAATCTATTATCTCACGTACATAGTGCAAAATAACCTAACTTCATAATTCAATTAATTTTTGCCGTAAAAGTAAAAAGTACAAATTTCGAAAAATCTTTTTGTTTTGCTTGTCTATGCAGTCAGACGAATTCCATGATTCTAGCTGCAGCCATTTGGTTGGTACCATTTTAATCCCCTTTTTCCTATTTACCCCCTTAAGAGTACGACTTTCTAAAATCTCTCTATTTAAGTGTCTACGCAATAAGAGGCATGTTCACACCGAATTTCATCATTCTAGTAAGTCGTTTAGTTGGTACTATTTTTATCCCTCTGTACCCATTGCATCCCTTGGAAGTACGAATTTGTAAAAAATCTTTTATTTTTCGTGTCTACGCAGTCAGAGGAATGTATATTCCGAATTTCATGACTCTAGATGCAGTCATTTGGTTGGTACTATTTTTATCCCTTTTTTTCATTTTAACCCCAAAAAGTACTAATTTCGAAAAATCCATTTATTTTACGTGTCTACGCAATCAGAGGAATGTATACACCGAATTTCATTATTCTAGGTGCAGCCTTTAGGTTGGTACAATTTTTATGACTTTATTCCCATTTTATCCCTTAAAAGTACAAATTTGGAAAAAATACTTTTATATTATGGGTCTACTCAATTAGAGGAATATATACACCGAATTTCGTGTTTCTAGCTGTTGTCGTTTGATAGGTACCATTTTTATCCCTTTTTGCCCCATTTCACCCCCTACGAATAAAAATCACTTTATGGTGTACTAAAGAGTGATTTTTTTGAGGTTAGGATTTTCATGCATTAGTATTTGACAGATCACGTGGGATTTCAGACATGGTGTCAAAGAGAAAGATGCTCAGTATGCTTTGACATTTCATCATGAATCGTCTTACAAACGAACAACGCTTGCAAATTATTGAATTTTATTATCAAAATGCGTGCTCTGTTAAGAAAGTTCATTGCGCGCTTCCATTTTATGGTCAGTTAATCGACCCACTGAAGCGGCTATTCGGGCTATTGTGACTAAATTTCGCACCAAATTTACATTGTTGGACATTAAACCACCAACACGCTTACGTAGAGTGCGAACTGAAGAAAATATCGCAGCTGTATCGGCCAGTGTTAATGATGACCACCAATTTTCGATTCGTCGCCGTTCGCACCAATTGGGTCTCTGTTACTCAAAAACGTGGAAATGCCAAAATTGGACTAAGCGGATGGACCACCTAAGACGCAGCCGCGGTCAACATTTAAATGAAATTATCTTCAAAAAGTAAATGTCATGGACCAATCTAACGTTTCAAATAAAGAACCGATGAGATTTTGCAAATTTTATGCGTTTTTTTTTTAAAAAAAGTTATCAAGCTCTTAAAAAATCACCCTTTATTTTGTTATAGGGGGAATGCGCATGCCCAATATCAAGTAAGTACAAGCAGACATATTAAAAAATGTGCTTAAATACTCTAAAATATTAGGGAATATTATGGGTATTTTTAGTCCTTGTGAGGGAAAATTTTTTCCTTTTGGGCCGATTTCGCCCCGTTTCAATCCCAACCGATCTACGACTATAAGACGTATTTATGGAAAATTTGGTCGTCCTAGCTCTTTTAGTTTAGATCCTAGCGTGCTTTCAACAGCCGGACATGACTAGATCGTCTTAGAATTTTATGCTGATCAAGTATATATATACTTTATAGGGTCTCAGGTCGATATTTCAAGGTGTTACAAACGGAATGACAAAGTTAGTATACCCCCATCCTGGAGGTGGAGGGTATAATTACTAGAGTTAAAATTCGTCCATGTTTTTTTGGAAGATTGATCTTTTTCGACAAGAAAATGTTGGTGTTTCGATAGAGCACGGAAAACAAAAAAAAAATGGATATTTTTGCTAAATTTTCGAGGAACATATGGCTAAAATGATTTTTATGTATGACATTTTTGTTTTGTATTTTGCATGTGTATTAAGAATCAATATCGCAAAAATCCAAAATTCGCGGTGGCATTTATTTCAACTTTCTCTATCTGGGTTTCAGAAACTATGCAGTCACAAATTATGAATAAAACTTTGTTTAAGCTTACAATAATTTTTAATTTGTTAAACAAACCGAAACCGATCTTTTGTTAAATTTGCGTGTCGATCTGCGAGTAGTAAATTGTTTAGGGTAATTAACAAGAAATAAATAAATAGAACTAAGATGTTGACAAATAGTTATTGACAGGCATGTCAGCAAAAAGAGGGCAGCCAAGGAAATAAAAAGGTATTCCTCTTGTATTAGCTCATCTTTCATAGAATGACAGTGAAAAGTTTTCTTCATGAAGTAGCCACGGATGAAGAGAATAACTTATAAAGACATCTTTTGAGGATATTTTGTAAACAATTAATTTATTTCAAGTATTTATTTTTTTATTATTTACACTAGCTTACAAACATGTTGTTGAAGGGCTATGTATAATATTTTCTGAAGTACTTAGGCTTTCAAAACTCTTAAACGATAAAAAATTGTAGGGATATTTTTTTTATTAAAATTCCAAAGTGAAAAGTTTTCTTCATGAAGTATCCACGGTTGAATAAAAGCTAAGAGAATAGCTTACAAAGACATATTTTGATGATATTTTGTAAACAATTAATTTATTTCAAGTATTTATTTTTTATTATTTACACTAGCTATAATATAGCTATAATATTTTCTGAAGTACTTAGGCCTATAAAACTCTTAAACGATAAAAAATTTTAGGGATAATTTTTAGATTTTTTATTAAAATTCCAATTTTCTTCGATTTTTTAATATTTGTACTCTCAAAAGTCATTTTTCAATGGCACACAAATGTCATAGAAATACAAAAAATCGGAAAAACTTAAAAAATGTATTTTGTTTTATATTTAATGAATAACATTATAACGAAGAAAACATGGATAAAAGTTTATTATTGTCAATTCTTGCTAATAAAGTGATACGCTTTACAACAAAGGAAAGGAATCGAAAGGTACGCTTTTCCGATTTTTGGATAAAATAAAATTGAACTGAAAATTAACTTTTGAGTTTTAAATTGGAGTACAGGAGTAATTTAACTCGTTTTACACAGACTTTCGGTATTTTTCACTTTTTCAATGATTTAGAATAATTTAAAATTGTATGTTATATTTTTTCTAGAGTATTTTTGAAAGAGGACCATCACATTTTTTATTAGTTTCGTAGCTTAAATAACAAATGGCTAATGGAGTTAATCTATTCAGAGTTGTCGAAGTAGATTAAGTCAGCAGGACGCTTTCAGTGAGTGTAAGATTTTTTTATTTATTTATTATGAATTACAATACAAAGTAAATTTATATTCTAATTTTGGGTCCAGGGATTGAGCCGGGGTGACAAAGCCATTGTAGCTAGTTATTGCAGCGACAGACCAGAGCCTCTGGTGGGAATCGAACCCACAACCCCCACGCTGATAGCCGGGCACGCTACCAACTCAACTACCGGGGCGCTCAAGTGTGTACGATTATATTGCCACTTTTATTCGATTTACAAAAAAGTAGAAGCCCAAGCATGCCCATAAATCAAAAATGCCTGCCACTATTCATCGCCAAAGCTGTTAATGAAGTCGATAGAATCTGAGCCGTCGAAATATATTAGGTCAGGTGGTGCCTTTTAGTTGACACAAAATTATATTGTGTACATCTCATTGAATTAGAAAAGGGAAAAGAAGCCTTAAGAGGCATTTAAAAAAATCGCAACTCCATTCACCGACCAAAGTGACTCATAAAGCCAAACTATTCTGAGATATCAAAATAGTTTAGATTAGTGTTTAAACGGCAGTTTCTTTTCAGTGAATATAAATTTATAATTGATTTAGAAAATTTTCCCTTTGTTAATTCAGTGATATTTTTTGGAATTGTTTTGCTGGTTTTTAACCAAAAAATAATAAAATAAAATTATAAAACAAAAGTATAATTTTAGGCGCCCAAGGACATGCTGAATTGATTCACATAATTCAATTTAGGTGGTACCCAACTATTTCTATGTATTTTATATATATATATATATATATATATATATATATATATATATATATATATATATATTAAACTCGTACATATTTGTACGTATATTTAAATAAAAACCATTCATCCATGGTTTTATGACATTGTTGTGCTCGTTGTTGTTGTTGCTGTTGAGAAACCGAAATTCTTCGTCATTTTCTTTTCCCCCACTCCTTGACGCCTGTGTATCCTTTTAAGTTTTCACTGACTGTGACTATGACTCATGCAACAAATTCTGGAAGTGTGTTATGTAGACATTGGCCGCCGCCGCCGTCGCCGCATTCGCATTTGTTGTCAGATTTCCCATGTGGATTTTGGATTTTATGTGCGCACTGGAAATATGCTTCCATTGTGTCTCGTCTCCTTTGTGTGGATGTGTGTGTGTGTGTGGGTTCCGTGTGGAACTTATGCTCTTCGGAGGCACTTCCAAAAATTGTTGTGATTTATTTGTTATATTTTTGTATTTGTTTAGTACTAAAAATGAAATACGATGGGCGACATTGTAGCAGTAAAACTACTGCCTTTGCTGAGGATAAATGGGAGTAGGTCCTTACATGAAATGAGGGTGGGGTGGGGTGGTGGAAAGGGGGGGTGTGGTTGGTGTGTGTTATTCAATTTTTTTCCTTTTTTGGGCTTAGTCTAAATAAAGCAGTGCGAACCTAAAGTGCTGAATTGTGTACCAGCCACATACAATCCCTTGTAATATAGTTGCCAAAGGAACGCTTGTTTTTTTTCCTTTTTCCTCTTTCTTTGTTCCTGAGTTGGTGGTGACAAGTAACTAACAATAAAGCTGAGATTCCTTTGTTTTGCGTGTGAAAAGGTAGAATACAGCTGATTGAGAGTGTAATGTAGTTAGACTATAATACATAGCCAAATATAAAGAATAGTAGAATAGTGTACATTGGGTTAAATAACATCAAACGGATGTCAAAGATGTCCACTGGAAACTTTCAAATGTTAAAAGAGTGTCTCTCCTCCCAGTTTCTTTGTCAAAATCGACTTTTCTGTAAAGCAAAAAATAACACTGCAAAAAAAGTGTCTGGGACCTAAAAAAATATTAAAATCTTATTATTTTTATGAATAAGTATTTTTTATTTTATTATTTATTATAACTTTAATATTTATAGTATAAGTTCGATTATATCCGATTATTACATCAAAAACCAACATCTGCTAAAGAATTAAAAAAAAAAAGATTTTTAAGAAACCTTTCTTTCTGTCACAAAAATACATAAAAATTACAAAAAATCGAAAAACATATTTTTTTAATAGCAAACGGGTATAAACCCGGATAAGTGTTCAAAAGAATTTCAAAAATCATTTTTTTTTCATTTTTGTTTTTGTTAATTGGAAGGGTATTTAGTGTTTTCGCAATTATTGTCCGATCCAAAAACTTGGTGAAGTTTATTTTTTGGGCCTTATTGTATCTGAGGTAAAATGGTTTAGATTTAGATATACAGTCTCCGTACAAAATGTCACTCCCGATATTTTAATAGATTTTCTTTAAATTTCTAATATTACATTTTTACATCTAGAAACATCCATGGCGATTGTGTCTCTATATAGCCCTCATGCAAATGTCCTTCCCAAGGGTCAGATGTTCTGCGGGGATTTTTGAAATCTTTTTTTCCTAAAATATTCGAAATTGAGTTAATAATGATTTATAATAAACCTTTTGATATATCAAAAAATTCAGTAAAATGTAAAAAATGCTGCGAAAGTAATAAGAAAATCCAGACTAGACCGTTGCTCTGAATTTAGCATTTGCTGGCCTTTTGAAAAGCCGACTCACACACACCGAAAACTAATAATTATTTATCGGGAACAGTTGTAACTTATCTTAATTAATACTGTACTGTCAATACAAAAATCATAAAATTCGATGGAGTTTCGAAGTTTTCATCTCCATATTGAGATGGATGACTGTGCTGACATTTTCAGATAGCATCCCAGCAACAACTTCTGCTCCGTTTTCAGCAGGTTAGATTAAGCGCTGATTTTTGTGGCGGATGTCCCGAATGAGAGCAATTACAGGGATGCAATAATGACACCATAGCAAGTGATGCGATACGTGATACGATTTTGCTTCTTTTGTTGCGTCAAAGCATACACTGCCAATTTTTCGGTCTTTGCATGACTCCATTGCACCCGAGTAATGGAGAGTTTCAGCACTGCTTACTTTATAGCACCCTTAGTGGCTCATCAACGGGTGCACTGCTTCCAAAATCTAGATAATTTTTTGATGGGCCATATTCACCTCAACAGATTTTCCAAACACTTCATTAAAGTCGAGTAAGCAGTTTCTGAGATCTACAAAAAGAAAAAAACACTCCGACATATTTCAAATAAGCATTGCTTTCCTCATTGAAATGCTAGAACATTTTTTCTATTTTGTTTCATTTTAATATCATTTTTGAGCAGCAATTGAGTTAATAACATTTTGTGTGAGGCATGCTCTTCAACTTTAACATTTTTCATTGATATTTATTTCTAAATTTCCCATTATATGCACTATAATGTTGGGAATATGAGTGTCCGTACACTCCCCTTTATAAGATTAAGTTAAAGTCAATTAATTAACAGCGGCTACAAATGTTATAGAAACATTTTATCTACATTTATCTGCAGAATTTCCTCATTAAAATGCAATATATATGTATACTAACTTTGTCATTCCGTTTGTAACACCTTGAAATATCGACCTGAGACCCTATAAAGTATATATATTCTTGATCGTCATAAAATTCTAAGACGATCTAGCCATGTCCGTCCGTCCGTCTGTTGAAAACACGCTGGCATCTAAACGAAAGGAGCTAGGAGGTCCAAATTTTGCATAAATACGTCTTATAGTCGTAGATCGATTGGGATTGAAACTGGACGAAATCGGCCCAAAGGGAAAAATTTTTCCCTCACAAGGACTGAAAAAACCCATAATAACCCCTAATAGTTTAGAGCATTTAAGCATATTTTTTCAATATGTCTGCTTGTACTTACTTGATATTGGGTATGCGCATTCCCCCGATAGCAAAAATGTGCACCATAAAACGATTTTTATTCGTAGGGGGTGAAATGGGGCAAAAAGGGATAAAACTGGTACATACCAAACGACAACAGCTAGAAACACGAAATTCGCTGTGTACTTTCCTCTAATTGAGTAGGTACATAATATGAAATTATTTTTTCCAAATTCGAACTTTAAAGGGATAAAATGGGAATGGAAATGGTACCAACCAAACGGCTGCACCTAGAATAATGAAATTCGGAGTATACATTCCTCTGATTGTGTAGACACGTAAAATAGAAGGATTTTTCGTAATTCGTACGTTTTGGGGTTAAAATAGAAAAGGGGATAAAAATAGTACCAACCAAATGTTCGCAGCTAGAGTCATGAAATTCGGTGTATACATTCCTCTGATTGCGTAGACACGTAAAATAAACGGATTTTTCGAAATTTGTACTCTTTGGGGTTAAAATAGAAAAAGAGGATAAAAATAGTACCTACCAAATGTTCGCAGCTAGAGCCATGAAATTCGGTGTATATATTCCTCTGACTGCGTAGACACAAAAAATAAAAGTTTTTTTCCAAATTCGTACTTTCAAGGGATACAATGGGTACAGAGGTATAAAAATAGTACCAACTTAACGGCTACAGCTAGAATGATGAAATTCGGTGTGTACATTAGGGCGTACCTCAAAAAAAAAGTTCGCCGTACACCTTCGAATATGAAGTATTATTGAAAGGTAGTTTCAAAAAAAAAATTTTATTTTTTTATGCCGAACGTAGGGGTCGCGCTTTTACATTTTTCTATATAACTTGTATTTATAAACGGATTTTAAAGTGTGATACATCGATGTTTTTGTCTCGACGAGGCCGATTTTTTTGTCTTTGAAGTCATTGAGCTCAAGCACCCCCTTCTGGTACTTACCCATCATTTCTCAGTTGCTACTACCCTAATGTACCACTCTAATAATCGAAAATTAAAGCTCGCATAAAATCATGAATCATGTTTGAGCTCAATGACTTCAAAGACAAAAAAATCGGACAAAAACATCTATGTATCACACTTTAAAATCCGTTTATAAATGCAGAAGTTATATAGAAAAATGTAAAAGCGCGACCCCTACGTTCGGCATAAAAAAATAAAAAAAATTTTTTTGAAACTACCTTTCAATAATACTTCATATTCGAAGGTGTACGGCGAACTTTTTTTTTTTACTTGTAACCTGGTACGCTCTAGTGTACATCTATCTAATTGCGTGGACACGTAAAATAAAAAGATTTTAGAAAGTCGTACTCTTAAGGGGGTAAAATAGGAAAAAGGGGATAAAAATTGTACCAACCAAATGACCGCAGCTAGAACATGGAATTCGGTGTATACATTCCTCTGGCTGCATAGATAAAGATAAAAAGATTTTTCCAAAATCGCACTTTTTACTTTTACGGCAAAAATTTGTTGAATCATGAAGGTGGGTTATTTTGCACTTGAGATACTGGATTTTCAAAATTTGTAGTTCTTTTGGTTTGGTTATATTCAAAATATAAATTTTCCTTCTACGAAAATCGACAGCCTCTATGAAATGCAATCCATGGTGGAGGTTATATAAAGTTTTTTTTTTAATTTCTTACGTCTACAAAGAGGGTCGTAACATCCGTAGATATTTTTCAAATATTTATTGTTTTGATTTGAATTGTCCTGGCTCAAGACCATTTTGCTTCTATATTTAATAGAATACAAATTTTATTACAAATGGCATTATTACTTGGCTGCAGACTACCACGATCATGATTTCGACCATGTCAAAAGTCTTTTCAAGTGGCGTCGCAGCGACTTTTCAACATCAAACCCGTCCTCTATAAGAAGATGATTCTCACAAACGAACGAGAATCACAACTCACTTGCCGCATTTGCGTTTAAAAAATCGCACCAAGTAATAAAGTACACATGCCATCTTACAAGCATCTCATTGAGTTGCATATGTAAGTATGTGTATATGCAGGTATAGTTACCCAGCAATACTTCTGCCGTGCCAGCGCTCATTTGTTTTAGTTTTTTCGTTTGCATTTTTTTGGTCTGTAATCAATATTTGATTTGAACTGGGATATTGTCCTGGCTCAAGACCATTTTGCTTCTATATTTAATAGAATGCAAATTTATTTACAATTGGCATGTTGACATTTATTACTTGGCTGCAGACTACCACGATCATGATTTCGACCATGTCAAAAGTCTTTTCAAGTGGATTCGCTGCGACTTTTCAACATCAAACAAGGCCTCTATAAGGAGTTTTCTAATATAAAATACATTTTTTTCCGATTGTCTATAGGTTTTTAGGTTTTTTTCGCGAAAATATCAAGTTTTCCTATTTACTAATGTTCGAGATCAACAAAAAATACGTCGAATCTGATAATTTAATTTCGTGAAGAAATTTCACAAACCCAGAACTATGCCGCACAAATTTTAGGTTCATTTTTGTATTTGTTTCCTCTAATAGCATTCAATTTATGTACTAATTAATTCCACCACAAAATATATTCTGAATATTCCATGATTGGTAAAATTCTTTTTTTAGCCCTTATACATATTCCTAAATCTCAGTTATTTCTACCTTTCCATATGAACAAATTTTAATTAATGATTTTTTTCTATTTTTATTTTCAGCTTCATCACAGTAATTTTTCATCCCCCGACGAACTAGGCCAATTTTGGGCCTCTCGCCGCCAAGATGTCTTCGGTTAAAGTGGCGGTTCGAGTGCGTCCCTTCAACTCGCGGGAGATCAGTCGAGAATCAAAATGTATCATAGAAATGTTCGATAATACCACCACGGGTAAGAGCAAATTAAACTGATTAATTTTATAAAAATACAATTGGAAATGTCTATTTCCTGTTTTGCAGCCATAACAAATCCAAAAGTTCCACCCAATTCCAGTGAATCAGTTAAACGCTTCAATTTTGATTATTCCTATTGGTCACATGATGTAAGTTTGTCACTTTTTAAATTCCCAAATAAAAAGATTAATTAATAAATAAATTTTGAAATTTTTCTTTAGCCCCGAGATCCATGCTTCTCCACACAGTCCATGGTCTACAAGGACATTGGCGAGGAGATGCTGCAGCATTCCTTCGATGGCTACAATGTTTGCATATTTGCTTATGGCCAAACGGGTGCCGGCAAATCGTATACCATGATGGGCAAACAGGAGGAACACCAGGAGGGCATCATACCCATGATCTGCAAAGATCTCTTCAATCGTATAGCCTCAACGGAATCGGCTGATTTGAAATATTCGGTATGTTTTGAGGGGGGGAAGGCATGAAAATGAATTTCTCATTTTTTCTAATATTTTCCTCTCTTTCTCTTTTTGCGCAAACAGGTTGAGGTGTCCTACATGGAAATCTATTGCGAACGTGTGCGCGATTTATTGAATCCCAAAAACAAAGGCAATTTGAGGGTGCGCGAACATCCTCTGTTGGGTCCCTATGTCGAGGATCTCTCCAAATTGGCCGTCACCAGCTACGAAGACATTCACGATCTCATCGATGAGGGCAACAAGGCGCGTACCGTGGCCGCCACCAACATGAACGAGACCAGCTCACGTTCCCATGCCGTCTTCACCATATTCTTTACACAGCAGCGTCATGACACCATGACCGATTTGATCACGGAGAAGGTCTCCAAAATCAGTTTGGTGGATTTGGCCGGTTCGGAACGTGCCGATTCGACGGGCGCCAAGGGCACACGCTTGAAGGAGGGCGCCAACATCAACAAGTCCCTGACCACCCTGGGCAAGGTCATCTCGGCCCTGGCAGAAATTGTAAGTGCCAGTTGTTGTTGTTTGATTTTTTACGTTCTACTTCGAATGCATTCAAACCAAAATTCTCATTAGTTTCTCATGTGACACTGGTTTTTCATCAATTCTTGAGTTTGTTTCTTGACTTGATCGGCTTTAGTTGTTTTTTGTGTGTATGTCTTTTATTTAGAATCATTGCCAGATATTTTCTAAATTTATGTAAAACCCCCCCACTTTGCTTTTTCTTTCAATCAAATAATCAATGCTTTTTTGAAACAAAAAAATTGATTATCCGTAACGTCATTAAAATGCGAAATTCGAACTTTCACACAGTCTGTAAGTATAAAATCGAATAATTTGTTTGTTTTCTATTAAATAACTGAAACAAAAGAGTGTATTTAAAAGTGTTGAAGTTTTCTTATTCTTTGTTTGTGTTGTATTTCAAACTTAATTCTCTGGTTCACAATAATAAGAATAATAATATTGTATAGAAAATGAAAAACAAAAGAAAAACAAAGTAAAACTTAAGTTTATGTTTAAGTTTGATTCTTATAGTTTTTCGAAATCCAAATTTCTTATGATTGTTCCAATACATACCATTATTATCTTTATATAAATACATATGTAGAACATTATCGAACAATTATTTGTAGTTAGCTATAGTTTTGTAGCTATCCTTTAATAGAGAGGAACGATTCCTTATGAAATTTATTGAAGTAAATTAATTTCTTTCGAATTCATGCGTTTTGGACAACATTTATTCAAGGTTCTTTCGAATAAAATACTAAAAAGAATGATCTTGAATAAATAAATGTGCTGTGCAGATAAAAAAGTAATTATTTAAGCATGAATTCCAAAGAAATTATATTCAAAAAGTTTCGAAACACAGAACATATCCATAACTCGACTAGTATCAGTACAAAAAAATTAAACAAAAACGAATTATCATGACCAATCAAAGGTCAAGGTGCTGTAGAAATAGCAATCTATTGAAAACTTACTCTATACACTGTGGAACACAAAAAATAACAAGGTTCTGACAACGCATTCTAATAGAGGGAGTGAAAAACGAATATACGTGTATAGGCGTTTTGAATGTTGACGTATGGTGGTTATTGTTTACGTATGTTGCCTTGTGATCCTTTCATTTTAAGTATAGGATATGTTCAACAATATTACTTAAAACACTACGAGACAGATTTTTGTGGAACATTTTAACCCTCTAGCTCTTCAATATAGGGGTCTTTTGGGTCCCTTTTATGAAAAAGGGTAAAAAAATTCTTTTGGATCTCTTTTATGAAAAAGGGTAAAAACTTCTCTTAAACAGGGGTGTAGAGGGTCATAATGTTCTACAAAAATATTTACCATCAAGTTCTCCTATAAGTCTCTGAATACACTAAAACTCAGAACACAATTTAAATGCCACAAATAAGTCAAAATTTAAAATTAATTTTAGATATTTTCCCCTTTTGCACATTCTTATTATGAATGGGCATAGGAAACTTTGTGATCCTTACATTTTAAGTATAGGATGTGTTCAGCAATATTACTAAGAACACTGCTAGGCAAATTTTTGTGGAACATTTTAACCCTCTAGCACCTCAATACAGGGGTCTTTTGGGTCCCTTTTTGTATTTCCCCCTTTTGCACATTCTTATGAATGGACATAGAAAACCTTGTGATCCTTTCATTTTAAGTATAGGATGTGTTCAGCAATATTACTTAAAACACTACGAGACAGATTTTTGTGGAATATTTAACCCTCTAGCTCCTCAATATAAAGGTCTTTTGGGTCCCTTTTATGAAAAAGGGTAAAAAATTCTTTTGGGTTTCTTTTATGAAAAAAAGTAAAAAACTTCTCTTAAACAGGGGTGTAGAGGGTCATAATGTTCTACAAAAATATTTGCCATCAAATTCTCCTATAAGTCTCTGAATACACTAAAACTCAAAACTAAACTTAAATGCCAGAAATAAGTCAAAACATAAAATAATTTAAGTATTTCCCCCTTTTACACATTCTTATGATGAATCGACATTGGAAACCATGTAATCCTTAAATTTTTAGTATAGGATGTGTTCAGCAATATTACTTAGAACACCACGAGGCAAATTTTTGTGGAACAGTTTAACCCTCTAGCACCTCAATATAGGGGTCTTTTGAGTCCCATTTGTGCAAAAGGGTAAAATACATCACTAAAACTGGACAAAAAGGTAAAAACTCCTTTAAAACTCGGGTTTAACGGGTCAAAATGTTCTACAAAAATATTTGTTATAAAATTCTACTATACGTCTCTGAATACACTAAAACTTAAAAATCACTTTAAATGCTAGAAATAAGTCAAAACTTAAAATTCAATTTAATTGGCTGAAATTTAGGGGTGTAGTGTGAATGGAAAAAATATTCTATGTAAGTCAAACATACGTAAGTCATCGTAACGATATACATATACACCTCCCCCCCTTTTCAGAATCCGTTGTCATAACCTTGTTATTTTCGCAAAAGTTCCAAAGTTCCACGGTGTTATTATAATATTTGATGGGATATTCTTAAAAATTTCATAAAATAAGTCGTATTCAATGTTTTCCTAATGTTGTTTGGAATATAATTTCCCTGGAAATGAATTGTTACCTTTAAATTGCAGTAGGTTCCTTTCAATGGCGCACAGTTCATTTCTTAAATGAACCTCTCACTTTGTGAGATTTTTTTTCTTTGGGAAAATCTAAAAGATTTCTGAAATCGTTCGAAGCTGGAAAATTGGAGAAGATTCTCCTTATAGCTATGATCTGTTTCATCCAATTGGTCCGGCTTTTAAGTTTCTTGTTCGTCAACAAAACAAAACGAAGTGTCCGTCCGACTAACACTACAGACTGATTTGTAAATCGCGAACATTTCACACATCTAAGCTAGTTTCCCGTAATTGTGAATACATTAACAATGGTATTATGGTATCCAAGAAAAATGTTCTCTGTTCTCTGTAGAGCATGTTTTACCTTTCGATAGAACTCATAACAGATTATGATGCTGGTCATGCATACATATATGTATGTGCCCACATGATTCTGGTGTACTTATTACAGCAATATTGCTATTATGACATTAACATCAATTTTAATGATCATCTCTCACAGGCTTCCAAGAGTAAGAAATCCAAAAAAGCCGATTTCATACCCTATCGTGATTCGGTGCTAACCTGGTTGCTGCGTGAAAATTTGGGTGGCAACTCCAAGACCGCTATGATAGCGGCCATATCGCCAGCCGATATTAATTACGATGAGACTTTAAGTACTTTGAGGTGAGATACACTATGAATAATAATTATTTAACCAAAAGAAGTCAATTAATTGTATTTATATTTGCCAATTTCCAGATATGCCGATCGTGCTAAGGCCATCGTCTGCAAAGCCGTCGTCAATGAGGATGCCAATGCTAAACTTATACGCGAACTTAAGGAGGAGATCCAGAAATTGCGTGATCTTTTGAAGGCCGAAGGCATTGAAGTGCAAGAAGGTAATTTATTCACAATATGTATATAAAATTTGCAAATAAATCAAGAGCGAAGAATAATTCATTGGACAGATTGCGGTAGTCAATGCGAAGCGAAATGTGTATTTGCGATATACGTTAAGACCTTAAAGACTTTTTGTTTGGCAGATACAGTTTTCAAATGTTTTCCCATTTCACTCTAAACCTAGAGTTAGCATAAAATATTATTTTGGGGTCATGTTGTAGGTCTTCTAACTGTAACCTTTTCTAAGACGAATTTAGCACCTGTATAGAGAATTTCACGACTCTAGCTTCAACTCTTTCCTTGGTACCACTTTTATCCCTTTTTGCCCCGCTTTCTCATAAGAAAACACTTAGAAACTCGCTTTTTGTTGGGCCTATATATAGTCAGAGTAATTTTCACACCGAATTTCACGATTCTTATTTTAGTCTTTTTGTTGTTACCATTTTTATCCCTTTTTGTCCCATTTCGCCCTTGAAAGAATAAATTTCGGTGCATATATATTGAACTTCTTAGAGGAATCTATCGACACACCGAATTTCACAATCCTAACTTTAGTCGTTTGACTGGTACAATTGTTATCCCTTTTTCGAAATTTCGAAAATTGCATTTATACTGGGCTTCTATGAAGTCAGTGGAATCTATTTACACACCCAATTTCACGATTTTAACTTTAGTGTTTTTGTTGGTACCATTTTATCCTCTTTTTCCCCATTTTCCCAATTAAAATTACTATTTTCGAAAAATATATTCTTATTTTACGCTTCGAAGTAATGTGAATGATAGCAGCTTCAGCCATTTGATTGGTACCATTTTCATTCCCTTTTTCACCCTATTACGCTCGGTACCGTTTTTGTCCCTTTTTCTCATTTCCCCTTTTGGAAGTACATATTTCGAACATCTTTATTTTACGCGTCTAGACAATTTGAGGGATGATTATAGTCTTTGCCGTTTGATTGGTACCATTTTCATTTCCTTTTTCACCCTATTACGCTCGGTACCGTTTTTGTCCCTTTTTCTCATTTCCCCTTTTGGAAGTACATATTTCGAACATCTTTATTTTACGCGTCTAGGCAATTTGAGGGATGATTACAGTTTTTGCCGTTTGTTTGGTACCATTTTCATTCCTTTTTTACCCTATAACGCTTGGTACCATTTATATCCCTTTTTCTCATTTCCCCTTTTAGAAGTATGAATTTCGTAAATCTTCTTTATTTTACGCGTCTAGGCAATTTGAGGTATGTGAATCATGATATTCATGTCGGTACCGTTTTTGTCCCTTTTTCTCATTTCCCCTTTTGGAAGTACATATTTCGAACATCTTTATTTTGCGCGTCTAGACAATTTGAGGGATGATTACAGTTTTTGCCGTTTGATTGGTACCATTTTCATTCCTTTTTACCCTATTACGCTTGGTACAATTTTTATCCCTTTTTCTCATTTCCCCTTTTAGAAGTATGAATTTCGAAAATCTTCTTTATTTTACGCGTCTAGGCAATTTGAGGTATGTGAATCATGGTTTTCGTGAATTTCATGATTCCAGTTTCAGCTGTTCGATTGGTACCATTTCCATCCATTTTTGTCCCATATCAACCCCAAAAAGTACGAAATTTGCAAAATCCAATTTTTAGGAATGTAAGACTCAAATTTCAAATTTCCCCATTTTAATTTTAATACCTTAATTTTACGAATTTTGACAAATCCGTCTTAGATCACCTTTACGATGTAAGAGGAACATACCAACCAAATTTCAAGATTCAAGCTACATCTGTTTGGTCAAGATGATGACAGTATTTTTATCCCTTTTCACCATTTTACGAATTTCAAAAAATCCTTTTTTGCACCACCACTACGCTGTAAGAGGATCTTTCAAAAAAATTTCACGATTCTAGCTGCTATCTTTTGGTCTGGACGATGGTTCCGTTTTTATCTCTTTTGGCCATTTTACCCTTAAATGTACAAATTTCAAAAAATCTCCTTTTTATATCTCCTTCACCCTGCAAGAGAAACATGCGAACCAAGTTTCAAGATTCCAGCTGCATCTATTGGGCCAGGGCGATGGTACCATTTTTATCCCTTTTTCCCCATTTTACCCTTTAAATGTACCAATTTTAAAAAATTCCTTTCATAATCACCTGTACGCTGTAAGGGAACATGCGAATAAAAATTTCAAGATTCTAGCTGCTTTCTTTTGGTCAGGACGATGGTACCATTTTTATCCCTTTTGCCCATTGTAGCCCTTAAATGTAAGAATTTTGAAAAATCCATTTTAATATCACGTCTACGCTGTTGATGATCATACGAAAAAAATTTCAAGATTCTAGAGGCATCTGTTTGGTCAGGACTTTTTTTAACCCGTTTGACCATTTTACCCTTAAATGTACAAATTTCAAAAAGCCCTTCTTAAATCGCCATTACGCTGTGGGATAAACATAAGAAAAAATGTCAAGTTTCTGTTTGACCTAGACGATGGTACCATTTATATCCCTTTCTCCATATTACCCTTTAAATTAATCAATTTTGAAAACACCCTTGTTATCTCACCTCTACGCTGTAAGAGAAACACACGGAACAAATTTCAAGATTCTAACTTAATCTGTTTGGTCAAGATGATGGTACCACTTTTAGCCCTTTCTTCATTTTACCCCTTTAAAGTTAAAAATTTTGAAAAATTCGTCCTTATCAGACATCTACGCAGTGTGGGGAACATGTGAGCCAAATTTCAAGATATCACCTGCCTGCATCAGTTTGGCCAGGACGATGGTACTGTTTTTATCCCTTTGCCCATTTTACCCCTTCAATTAAAGAATTTCGGAAAATCCCTTCTTTTCTCACCTCTACACTACAATAGAAATCTGTTTGGCCAGGACAATGGTACCAATTTTTATCCCGTTTCCCCATTCTACCCCTTAAATGCACGAATTTTTAAAATTCCATTATTTCAAATTTTCAACTGCATCAGTTTGACCAGGACGATGGTACTATTTTTATCCCTTTGCCCATTTTACACCTTTAAATATACCACTTTTAAAAATCCGTTCTTATATCACCTCTCACCTCAGTATGGGGAACATATGAACCAAATTTCAAGTTTCTAGCACCATCTGTTTAGCCAAGACAATTGTATTATATTGGGATAAAAATGTCCCTTTCCCCATACGATTTTTTAAGAAAAATGAGGGACAAAAATATAAATTTGTATAAATTGGCGTGTAATTTTGCTATTTAAGCGTGAAGAGCTTTATTTAGAACATTGGTGTCTTTGGAATCCCCCACTGGCAAGTTTTTTTGTAGATCATTTTAATCCTTAAATGTCATTTTTGAAAAGATTTTTTTAATTTTCTCGAAAAAATGTAAAAAGAGACGAGCTAGATGGTTAAGATCTTCCACAAAAATGATCCTCATAAAATTCCACAAATCTGACAATAAAAATTCTCTCAGACATTAACTTACAACATTTTTCACTCCTCCTTTCGACCAAAAAAATGAAAACATACTTACCCACTGTCTTCACACCCATTGAACAAAAAAATACTCATTTCGCTTCTAATTAATTCCTACAATGCGTACTTCACCCAAATTAATTCTGTGATAAGTTGACTGAATTGGTTTAGTATTATAGCTCATAATCGATATACCATAAAAATGAAATTTATGAAAACAAATAATAATTAGTTCAAATAGTATTATATTTATGTCTATACAACGGTATCACTTAGTTATTATTATTATTGTTATTAGTTATTAATTAAGGTCGATTCAATTGGAGGTTACAAATTAATATTGGTTACAACAAAAATAATAAAAAATAACGTTGACGTGGCCGCTCTCACGGGAGTGTCAAGTAGTAGCTCCGTTTTGAATAAAATATCTAAATAAATATAATGTAGATACATTGACCTTAGGCAGTAAGAAATAGAGGTCAAATGACAAATTTCCCTTCATTTGATGAAACAAAATCATTCAATGATTTCCGGTCATTTTATATAATTCTCCTGTTCATTACAATTTCTGCGAAAGTTCATAAAGTATGCTCTGAATCTCATATAGTTTTGTTGTTTTGTTTGGAGGAATGAACTTTCTATCCATCATATAGAAATTATAAGTATAAGTGCTACCAACTTTTCCACCTCCAGCTAAATTTGAACTATTAATTATCCAAAGTAGGGCCATGTAGAAATTGTAACCTCAAATTGAATCATACTTAAAAAATACCAGGCCAAAATATTGGAAACATTTTCTGTCTCTCGGCGATTTCTCCTCAATTTTTGATGAACGCTAATTAACCCGCAACATTTTGTACTTGAATACCTTGCAAACTTCCTTTTATATTTTGGCTTTGTATTGTCGGTTCTTCCTACTACTCGAAATTATATGTACATACTCCTCTACCTCTCTACCGTATTTGTTTTGTTGTTATTGATGATTTGATTATTAGTTTTGAAATTTATGATTTTGGTAATAATTCCATTATTCATATTTAGGGCCTGATGGCAAAGTGGTTTGTGAAAAACGCGATACAAATAGTAAGTAGTTCAGTATTGTTTGTCATCATCTTCTTCAAATCGTACCAAACTAAACAAACAATCTAATTTATATTTATATATGTAACCAAATATTACATATCTACTCTAGTACTTAAATATCGTTTGTATAGTGGAAAATTTGACCAAGTCCTTTAATTAAAATTATTAGCAGATGTTTTGGTTTTATTTTTATTAACCAATAAAAAAACATCTATGAAAATATTAAAAATTAAAAAATTTGCTTATTTTAAAATACCACAAAAAATATAGAATGTTTTTGAATCGATGCCCGAAAATATTTAACATTTTCTTAATTTCAAAAATTTCGCTTATTTTAAAATATCTCAAAAATTTCATTTCAAAAACCTCACAATTTAAATATCGATGTGTGATAAATTAATTGCTTATTTTTAATTGTTAGCTAACCCCGCCGATAATAAATTATTTCAAACTTAATATTTCTGACTCACTCAAATCCCCTTTCCCACCTAAATGCCGTCAATTCCAAGTTATGTGGAATGTTATTGCTTTTTCACTTGATTTAATATATGTATTTCTCTATTTTGTACAGTACTTTTGAAGTATTATTTGTCTTTCAAAAGGCTCTGCTTATTGGGAGTACCGAGGGTTGTATTAGTATTGTGAGTTTAAATTACTAATACAACCCAAGTACTCGAATTTATATTAATCATACCACCCGACGTCCAACAATTTCTCTTTCTAATACTTGCACCGCCGAGCCACTATAGTCAGTTATTGGTACCCTAATAAAAAATTTTAAAGCTCATTTTTCTGACCCACTCAAATCCCCTTTACCCTAAATGTGCTTGCCTTTTTCCCTGGATTTACGACATTTCTCAAATTTTTACAGTACTTTTGAAGTATTAGTTGGCTTTAAAAAAGGGCTCTGCTTATTGAGAGAGTACGGAGGCTTGCATTAGTATTGTGAATTTATATTACTCATACCACCCAAGAACTCGAATTTATATTACTTATACCACCAAGCGTCCAACAATTTCTCTTTCGCAAAAACACGCCCACGATAGGCTTTCTGAAATAAACTCACACAATGTGTCAAAGAGCTTCTCATTTGCGGGTCTCACGTCTGCTCTAATAGCTGTCAAATTAGTTTGGAGATTATGGGAGAAAATACAAAAATTTTCATTTCATCAGCAAAAAAAACTTTCCCCCTAAAAAATCCTATCAATTAAATGCTATATTGAATTTCCTTGCTAGTTCGCTGGATTTACAACATTTTCCTAATTTTTGCAGTACTTTTGAAGAATAATTTAGCTTTAAGAAAAGCTCAGTTTATAGGAATATTTATTAGAAGTACGATGGGTGGTATTAGTATTGGGAATTTAAATTACTTATACCACCCAATAACTATAATTTAAATTACTCATACCACCCACCGTCCAACAATTTCTCTCTCTAATATAGCTCTCAAATTAGTTTGGTGATAAAAGCGGGAAATACAAAAAAATATTACAAAGCGAAATCGACCATTTAATTTATGATATGAAATTTAAATTAATGAAATTAAATTTGGACTTGTCAAATTTTTCTATTATACCCACGATATATGTACTTTTAGTAAATCTCACCTGCTTTGCTATTTATTATATACTCAAAAAAGCTTTCTTTTTTATATGTATACCTACTACATACATATATATTATATATACATAATTTTATATATTTGTATATGTCTGCGTGTGTGTGAGTGCTGCGTATTTTTTTCAAATAATCCTTTATGTATGTATATGTATGTATGCACCTGTATAAAGGTTCATTCAATTGGAGTTAATTTTCTGCAATTAAAATTTAAATTAATAAAATATTTGCTTTTTTTAATAAATTGCTGATATTATGATTTTAATATAATTTTGCGACATTGATATTGAACGCTTGATAGTAACGATTATCGAATTAATGCCATCGCCGGCAGCATCCCTATATGACAATGCAAGTCACCACAATAGATGAACTATGTTCCTTAAAAAAATCCTATTTATGAGAATGATGTTAGTAATTACAATCGATCAATACATTATAATAACAAAAGTGGTATAGCTTCGTAAACAACACAACAAATATGAAATATCAGCACATCATCGAATAAGATTGATTGATTTTAAACTCCCTTTGAATCGTCCTTTATACATCGGTAAACACTCTATATACATTCATACACTTTTTGTCTCTATACATTTTGTCGTAATTAAAAGCTTAAGATTTTCGTTCTAACTATTTCCCCTGAAAAAGGGAACAAAGCAAAGCAATTTTATCCTAAAAACAAATTTATCTCATCATAGCTTTTTTGCTCAAACTTCAACAAAATGAAGCAATTCGTAAAATATTATAAAATGTGGATGTTCTCAAAAAAGTGTAGTACAATCATGATCTGATGTTGATCTGTTTTATTTCAGTTCAGTTCATAAAATTATTCAATTAATAAAAACATTCAACTCATCAAAAGTGTAATTTCAGACACTAAAAATGGCGCCCAACGCGAGAGGTCGTAATAATAAAAGGGCTTATCAATTAAATCCACAAAAGTGTAATTTTAGACACTAAAAATGGCGCCCAACGCGAGAGTTCGTAATAATATAAGGGCTTATGAATTAAATCCACTGCACTTTTTTAAATATCATATAATTGTTCACAAATTTGAATTATGTACCCATCTATCTATGCTATACCTCCATGAAGATGTTTCCATTGATCTGTTTTTTTTTCAATTCTTTAAATTATTCATCTTCGGCAATTCTTTACAAACCTTAAAATTTAATATAAAACTTCAACTCAACAAAAGTGTAATTTTAGACTCTAGGAATGGCGCCCAACGCAAGAGGTCGAAAGAATAAAAGAAATCCACTGCGTATTTTTAAAAATGTTACATATTAGTTAGCGGATTTGAATTCTGTACACATTATCTATGCTAAGAATGGCGCCCAACGCGAGGGGTTGTAATCATTGCATTTTTGCATTGATTTATCTATGCTATACCCACATGAAGATATCTCCATTGATTTATTTTTTCAATTTCAATATTTGCTCATCTTCGGTAATTGTTTCCAAACGCGAGAACTTCAACTAATCCAAAGTATGATTTTATGGGGAAAATGTAAATTAAAAACGAAAACTGTTTTGAAATATAATTCAGAAAGTGTTATCAAGACGCCAATAACTCGGAGCGTGCCCATGTCAAGTGAAACAATTATGAATCGCTGAATTTAGTTTTCTTACAGTAATCCTTCTATTCAGCTAGCTAAATACTTATGGATAGACCTCTATGCAGCTTGATTAAATAGTTTTCTCATAACAACCTATTCATTCTGCTTGTTGAATGGAGTTTTCTCAGCCTAATCTCCTAGAAGGAATCTTTCTGTTCAAATTGCTGAATACAGTTTTCTTATTCAGCTTGCTGAATTCAATTTTCTTATTGAGACCAATTCATTCAGCTTGCTGAATACAATTTTCTTAGATCAATCTTCCTATTCAGCTTGCTGAATACAGTTTTCTTACACAAATCTTCCTATTCTGATTGCTGAATGCAGCTTTCTTATGGACAAACCTCTCTTCAGCTAGCTTAAATGGTTTTC
Organism: Polietes domitor; assembly: GCA_947397865.1. Taxonomy (NCBI): domain Eukaryota; kingdom Metazoa; phylum Arthropoda; class Insecta; order Diptera; family Muscidae; genus Polietes; species Polietes domitor. The sequence goes on from OX377622.1 coordinate 120,936,138, forward strand.
ACATACAGACCTATTCATTCAGCTTGCTGAATACAATTTTCTTAGACCAATTTTCCTGTTCAGCTTGGTGAAAATAGTTTTCTTACACCAATCTTCCTATTCAGTTTGCTGAATGTAGTTTTCTTATGGAGAAATCTCTATTCAGTTTCCTTAAATGATTTTCTCATAGAAACCTATTCATTGAGCTTGTTGAATATAGTTTTATTAGACCAATCTTCCAATTTACTTTGCTGAAAATAGTTTTCTTAGACCAACCTTCCTATGCAGCTTGCTGAATGTAGTTTTCTTATGGAGAAATCTCTATCCAGCTTCCTTTTAATGATTTTCTCGTAGAAACCACCTCGCTGAATGTAGTTTTCTTAGACCAATCTTCCGATTTAGCTTGCTGAAAATAATTTTCTTAGGCCAAACTTCCTATTTAGCTGGCTGAGTGTAGTTTTCTTATGTAGATCTTTATTCAGCTTTCTTGAAAGATTTTCTCATAGAAACCTATTGATTCAGCTTGCTGAATGTAGTTTTCTTAGACCAATTTTCCTATTCAGCTTGCTGAAAATAGCTTTCTTACAATAATCTTCTTATGCAGCTTGCTGAATGTAATTCTATTACACCATTCTTCCTATTCCTGAATGTAGTTTTCTTATGAAGATGTCTCAACTCAGCTTCCCTTAATGATTTTCTCATAGAAACCTATTCATTCAGCTTGCTGAATGTAGTTTTCATACACCAATCTTCCTATTCAGCTTGCTGAATAAGCTTTTCTTAGACCAACCCTTTTATTCAGCTTGCCGAAAATAGTTTTCTTACACCAATATACCTATTCAGCTTGCTGAATGTAGTTTTCTTATGGAGAAATCTCTATTCAGTTTCCTTAAATGATTTTCTCATAGAAACCAGCTCGCTGAATGTAGTTTTCTTAGACCAATCTTCCGATTTAGCTTGCTGAAAATAGTTTTCTTAGGCCAAACTTCCTATTTAGCTGGCAGTTTGTAGTTTTCTTATGTAGATCTTTATTCAGCTTCCTTAAAAGATTTTCTCATAGAAACCTATTGATTCAGCTTGTTGAATGTAGTTTTCTTAGACCAATTTTCCTATTCAGCTTGCTGAAAATAGTTTTCTTACACTAATCATCTTATGCAGCTTGCTGAATGTAGTTCTATTACACCATTCTTCCTATTCCTGAATGTAGTTTTCTTATGAAGAAGTCTCAACTCAGCTTCCCGTAATGATTTTCTCATAGAAACCTATTCATTCAGCTTGCTGAATGTAGTTTTCATACTCCAATCTTCCTATTCAGCTTGCTGAATACACTTTTCTTAGACCAACCTTCCTATTCAGCTTGCCTAAAATAGTTTGCTTACACCAATATTCCTATTCAGCTTGCTGAATACGCTTTTCTTAGACCAACCTTCCTATTCAGCTTGCCGAAAATAGTTTTCTTATACCAATATTCCTATTCAGCTTGCTGAATGTGGTTTTCTTGGACCAAACTTTCTATTCAGCTTTTTGAATGCAGTCTTCTTATGGACAAACCACTATTCAGATTGGATAAATGGATTTCTTAAAGAAGCCAATTCATCCAGTGCGCTGAATGTACTTTTCTTAAATCAATACTTCTATTCAGCTTGCTGAATAATGTTTTTTGCTCTAATACAACTTTTCAGCTTTCTGAATGATATTTTCCTACTAAAACTACTTGATTTGAAGCTGAATGAGACGTTTTTTTAAACTCTTCTATTTTTTCGCCTCTACTTTGAATCCAGTGTGATTCTCTTCTTGGCGGAGGTTAATGCATAGGAGAGCTATCCTTCTTAAATTCGTCGAAAGGAAAAATGCACCCGTGAATTATAGTTTATGTAATGCTTCAAAGATGACAGCACAGGATAATCTAAAGAACTCCGATTATCTGATTAAATTCTGAAACGTGCTCTGGAAATAATCGCTCATAAAACCATGACATTTTTCTTTTAAGAAAATTCAGTCCCTTAGCCTGTGTATTGAAGACACTTGGTTTGTCTTCTTTCGCCAAAAAAGAAACTTCATCTTCAATATTTTAACATAAAAATGGCCGATAACGATACTTTGCCTTGGGAGGGCAGTTCACCAGATGCACTTATTAACACACTGTGTTTTCACTATCCTTTATTCTATTGAAAAAAAGTAGGGTTAATTTACACTACATACGTATCTTAGGTATAGCATTTTGAATACACCAATCGTTTCATTCTCATATTTGGATATTTTAAAGATTATATTCCAGCGTCCTATGATTTGTAACCTTGCATCACGCTATAATCACTACAATTACACACACATATCTGTGTCTTCGTCCAAACCACTGTCCGTCTTCAAGCCGTTGTAATATCCACTTTGTCTTTAATAATTCGATTTCTTTTTGTCTTTTTTGTTATTTTCTTACAATTGGTAACGCTTTATTGTAAATATAGACATGCATAAGCTGTTTTTTTTAAATATACTCCAGCCGAATTGAAAAAAAATTTGCCATATCTCATGTTTGATTTGTCTTACAGAAGATGACGTTAAAGGAGGAGGCGTTGGCGGAGGAGTTGGTGGAGGTGTGGGCGGTGGTACTATTAAATCGCCCACCAATAATCGCAATCGTAATGGATCGACAACTGAAATGGCGGTAGATCAATTGCAGGCCAGTGAGAAGTTGATAGCAGGTAAGTTGAAAATATAGGAATAATTGAAAATATAATATTTAATACCTCTCACTTCTGTTCTTCAGAGCTCAATGAAACCTGGGAGGAGAAACTTAAGCGTACCGAAGAAATTCGCTTGCAGCGCGAAGCTGTCTTCGCCGAAATGGGTGTGGCCGTCAAAGAGGATGGCATCACTGTGGGCGTGTTCTCGCCCAAGAAGACACCCCATTTGGTGAATCTCAATGAAGACCCGAATCTTTCCGAATGTCTATTGTACTACATCAAAGATGGCATTACCCGTTTGGGCACACACGAGGCTAATGTGCCGCAGGACATTCAACTGTCCGGCTCGCATATTTTGAAAGAGCACTGCACCTTTGAGAATCGCAATAACGCGGTGACCCTGATACCGCACAAAGATGCTTTGGTGTATTTGAATGGTCGCCAGCTGGTCGAGCCGGAAGTGTTGCGCACCGGATCACGTGTTATTTTGGGTAAAAATCATGTATTCCGTTTCACAAATCCCGATCAGGCGCGTGAGATACGCGAGAAAGTCGCCGAGAACACGGAGAACGAGAATGAGAAATGTGACACGCAAGAGGTCGATTGGAATTTCGCTCAATGTGAATTGTTGGAGAAACAGGGTATTGATCTGAAGGCGGAAATGAAGAAGCGTCTGGACGTTTTGGAGGAGCAATATAAACGGGAGAAGTTGCAGGCCGATCAGGAATTCGAGGAGCAACGTAAAGTAAGAGACATGCATTTGTAAGAGGTTTATGGTTTATGATTTTTATATAAATTATGTTATATTTCTCAGTCGTATGAGGCTCGCATTGATGCTTTGCAAAAACAAGTGGAAGAACAGTCCATGACCATGTCCATGTACAGCAGCTACACCCCAGAGGATCTGCAGGATGAGGAGGTGTACTGTAAGTATTAATTTATTTTATTTTTAATAATCGGCCATGTGCTGAAAATCGTACGATTTTAAAATCTTATTTTTTGGGGAATTTCAAGTTTCTAAATTTTCCATTTCTTTTAAAAAGAGTTTGTTTAACAAAGCAACTTCTTCATTTTCTTGTCAGAGAAGAAAAACAACAGAAAAAAGTTGTTTTAAAGGCGAATTTTAGAAACTCGAAATCGCCAAAAATGCGATGTTCGAATTAATAGTTTTTTATTTCTTATTTTAAAATACTAATTTCTCGTTCTCTTTTTTTAGCCAATCCAGCCTATGAATCTTGCTGGAGTGCTCGCGAGGCCGGCTTGGCTGCCTGGGCCTTCCGCAAGTGGCGTTACCATCAGTTCACCTCGCTGCGCGATGACTTGTGGGGCAATGCCATATTCCTTAAAGAGGCCAATGCCATTTCGGTTGAATTGAAAAAGAAAGTCCAATTCCAATTCACCCTACTCACAGACACTCTCTATTCGCCCTTGCCACCCGAGTTGGCCTCCTCGGCTTCGCCTCTACAGAATGAAGACGAGTTCGGCACCCCACCGGTGTCGAAGACTTTGGTGGCCGTCGAGGTAACCGATACCAAAAATGGCGCTACACATTATTGGTCCTTGGAGAAGTTACGGTAAGTTGATAGTTTGTTGTTTACTTTCCCTTCCTCTCCTCAGATGTTTTTGTTCTTGTTTTATTCTTGGGAGAATTCTTTCTTGATTATACTTTCTTTGAGTTTGTCTTTTCTTCACACATCCATTGTTGTTTTAAAAAGCAAAGAAAATTAGTTTTTCCTTTTTCTTTTTTTGGATTTTCTGTTGACTCTACTCTTCTTCATAACCTCAAAGGCTTTTTTCGGTTTAAGATGATGATTGTTCGAGCTGTTAATTTAAAAGCCATACATATTTTATTTATAGAAGTATTTTTTTTTTGAAAATCAATGATTTTGAACGTGCATGGTGGTTGTTTTTTGATTTGAAGTATTTAGTAATTGAAATGAAATTTGTATTACAGCGTCCTGGTCTGGTAGACGGGGATAAATAAATGTTTTGAAACTTTTGAATAACAAATACTCTTGAAATAATAGCTGAAGTCTCTAGAGATCTTAGTTCATATGACAACAAGTCTTTGAAATTTATGTTTTTTTTTCGTATTTAATATAAATTATAACTACCATATTCATAACAATTTTGTCATAGGTTTAAAGTATACTTTTATTTTGAAAATTCGTGTTATAAACCTGTGATAAATTATTATGAATATGGTCGTTAGAGTTTAGAAATAGTCCGGATTCATTAAATTTATTTTTGTATTATCATTTGTAATGACAAACAACTTTAAATATTTGTATTATTTGAAATTAGATTAGGTCAATTAATTTGTGGACTTTTTTTATTTAATATCTGAAATCCGAAAGAATTTAGTTTTAGACCGATGAGTCTTCGTTTAGAATGTAGTTTATAAACGTATAACATTAGAATTAACTATTTTGATTATCTTTTCCTAAGAATTATACCCAGGGCAGTATAAATGACTGACAACATATGTAAAATCAATAAAAAAACATATATTTTCAGTCATTTAACTAAATGGCGTATTTAAATACCCACCCACAAAACTGGGCATTAGTATTGTTTACAACAAAATGGGGACCAACGTTTTTTTGTAGACCCGACTATTCCTTTAATTTATTTGGGCATCGTATATTTATATTACGTGACCATTTGTTCCTATAGGACATAATAATAATAATCGAATATTTATAGCCTACACCAATACCAGGAATAGTATATCGATCGGCTTAGAATCACCGAGCTGAATTGATTTTACGATGTCCATTCGTCCGTCCGCCTGTCAGTCCATTTAAAGCTTGTGATATTTTGGGCATCACGTAATATAAATACGTGAGCCTTTCCTAACAAGCACTCTAGGACATGATAATAATCGGATATTTATACCATACACCACTACGTGGACTAGAATCACCAACAGAATTGATTTAAGGTTAGCTCGCCTGTCTATCCATTTAAAACTTGCGATCAATTTACCAAATTTGGTAAATTAATTTGTTTAGGCCAGACATAGTCGATATTGAAATTCGAGAAAATCGGTTCAAATTTGGATATAGCCTCCATAAAAATATCCCTCTGATTTACTCTATTACTGGCCTAGATTTCACATTTTACATATTATCCTGCTTAAATTTTAAACATTGTGTTAGATTTCAACTACACCATTTTCAGTTGAAATTGAGAAAATACAAATTGAAAATCAGAAATACAAATTGAAATTGAGAAAATACAAATTGGAAATCAGAAATGTAAATTGAAATTGAGAAAATAAAAATTTAAATTCGGCAATTTAAATTGAAATTGAGATTATACAATTTGATATTGAGTTGAAGTCCAATAAAAATACCTAATATTCGTCAAAACAGATAAAAATGGTAAAAAAGCATGGCAAATATTTTAATAAAAAATCCCCAATTTCGGAACACATTTTCCCCACTTTGGGAATTCTGGTATTTGGAAAATTTAGATCTCAACTACACAATTTTCAGTTGAAATTGGAAATGAAAATTGAAATTGAAATTGAGAAAATACAACTTGAAATTCGGAAATGTAAACTGAAATTGAGAAAATACAAATTGAAATTCAGAAATGCAAATTGAAATCGACAAAAATCCAAATTGAAATTCAGAAATGTAAATTAAAATTGAGAATATACAATTTGATATTGGGTTGAAGTCCAATAAAAATACCTAATATTCGTCAAAACAAATAAAAATGGTAAAAAACATGGCAAATATTTTAATAAAAAATCCCCAATTTTGGAACACATTTCCCCACTTTGGGAATTCGTGTATTTTTTAGAAAACATAGAAAAATTTTCATCGTTTTTATCTTTTTCATAAATTTTATGTATTTTTATTAGATTTCGATTCGTAAAATAATGAGAGATGTCAACTGGAATGACCAAAACTTTTATTTTTCCAAACATTTAGTAATAATAGAAACTTTAATAACTAAGTCAATTACTAAATGATTTTTAAAAACAAAGCGGCTTTTTACTCCTTACTAAATGTGTTATTTAAACAAAATAACGTGCATAAACATTGCCTAAGTTGATAATGACAAACTTTTTTTAAAAAAAATGTGTTTGCTGGACAAAAGCACACAAATTTCTTAAGTTTTCTTAAATAGGGTATATATCTATTGAAAACTCCAGGCTTCCTCTTATCAAATCCGATAAGAAATTAAGTATCGTTTGACATAGTTATAAGCTTTGCACACTTAGTGCAAAGTTACAAAAACCCGCTTTCTTACCCGTAACTCAAGATTTTGGCAGTGTCTGGCAAATTTCAAATACAGATTCTTGTTCTACCAGAAATATAATAACACTTTCCAGAGTTTTCTGACTGTCGCACAGTGTGATCTAATCAAAGTATAATTTGAGGAAATCGACCTACATTCGTTCAATTGAAAGATTTCAATTGTCTACGATGATATCCATATTGGATGGGGACTGAATATCGGGTCACGACTTTTTTAAAGTTGAGAGCATTCTACATCTCTGTATTTGTCCGGCTATGGCTAGAAGAAGTTTAATGATACTGTATTCAACTTTCTTTGAAGGTTGGGGAACATGACTAGTTAGACATCTACAAAATACGACAGGTTGGTTCCGATGTGTAGTGTAGAAGCCGTGGTATCAAAATGGACCTTTTGGACATTCTGACTGCCACCACAAATTAACTCTCATAAACCAACAAAATGCTTTATGTTTTTTCTTCGCTCTAAATATAGGTAGAATTGAAGTCGCTGTATCTTTTATACGGCTGATAGGAGCACTCTTTGGTCAAAAATAAAACCAATATATCTCCATATATTGGTTGAAACTTTCTTACTTGTTTACACATTTTTTGATATCTTTTATGGGATTTTTTTAAGCCATAGCTTTGGAGTTTATATATTGAGTTTCTTCTAAAAAACGTTTAATTGTAGTTCCCATTTTGAAAATATCTAGGTTTGTTTTTTGGTGGAGGATATCATATGTTGTCTTCAATTCAAAGAATTCGTAGTAACCACAAAGTTTTAGGAAGAGTTAAAGTATCTTTTGAAATCATCAAATCATTTGTGTAGATAAGAGCACAACACGACTATGTAAATATCAAAAGTTTTGCATTTTAGAATTGAGCGCTGCAACGATTCTTGGATAATTAGCTAAATTCTTAAATAGTCAGCGACAAATAATGTTCAATTTGAATTTAACTATATGAAATCATGGACGAATTTACATTTACATCTCGGTTATTGCTTGAAATGTTGATAAGAGCACAACAATTGCTTGTAAAAAGAAAATAAAACTATGAAAATATCCAACAAAATTTAATTTGCACACTTAGACCACCATAACACGATTCATTTAGCCCCTCTATCATCCCTCACCTCTCCGTCATCCGACTTTCCTTTTAGTGTTCATTTTTTTAATTACCTCACAAAACCATTATCAATTTCTGTCACCTACCTACCTACTACCTACTGTACTCTCTACCTTGTTTCCATTTTAATTGTGACAAAAACTTGTTATTTTTCTTTCTCTTCATTTATTTATTAAAACATTATTAACACCCAAAATAACACACATGATCTCGTATCTCAAACATAAACACACCCAACAAAAAAAAAAAAAACCAAATTAGTTATCGTTTGGAAATGATGCGACAAATTTACAATGTGGAATCACCGCCATCGTCGATGCTCTATGATACTTCAGCCATGCTTGATGGTTTAGCAATACAAAATTGTCCTTTTAATCCCAAAAATACCACCATCTCAACTCCTCATCCTCCCTCATCGTCGGCGTCAAGTGATAGTAGCTCCACTGAGTGTTGCAATACAATGCACGACTTTACCATAAATGCTTATTTGGGAAATGTTGTCAAGCAACACCATCTACAGCTACAGCGGCAGAAACAGCAGCAGCAACAGCAACAACAACAACACCACCACCACCAACAACAACAGCCATCACCATCTAAAACCAATCCAATGAAATCAAACAACAATTCACCATCCCGTCTGTCATTGGCAAATCTTATGCCTTCTAGGTTGGCTTTCATTTTTTCGAGGTTCCTTTTCTTTTCTATCCATACTACTTACTACTTACTATCTGTATATCTACTTATTTAACTATGCTATTGTGTATACATATTTCATTTTGTATGTGTATTTATGTGTATCCTTATCCCACCACCGCATTTTTCCACTTCTGGAATGTTGAATGTTTATATGTTTTGTAAATACTATTTAGAGAAATTTCAATTTAAATTATAACATTAAATTTAAAGTGTTTTAAAGGGAAATTATCTAGGGTTTACTCTGTATGTAAATTAATTTTCCAATTTATATATAGAAATTTGAAAAAATACAGAAATTTAAATAATTTAGACGATATCTTTTAAAATATCGTTTGATTTTGAAATTTCTTTAAATTACCAAACGAACAATATTTGCATGTTTTATGTTTGTTTATTTAATTTTAGTTGCTAAATTTTTGCCATTTACTTTAGTTTAGTTTTGACTTGAATTAATGTTGCCTTTGAGGAATATAATCTTTTGTTTGTAAATATCTATTTTAGAAAATGAATTGCTTGAAGAAGATTTGTCTTTTGCATTGTAAATACATGAACATAGTTGGATTTTTAATAATCTATATCTATATATATGTAAGCATGACAGTTTTTGGGATATAAAAATACATGCTAAAAATACGAACACTAATTACTGTGGAACAAAATGAAAGATTTTCGAAAATAACAAGTCTGACAACGTATTCTAATAGAGGGATAGAATAAGAATATACGTGTATCGGCGTTTTGAAAGTTTGCACATTGAGAAAGTTTTAGAGGGGGTCAATATTTCCCCCTTTTGCACATTCTTATGATGAATCGGCATAGGAACCCTCCTCATATTTTAAGTATATGAGTGTTCAGCAATTTGTGCAAAAGGGTAAAGAGCTCCAGTAAAATAGGGGTTTAACGGGTCAAAATGTTCTACAAAAATATTTGCCATAAACTTCTGCTAAAAATTCCTAAATTCACAAAAACTCAAAACACAACTTAAATGTCAGAAATATGGCAAAACTTAAAATTCATTTTCGGCAAAGTTATTTTACACCCTACGTCGCTACACTTGAGCCGGGTGATATTCGTCTGAAATTATAGGCGAAGTTAATAGGTGAAGTTAATTGATGCCCTTTCACGGGACTATAAAGTTCCAAAGGATACAATTTTTCAAAAAATATTTTAAATACTTATTCGCAATATATGATAGGTGTCAAATTAATGAGGATAATATCTGTTAAAAATACTTCAAATTTCATGTTTCTATCGATATTAGTTTACCATTAACAAACATCAAGTTGTCCCCTTATTTAATTTATTCATATTTAACTTTGCTAAACTAATACGACGAAGCATGCAATTTGAAGTATTTTTAGCAGATATTCTCCTCTTTAATTTAACACTTCTTCCAGTATCATATGAGTTAGTATTTAAAATAATTTTAAAAAACTTTGGGACTTTATAGTTCAGTATGAAGAAATAAAATACGCCAAGTAACGTGTATCATCCGATTCAAGTGTAGTATGGAATATCGGACGGTCTTACCGGACCATTTGACACCGTCTCTCGGAGGTGTAATATGGACTCAACTGATTGATCATTAAGATTATCTATTGTCCGGCCAATTATCACATTTCTCTTTCTTTGTGATGCAAACTGAAGTCATCTGAATAATTTCTAGATGTGAATGAACCTTGAGGTCAATTCTTAAAGGACTAGTCATGGTTCTTCGTAGAAGTCGGTTAATGAGTTAACCTTGTATAGTAGGGCGTACCTCAAAAAAAAAGTTCGCCGTACACCTTCGAATATGAAGTATTATTGAAAGGTAGTTTCAAAAAAAAAATTTTTATTTTTTTATGCCGAACGTAGGGGTCGCGCTTTTACATTTTTCTATATAACTTGTATTTATAAACGGATTTTAAAGTGTGATACATCGATGTTTTTGTCTCGACGAGGCCGATTTTTTTGTCTTTGAAGTCATTGAGCTCAAGCACCCCCTTCTGGTACTTACCCATCATTTCTCAGTTGCTACTACCCTAATGTACCACTCTAATAATCGAAAATTAAAGCTCGCATAAAATCATGAATCATGTTTGAGCTCAATGACTTCAAAGACAAAAAAATCGGACAAAAACACCGATGTATCACACTTTAAAATCCGTTTATAAATGCAGAAGTTATATAGAAAAATGTAAAAGCGCGACCCCTACGTTCGGCATAAAAAAATAAAAAAAATTTTTTTGAAACTACCTTTCAATAATACTTCATATTCGAAGGTGTACGGCGAACTTTTTTTTTTACTTGTAACCTGGTACGCTCTATTGTATAGTGATATAATAGAAGACGCATAGAAAAAACCTCAATATTTTCTGTAATTTCACAGTATTACCGGTCGATTAGAAGCTGTCAAATTTACATAGGAGCGTAGTAATTATGATATTTTTATGTAAATTGCTGTACCTTAAAATACATTCTTTGGAAAAACCCTTTCATTTCATGTATACTCAGAATTTCATGATTCTGGCTGCAGCTGGTATCAATTTTATCCTTTTTCTGTCCGGTTTCCCTAAAGCGTTTACACAGTCAGATGAATGTACTCACCGAATTTTATGATTCTATTACCATTTGGCCCAATTGTACCAATTTTATCGCTTTTTCTCATTTTCACCCTAAAAATAAGAATAACGAAATATCCCTTATTTTTGGATCTAGGCAGTCAGAGCGGCGTATACACCGTTTTCCCCCAAAATTTCGAAAAGTTCTTTAATGCCCGAATTTTATGATTCTATTTTTTTTTGGAAAATCCATTTGTTTTGCGTGTCTATACCTTCAGAGGAATGTATTCTCCGAATTTCATGATTCTAGCTGGAGTCATTTGATTGTTACCACTTTAATCCCCTTGCGTTCAATGAAAAAAGTAAAAATTCGTAAAAGTAAAAAAATTCCCTAATGTTACGCGTCTACACTGTTAGATGAATATGTAAAATGAATTTTATGATTTCCCCTCCAGCCGTTTGGTTGGTACCATTTTTATCCCCTTTTCTCCCCGTTTTCACATTAAAAGTAAAATTTCGAAAAACTCCTTTATGTTGCGCATCTATTTATACAGACTATATAGACCAAATTTCATGATTTCAAACTTCAGCCGTTCGTTTTGTACCATTTTTATCCCTCATTTCCACTTTATCTCTTAAAAATGTGAATTTCTAAAATAAATAAAATTTTCTTTCATATCTACAAAATTAGAGAGATGTACACTCCAAATTTCATGTTTCTAGCTTTGTCGTTTGATTTGTACCATTTTTATATTTTTCAGACATCTTCAAAAATTTATTTACATTACTCCTATTTTTCTGAAAATCTCACGATATCCCTCTCAATACACCCCCCCCCCCCCCCCCCCAAATACACTAAAATCATTCCAGATATGTTTTCTAAGTACTGGAGATTCAATGGGTTAAATTTAAAAAAATAAAAAAAAAAAACATTAAATATTGGGACATTTGACTCCCCTAGGATCCTCCTTGGGGCAGTTAAAGCGGTGGGAGCAAGTTTTATAAAAATATTTTTTATGGGAGCCCCATTAAGGAGTAGAATAGAGGGTAAGTGTTCGCAAAAATGTTGGGGATTGAAAATTAACGGAGGTTGGTCTTACATTTAACCCAGCTAGGGGTGACTCCGGGCCAGTTTTGGTCTTTGTTGTCATAACCAAAATTATAAAAAATAAAAAAATCGTATGGGTGCCACCTTAAGATAGGAGATAGGTATGTTCAGAGAAAATGAGGAGGTTGAAATAATATAGGGGGTCGATCATACATTTGACTAAGGGCCTCCTCGGGACAGTTAGAGCGGTGGGAGCAAATTTTATTAAAAATTAGGTTTTGTATGGGAGCCCCGTTAAGGAGTGGGAATAGGGGTATGTGTGTACGAAAATAATGCGAATTGGTCTTACATTTAACGGCTTCGAGGCAGTTTTAAGGTTTTTTGTGTATTTTTACCTCTTTTCCCTCACCTTTGACTCCGATCACCACCCCCTTTTTTTGGCTCATTAATTTTTTTCAAACCTTACAAAATTAGGGGTTATAACATATCAAAATCGAACAGTCCTGCACTTTCCCACCTCTACTGTTCATTCATATTCTTTTTTTTCAATTTTAGTACTATTTTTGAAGCATTTTTAAAAAAATCCGCAAACAACTCCGCCTTTTTCGTCCGATTTGTCTTCGATGAATTGTGCAAACTGAATGATATTATGAATATTAATTAATACGAACCATATGAGTTCTATAACATTTTTGCACACTACACTCCATTGTGAATTAGGATTTTAAAATTATATGAGTTTAGTCTTCCCTACAGATTACTTTATTAAGACGAAATTTAGTTTCTATTAGTTATTTATAGATTAGCGTTCGTATGTGAAACTAAAATACAAAAAATTCAATTTAGAAAATAATTTTATAATATATTTAAATAAACAATGAATTAACTTGTGATCATATTTGTTAATATCAAAGAATAATGTGCTACTCTGCTTATATTTTTTGTTTCTTGTGTACATACAACATACAACTAATTTCCCTTTAAAAAGCTTTATATCTATGTTTGTTTTTTCTTTAAGTAAATTTCAATAACTTCCCCCCCCCAAAATATGATTAATATTTTTCCAACTGAATACGAACGACTTGCAATCTTTCCAATATGATTTCAGACAACGTTTGGAATTGATGCGTGAAATGTATCACAATGAAGCTGAACTCAGTCCAACATCACCCGATTACAATGTTGAATCTCTAACCGGTGGTGATCCATTCTATGATCGCTTCCCCTGGTTCCGTATGGTGGGCCGTTCTTTCGTGTACTTGAGCAATCTCTTGTATCCCGTGCCCTTGGTGCACAAAGTGGCCATTGTCAATGAGAGGGGCGATGTTAGGGGATATTTGCGCATAGCTGTGCAACCGGTATTGGTAAGTTGGAATCTGGAAATATATTTGTGTGAATTTAAATTAATTTCTATTCTCTTCGTTTGTTTATAGGATGAAGAATCTCTTGATTTTAATAATGGCGTTAAACAATCGGCTCGCTTGATATTCAATGAGGACGATGCCAAACCACGTTATCGTGCTTTGAATGAAAAGGATGATGTTCAGCGTTATATTGAGAATGGTGGTTTGGATAGCAAACTAGAGGGTAGGTGGTTCATTTGTAATTCCACTTTAGTCTGGTTAATCTCTCCCTGTCTCTCTCGAATTGTACAGAACTTGGTGATGTTGATTCTGGCCGTGGCATTGACTCAAATTCGGCTTCGGAGTGCCAGGAAACCCAAGATGAACCCGGTGAACATTTACAAGTTGGCAAAGAGTTTACATTCCGTGTTACCGTACTACAGGCTACGGGCATTGGTGCCGAATACGCCGATATATTCTGCCAATTCAAGTGAGTTTCAAAAGTTTTCTTAACAAAAATTAACCGAATTAAATAATTTTGTATTTACAGCTTCTTACATCGCCACGAGGAGGCTTTCTCTACCGAACCGGTTAAGAATTCAGCTGGAGATCGTTTGGGTTTCTATCATGTGCAAAATGTAAGTGAAATTTTGAATACATAGCCCGACAGGTGTTCACGATAAGGAATTAAATTTTAATTCAAAATCCATTGAGAGTAGTAACACAAGGGTGTTTCTTGAGAAACCTTGAGGGAACTGTAACAAGGGAATCCAAACCACAGACCAAATTAATAACTTAAGTGAAACGAAACCAACCAAACCTCGTGAGAAACCTCGAGAACCGAGACTGAAGACTTATGAGAATCTAAATATATAAAACTGTTGTGTGACTGACTAATTAATCGTGGTACCAGGAAACCAGCTGCAAAAAGGGTATCAACCAAAATATTTATTGCAACCTCAGGCCTTTTGCCTAATTTTCAGAGTAAACTTCAGGTTAGAGACATCTTGAAAAGGAAAATATTGTATTTTTGGGGGGAAGTGGGTCAAAAAGGGTACCAACCAAAGTATTTTGCCTAATTTTCAGAGTCTTCAGATTGGAGACATCTTGATAATGACGATCAATTACATTAACATTATTCTATTACTAATAATATTAATTTTTAATTTGCAATGTATTTAATTATTTAAATCCTTTCCTTTCGCACAGATAACTGTACCAGTTACCAAATCATTCATTGAATATTTGAAAACACAACCGATTATGTTTAAGGTCTTCGGCCACTATCAGACACATCCATTGCATAAGGATGCCAAGCAAGAGTTCGTATCACGGCCACCACCAAGACGCATGTTACCACCAAGCATACCGATTTCACAACCAGTGCGTAGCCCTAAATTTGGACCTTTGCCATCCGCACCCTCGTCGACGGTCTTGGCAAAACATGATGTTTTGGTGTGGTTTGAAATATGCGAATTGGCGCCCAATGGTGAATATGTACCAGCGGTAAGTAAAAAACCCAACTCGCAGAATTCCTTAGACAATACAATTTCTCATTTGTCCTCATTTACTCTAGGTTGTTGAACATAGCGATGATCTTCCTTGCCGTGGTCTATTCCTCTTGCATCAGGGCATACAGCGACGCATACGCATTACCATTGTCCATGAGCCCACGCCCGAAGTGAAATGGAAAGATATACGCGAATTGGTCGTGGGACGTATACGTAATACACCCGAATCGTCGGACGATGATGAAGATTCGTGCGTTCTCTCCTTGGGTCTGTTCCCTGGCGAGGCCATCGAAGTACCTGGAGATGATCGCTCGTTCTTTAGGTTTGAGGCTGCTTGGGATTCTAGTCTTCACAATTCGGCTTTGTTGAATCGTGTGTCACAGGGTGGCGAAACTGTTTATATAACATTGAGTGCTTATTTGGAGGTGACTACCAAACAACATTAATCATATTGTAATGTCTTTCTTTAATTCTCCTTTTCTTTCTTTCTTTCTGTTAGTTGGAAAATTGTGCTCGTCCAGCTATTATTACTAAAGATTTGAGTATGATCATTTATGGTCGTGATGCTCGCACCGGTCCACGTTCTCTGAAACATCTATTCTCTGGCCAATATAGAAATCCAGAGGCAAATCGTTTGTCCGGCGTCTATGAGTTGTCCTTAAGAAGAGCATCTGATGCAGGTAGTCCAGGTAGAAATTTTTAAATGTAGTCGTTGCTGTTACATGTGCTTTCTGTGTTGCTTTTGTTAAATTAGTAAGAAGAAAAAAGAAAAAACCAAAGACAGACTTTCATCAAAGACAAGAGTTATCAAATGGATTAGTCCTCGACCATAAAAGAGGTTGGCGATTACACTTCTTTCCATGGTAAAGCTGGTCGAGAGCATTTCTTTCTCATATCGAACGGCTGACGACTAGGACAATATCTGAGTTCACACCAAATAGATAACTATTTATCATAGTATAGATGATCCAATTACCAAACTTCTAAAGGGGTGGACATTTTAAAAGGGGCCAAGAATCTTGAAAGAAATCGTATAAAATTTGTAAATTTTATAGTGAAAAAAGTGAAATTGGTAGTATGGGAGCATTATCTAAATTTAAACCGTTCTAACCCATTTTCACCATAGAAGTTACTAGTCCAAATATAACAACCTGTGCTAAATTTGAACATAATCGGGTAAACTATGTGGCTTATAGAGCAGGAAAAGTTAAATCAGGAAGGACATTCGTGTGGCGACTATATCAAAACACGGACCGTTGTAACCCACATTCACAATATATGTTTCTAGTTCAAATATAATGTGTTCTGCCAAATTTGAAGAAAATCGATTAAAATCTGTGGTTTCCATAAAGCAAATAGGTATTGAGATTTGTATGGGGACTATATATAAACAAGGACCGATGTGATTCACTTTCACAATATATGTTTCTAGTTCAAATATAACATGTTCTACCAAATTTGTCCAAAATCGATTAAAGTATGTGGTTTCTACAGCCGAAAAAGTCAAATCGGGAGTGAGGCGTGTATGGGAGCTCTATCTAAAGAGGCAGACCCACTTTCACAATATATGTATTAAGTTCAAATATAACGTGTTCTGCCAAATTTGAACGAAATCGGTTAAAGTATGTGGTTTCTAGAGTGAAAAAGGCGAAATCGGGAGGGACAATTGGGTTGTGACTATATCAAAACATGGACCAATGTGACACAATTTTACAATAGATGTTTCTAGTAGAAATATAACATGTTCTACCAAATTTGTCCACAATCGGTTAAAGTATATGGTTTCTAGAGTGAAAAAAGTCAAATCGAGAGTGAGTTTTGTATGGCGGCTATATATAAACAAGGACCGATGTGACTGACTTTCACAATATATGTTTCTAGTCCAAATATAACATGTTCTCCCAAATTTGTCCACAATCGGTTAAAATATATGGTTTCAAGAGCGAAAAAGTCAAATCGGGAGTGCAATTTGTTTGAGGGATATATCTAAACATGGACCGACTTAACCCATTTTCACCATAGATGTTTCTAGTTGAAATATAACGTGTTCTGCCGATTATGAACAAAATCGGGTAAATTGTGTGATTTCCAGAAAGAAAAAAAGTCAAATCGGTAGTGAGATTTGTGTGGGAGCTATAGCAAAACATGGACCCATGTGACCCACTTTCACAGTATATGTTTCTAGTTCAAATATAACGTGTTCCGCCAACTTTGTTCAAAATCGTTTAAAGTATGTGGTTTCTAGAGCGAAAAATACAAAATCGGGAGTGAGATTTGTGTGGAAGCTATATCTAAATCTGAACCGACAGGCTTAAAATTCAAAATAGTCCATCCTTGTCCTGCTAAAGTCATTTGTGGGGATCGTACAACAATTGCGACCTGAACTTTGATAAAAATAAATGAACACACAGACAAACGGATAAGGTTCTGACGGATTCAGAAATTGATTCGAAAGTATAATAAATAAATATCGTTTATTTCTCTTCCCTGTGGATGCTACAAGCAAATGTTCAAAGACATTATACCCTCATAGAGGGTATAAAACGCTATTTAAACAAAAATTAGAAAATCATAACGAAAACTGGATTTTAAAAATATCCATATCCATTTGCACACAAAAAATAAATTTTTATTATATTTTATTTTTTGCTGTAGCAAATATTATTCAGAGCAACTATTTTAGATGAAAAGTAGTCCCAAGCCAGCATTTAAATAGGAAAAGTTCTAAAACCATCAATTATATGGGAAAACGTCACATTTCTCCAAGATGAATAGTAACTCTAGAACAATATATTCCACAAGAAAAATGTCGGAGAAAAACTTTTCTACAGGACACACATAAGAAAATTCGATCTAACAGAATACATCAGTCAACCAGAGCTGAGCAAACTGGCTAGACAACTAGCTGGGAAGAAGAGAAAGAAAAACAGGAGGACATATTCATCCTTATCCTGAATAAAAGAGAAATTTATTCATGTGTAATTTTCTATTACCCTGCAGGCGTAATATGCTAATATGAATTTAATCGAATAGTTTTCATTTCTTTGCCTTTTAGTTGAGAAAAGGCGATCAAATCGAAGTAAAAAAAGCAGTAGAAACTAGAAAAAATACCATCAATCAAAAAACCAATACATTACGAGAGACATTTTATTCGCAATAGGGGTGTTCTATGGACGTTTTGTTACAACGAAGCTGTTGGCTTTCTTGAGCTTTTTCACAGTTTTTCTATTAAACTTTAGCTTTTTATGAACAGTTTTTTTTTTTAATTAGTCGCTAACAAATATTTGCCTACACTTCTAGCCCATAACACACACTAAACATTATGTCTTTCCATCTCTTTGTTCCATTCAATTGCCTGCCATCACTAAAGGTGTCCAACGCCGTCAACGTCGTGTCCTCGATACTAGCTCAACCTATGTCCGCGGTGAAGAAAACCTCCATGGCTGGCGTCCACGCGGCGATTCGCTCATATTCGATCATCAATGGGAATTGGAGAAATTGACACGTCTGGAAGAGGTCGGACGTGTGCGTCATTTGCTGTTGTTGCGCGAACGCCTGGGCATGGACACCAATCCAAATCCCACAACAAAAACCGAAAAGGATGTCTGTAATTTGGCCGCCAAGGCAGCAACATCACCTGTGCACATGGTGATACCACCATCACCACAAACACCGGTCAAAGATCCCCAACAGATTGTGCCCGAACGTGAGTACAATGAACGTGAAATGGAACTGATGAATAAGTGTGTAAAACTTGTGCAAGGTAAGGTGAAGAGGAGCGGGAATTAGAATTGCAATTACAAATCATTATTATTTTAGGACGTTGCAACAAATCGGAGAATAACGACAACCAATCACAGTCGGATGTCTCGCCCAGCGATGAGGGATGCGCCGATATGACCGTCAGCTGTATATCCAGCAGTTCTATAGAGTAAGTATTAGATGATTAGGGCTTGAGATAACCTACAATAATAATCTTCTACACAATGTGGTGAAATCTAAGAAATTGGTAATGAATCTGTAGAGCGGAGGAAAATGGAACATATGCCAAAGAAGATTTGGAAATACTTCCATTGATAATTACAGATTTATTATTCCTTTATAAAATTTATAAGGATTCGAGCATTTTTTTACTGGAAAAAGAAATTTTCCTAAACAATTTTATAAGACAAAGTTGTCTGAGCCTATGTTTTACGTTGAAAGGAGCTGTATAATATGACTTTTTTATTCGGAGAACAACTTCTGGTTACGTTTACACTGAGAACACATGGGTTTTCGGTGAAAAACTGAAGAACTGGACATAAAAAATCCACAATTGAGGATTCATACAGTTCATCACACATACCTTATGTAAAGGTTGAACCATCCAATATTCTTAAAAAAATAACCTATTATGATAGAGAGGGTTAAAAGCCTACGCGTGTATCGGTGTTTTGAAAGTTTACGTATGGAGGTCGTTTTAGAGGCGGGTTAATATTTTCACCTTTTTAGCATAGGAAACCTTGTGATCCTCACCTTTTAAGTATAGGATGTGTTCAGCAATATTATTTAGAACACTATGCGGCAGATTTTTGTGGAATATTTTAACCCTCTATTACCTCCACATAGGGGTCTTTTAGGTCCCTTTTGTGTAAAAGATTAAGAAACACCCTTAAAACAAGGGTTTAACGGGTCAAAATCTTCTACAAAAATATTTGCCATAAAATTCTACTTTGAGTCTCTGAATACACCAAAACTCAAAACTCAACTTAAATGTCAGAAATAAGTCAAAACATAAAATAATTTATGTAAAGGGTGATTTTTTAAGAGCTTGATAACTTTTTTTTAAAAAAAAACGCATAAAATTTGCAAAATCTCATCGGTTCTTTATTTGAAACGTTAGATTGGTCCATGACATTTACTTTTTGAAGATAATTTCATTTAAATGTTGACCGCGGCTGCGTCTTAGGTGGTCCATCCGCTTAGTCCAATTTTGGCATTTCCACGTTTTTGAGTAACAGAGACCCAATTGGTGCGAACGGCGACGAATCGAAAATTGGTGGTCATCATTAACACTGGCCGATACAGCTGCGATATTTTCTTCAGTTCGCACTCTACGTAAGCGTGTTGGTGGTTTAATGTCCAACAATGTAAATTTGGTGCGAAATTTAGTCACAATAGCCCGAATAGCCGCTTCAGTGGGTCGATTAAACTGACCATAAAATGGAAGCGCGCAATGAACTTTCTTAACAGAGCACGCATTTTGATAATAAAATTCAATAATTTGCAAGCGTTGTTCGTTTGTAAGACGATTCATGATGAAATGTCAAAGCATACTGAGCATCTTTCTCTTCGACACCATGTCTGAAATCCCACGTGATCTGTCAAATACTAATGCATGAAAATCCTAACCTCAAAAAAATCACTCTTTATTTCCCCCTTTAGCACACGCTTCTGATGAAGCGGTATAGGAAATCTTTTGATCCTTACATTTAAAGTATAGGCTGTGTTCAGCAATATTATTTAGAACACTACGAGGCAGATTTTTGTGGAACATTTTAACCCTCTAGGTCCTACATATAGGGGTCTTTTCAGTCCCTTTTGTGTGAGAGGGTAAAAAACGCCCCTAAAATAGGTTAAAATGTTCTACAAAAATATTTGCCATAAAATTCTACTTTGAGTCTCTGAATATACCTAAACTCAAAACTCAACTTAAATTCCAGATATAAGTCAAAACATAAAATTAAATTTTGGTATTTCCCCCTTTTGCACATTCTTCTGATGTAGAGGCATAGGAAACTTGGAGTTCCTTATATTTTAAGTATAGGATGTGTTAAACAATATTACTTAGAACTCTACAAGGAACATTTTTGTGGAACATTTTAACACTCTAGCTGCTCAATAAAGGGGTCTTTTGAGTCCTTTATATGCAAAAGAGTAAAAACACCCACAAATCTGGGTTTTAACGGCTCAAAATGTTCCAGAAAAATATTTGTCATACAATTCTACTATAAGTCTCTGAATAAAAAGAAACTCAAAACTCTACTTAAATTGCGGAAATAAGTCAAAACTTAAAATTCATGTTAAGGTTACTTTCGTACTTTTTTCAAATTGGTGCTAAATGTCGTTCAAACCAGAATTTTAGGGGGGGGGTTGAAATATTCTACATCAAATTTCACTATAATTCACCGAACAAGAGAAAGCTGTGGCTATAATATATGTATATAAATAAAATATCAGCAACAAGCAATGGGTATTTAAACAAGAAATTATTTATTAAATTTTCATTTGAATGTAAAATCATACTTTAAACCTTTGATATTTCTTTAATGAGTATTATGACAGTTTCTCTTTAACATTTCGCAGCGAAAACAAACTCGAATTCTTATAATAATAATACAAATTTTCCAATACACTTTGTAAGAGGAGTGCTGATAACCCCATTACAGAAAATTTCTACAAAATCAATTGATTTGTCTTTCATTTTAACTTTGTAAACATTTTTCTTTTTCATATTTGTATGTATTTAAAAAAAACTCTTATTTGGTTACTACCGTATTAGACGAAGGTAAAATTTTCTCTTTATTTTTGTTTTTTCCATTACTTTACTCGTTCAATTTCGTTTGTTGTTTTACACCTACACCTCTATATCTACCTTTTTTCAAAACGTGGCTTTAGTTTTATTCGTTTTGGTTTTGGTTTTGTAGTCAAATATAATTTGAAACTAAAAAACTACTAATACTACATACTAAACTAATTGCGCTTCAAAGTTCCAAAAGTCAAAAACTAATACTCTCAATGTTACTTGTTGTATTTTCAACACAATGTTGAATTGCGTTATTAATGTGCGTGTGTGTCGTTTTTCTTGTGTTTAGATTATGTTCTCCCGATCGCTCGGATGCACCCAATGGCTGGGAGGCTCCAGCTCCGGCTACACAACCAGCTCTCCCTCTGCGTTTGTACGTCCCCGAATTGGAGGAGATTCGCGTTAGTCCTGTGGTAGCACGCAAGGGTTTGTTGAATGTCTTGGAACATGGCGGTTCGGGCTGGAAGAAACGTTGGGTGGTAAGTATGCAGCAAATTTGCTTGGATTTAGATTGTGTTGCTGGCATTGTATACATATACTTTTCCCAGTATTATACGAAAATGCTGGCCTGTACAGTCTAGTTGTTTTATTATTGTTTTTCCGATTTGTTTTAACATTGTTTTCACATTCTCCTTCTTTTAGATTGTCCGTCGTCCTTATGTTTTCATTTACAAATCCGAAAAAGATCCCGTGGAACGTGCTATTTTGAATTTGGGCACAGCTCAGGTTGAATGCAGTGAAGATCAAGCAGCTATGGTCAAGATACCAAATACTTTCAGGTATGCTATACAAATAGGATTGATCTTTATTTGAATTAATTCAATAGTTTGTAATCTGCCAGGGATACATATAGGAATGACTTCTAATAGAGAACTAAGTCTGAACAGTTCAGCTAAAAATACTCTATTTGTTCATTTTTATAAGATTTTAGTAAATTTTAATTTAAAGTACAACAGCCATATCCTAAAACAAGTAAGGAAAGGCTAAAGTCGGACGGGGCCGACTATATGATACACTTCACTTTCTATCCGAAAACAATTCAACTCGGTAAAAAAGTGAAAAGAAAGAATTTTTGTATGTTTCCTAATTCGGTGAAAATTCGTGGTTTCTGGGGCGGAAAAAGTCCATCCGGAAGCAAAATTTGTATGGGAACTATATGTAAATCTGAACCGATCTGTCCCATTTTCACCATGGATGTTTCTAGTTGAAATATAAGATATTTTGAAAGATTTGAAGAAGAACTGTTAAAATATGTGGTTTATAGAGCAGAAAAAGTCAAATCGGGAGCGAAATTTGTATGGGAGCTATATATAAATCTGAACCGACCTGACCTATATTCACCATGGTTGTTTCTAGTGGAAATATAAGATGTTTTGCCAAATTTGAAGACAATCTGATACAATATGTGGTTTCTAGAGCGGGAGCGAAATTTGTATTGGGGCTTTATCTAAATCTGAACCGATTTAATCTATCTTCAACACAGATGTTTCTAGTAGAATTATAAAGTAATGCAAGGTATTTTGAAGCAAATCAAGAGAAATATGTGGTCTCTAGAGCGGAAAAAGCCAAATCGGGAGCAAAATTTGTATGGGAGCTATATATAAATCTGAACCGATCTGCCCCATTTTTACCACAGGTGTTTCTAGTTGAAATATAAGATGTTTTGCCAAATCTGAAGACAATCTGATACAATATGTGGTTTCTAGAGCGGAAAAAGTGAAATCGGGAGCGAAATTTGTATGGGGGCTATATCTAAATCTGAACCGATTTAATCCATTTTCAACACAGATGTTTCTAGTAGAATTATAAGGTAGTTTGAAGCAAATCAAGAGAAATATGTGGTCTCTAGAGCGGAAAAAGCCAAATCGGGAGCAAAATTTGTATGGGAGCTATATATAAATCTGAACCGATCTGCCCCATTTTTACCACCATATTTCTAGTTGAAATATAAGATGTTTTGCCAAATCTGAAGACAATCTGATACAATATGTGGTTTCTAGAGCGGAAAAAGTGAAATCGGGAGCGAAATTTGTATGGGGGCTATATCTAAATCTGAACCGATTTAATCCATTTTCAACACAGATGTTTCTAGTAGAATTATAAGGTAGTTTGAAGCAAATCAAGAGAAATATGTGGTCTCTAGAGCGGAAAAAGTCAAAGCGGGAGCGAAATTTGTATGGGAGCTATATATAAATCTGAACCGATCTGACCTATATTCACCATGGTTGTTTCTAGTGAAAATATAAGATGTTTTGCCAAATCTGAATACAATTTGATACAATATGTGGTTTCTAGAGCGGAAATAGTCAAATCGGGAGCGCAATTTGTATGGGAGCTATATATAAATCTGAACCGATCTGACCTATATTCACCATGGTTGTTTCTAGTGAAAATATAAGATGTTTTGCCAAATCTGAATACAATTTGATACAATATGTGGTTTCTAGAGCGGAAAAAGTCAAATCGGGAGCGCAATTTGTATGGGAGCTATATATAAATCTGAACCGATCTAACACATTTTTACCACAGGTGTTTCTAGTTGAAATATAAGATGTTTTGCCAATTTTAAAGAAAATCTGTTGTAATATGTGGTATCTAGATTGAAAAGAGTCAAATCGGCAGTGAAATTCGTATGGGGACTATATCTAAATCTGAACCGATTTTCTTCAAATACATATTAATTAAATTTCTTTGCATTTAATTAATATTATTCATTTGTTTATTTTTTCCAGCGTGGTTACCAAACATCGTGGCTATCTCTTACAAACATTGGGAGATAAAGAAGTTCATGATTGGCTATATGCCATCAATCCATTGTTGGCTGGACAAATCAGGTACATAATCAAAGTTCCAAACAAAATAAAATTGGTACATTTGCTCACCTCCTCATCGCTTGTCCAACATTTTAGATCCCGTTTGGCCCGACGCACACAAGAGTCCGCCTCACAGACAGCATCACAAATCCAGGCTACAATTGCCACAAATAATGGTAGTAACAATAAATGAGATACGATTACGATGGAATCCGTTTTAGTATTTTAAACCTCCCCACAAACTGCATATATATACACTACAGATTCAAATTAATTTCAAAATTAACGAATACAAAGTGAATATTTCAAACAACAGCAAGAACAACAACACGAAAGAAACTCAATAAAGTGCAATATTTTTAAGTGGCGGCAGCAGAAACAGCACCCCCAACAAGAAGAAGAAGAAACTGTTTGCAGAACAAAAGGGGACACTCTCACTCTTTATATTCCCTACCCCTCCCAGTAAAGTAAAGAAACCGGATTCCATCGATAATATGAACAAACAAACAAAAAGAAAATTGAAATGCAGGCATTGATTGTTTACATTTATATTAAAAAAAAACAACAACAAGAACAACAACACACAGAATAATTACAATTAATATATAAAGAAATTATTAAAATTATATTTAAACAAAAAAAAAGAAAACAAAAAATACTAACATTAAGTTTAAAACAAAAAGAAAATGTATTTTACAAAAGAAAGAAAGAAAGAAAAATCAGCAGCTAGCAGCAAAATCGTTGGGAAACACCCCATACCAAAAACAACAAAGCAACAACACGTAATTTATAAAAAAAAATCTATAAATGTTTCCAAAACCAACAAAACAAAAACAAATATTATATACAAAACCCAATGATCGCGTGCGTAATCGTTGAAGCAAACCCCCGCGAAAAAAACTTGATGTACTATTTTCCCCCCTCCTCTTCTCTCTTGTCTTATTTATCCATGTATTTATTTTCTCCGGATCAAGTACGGCAAATATTGCGAAATATTCAGCATATAAAACTCATTTAAAAATACTATAAGAAAGAAAATAAGAAGAAACAAAAAAGATTTTCAAAATTTATTATTACTATTGCATATACGAAACATATTCAAATGCTTTATTGTTGGTTATATTTAAAGAAAGAAAGAATGAAAGATAGAAAGAAAGAAGTAAAAAAAGAAATGCAGCAGATTTTATTATTATCTACTTATTATTGATATTATAATTTAGATTAAGAACAGTTGTGTGCAAAATAATAGCAGTATTCAAAAGTAAAACGACAGACAATACAAACACAAATACATAAAACGTAAAGCGTAAACCGTAGAATCATGCAAAGCCTGTGCAAAGTTTTAGGCAAATGACAATATTTCCTCCGTCGAATTTAACACAAAAAATAGTGGAAATTATTTTCTTTCTTGTGTGTACGTGTGCAATTTAAGCTAGTTTAGTGTAGCAATCTCTTAAGTGTGTGTATATATAGTGGGCTAGTAGAGTCAAATCTAATCTGTAAGTTGGGTGTAGACAATACAAACTTCACACTTTTTCGTCCAAAAAACAACAAATCCTTTATAAGGTGCTACAAGAGAGATAAGCCTTTCAATATATGGAAAATATTCATCTAATTACACCATTTCAGTTAAAAATTGCTGGCCGAAATATATCCAATTGTAGACAAGAGTTTAAACATACATTATGTACAAAATTAAATATGAATCTTTAAAGAATTTGCCTTGTCCTACCCTGCCAGTCGTTGTGGTATTAAAATGTCCAAAAATTGGTACGACACAGATTATAGGTACCCCACAAATGACATAAAATCAGAATGCCAATGCAGCCTAAATCATTCAACTCGAGTTTAAACAAAAAACAATATTTAAAAATTATTGTAAATTCGTTATAGAGATTTATAAAAGTTGACTTATTATATATTACCAGAACGGTCCTATGTTCCTCTTAAGAACTATGGGAAAATATATATATATATACAGTACCAGTCCTAGTATGACACAGATCACAGACATGACTAAGCTGCACCGCTAATAGCATCAACTCTGATATCCATTGCAGACACGAGTTTATTAAATATAAAAAAGGATATTAAACTTAAATGAAAATCATTAGAAAATATTCCGTGTTATACACTATCAGTCCTAGGGATATTTAAAGTCTAAATATTGGTATGACACAGATCTAAGGCTACCCCCATAAGAACATCAACTCAGATGGCTATTACAGACCGATTCATTCAATCGTTGACATGAGTTTCAAGGAAAAAAATATTCAAAAATTAAATGTAAATTCTTTTTAGATTTATAAATTTGCCTTGCTATACAGTATCAGTACTAGGCAGATTAAAAAGTCAAAATATTGGTATGGCACAGATCATAGGCTACTCTGAAAGCTGTAATAACATTAACTCATGGCAAATGCAGACCAATTCATTCAATCGTGTATACGAGTTTAAACCACCAAATATAAGAAATTAATTGTAAATTCTATAAATTTGCCTTGACAGTCAAAGGGATATTAAAGAGTCAAATTATTGGCATGACACATGTCATAGACTATTCCTCTAACAGCATTAACTCAGATGGAAATTGCAGACCGATTCATTCAGTTTAAACCAAAAACCAAAAAAATATATAAAATTATTTAAAAATCCTTTATAGAGACTAATAAAATTTTTGCCTTGACATACAATAATAGTCCTAGGGATATCAAAAAATTCAAATATTGGCTGATAACATCATCTCAGATAGCAATAGCAGGCCGAATCATTCAATCGTGGACACGAAAACACATAAATAAATATATTTAAAATAAAATGTATTTTATGATCATAACAAACTTTGTTTATCAAATCAGGCCGCATCATTGAAACGTGGACACGAGTTTAAACAAAAATATACATAAAAATTTGTAGTAAATCCTTTATAGAAACTTACACAATTTGCCTTGCTATATACAGTACCCGTCCAAGGGATATTAAAAAGTCAACATTCTGTGAGGATTGTTTAGAAATCCCCAAAATTCATGGCCAACCTTTTCAATCGCAAAATTATCTCAACAAAACGCCACTAACATCATTGAGAGAATTCAAAACATGAATAAAATGCAAAAGATATCGAAACATAGATGAAAATACCCTATCCTAAGGGAAAACATAAATCCCATATTGTACCGTACCCAGTAGGGCGAATCAATTCATTAACTAGTTGAATCTATTCACAGAAATTGAAAGATGTGTGTGATAAATGTTAGGCAGCCAACTTTCCAACTTTTTAAACACCACACAGGACGCAATGCAATACATACCTCATGGAAGTATTCACTTACACCTCATTCATGGTTGTTTATTGTCCGCTAGTCGTTGTTTAGACAAACTGGAAATAACAGTCTGTTGAGAAATTGAGAAAGAGAAAGAAAGAAAGTGAGTGATATTATAAGTTCAGCCGAAGCTAAATGATTTTCTACCACAAAAAATCAGTGGAAAATCTTTGATTCTGTTTAATTTTTTCCCATGAAAAATTATTTCAAGAGTCAAAAACAGCAATTTGCCATTTCCAAACAATATTAAACATTCGCCGCTGTAATATTTTTTGGCAGCTATCGTGAGTGTTTTGTATTTTTTTGATTTGGTTTAAATCGTATTGAACATGGAAGGTCCAGTAGAGTATAAAGAATATAAATAAAACGAATATGCAAATACTATGGAATTCTGAAATTCCCTCACATCTTGACATCTCTATAACTAGTAAATCAAGCAATTTGTCATTTTCAAACAATATTAAACATTCGCCGCTGTAATATTTTTTGGCAGCTATAGTGGGAGTTTTGTATTTTTTTGGTTTTGTTTAAATCGTATTGAATTTGGAGGGTCCAGTAGAGGAGGAGTTATTGCAGAGAGAAACTATTGTGGAACTACCATTCAGATTGATAACTCTATAACTAATGAATTCCTTAAATGTATTTCAATTTGGGGTGTGGCTTCAACAAAGGTTATACTCCGTGAATATCTAACTCATTGACTGTAGTAAAAAACAGAGCTAACGAAAACAGAAAGTACAGCAACTAATCCTCAAAATGACCATATACATAGTAACGGGCAGAACATAAATAGGAGGAGTTTCTCGCTGGAAAGTTCATTCCAAATAGGACTGACTTCCCGCAGAATCTAATCATCATCTAATTCTAAAGAGCTCAACTAAAACTACTCTATTCAGGATGGTATTTGATATCCAAAAGGAAGAGAGATAAACCAATTGATTATTGTACCGATCGACTTCCTCTTTCTGAAACAATTAAGCCATGTCCGTCTGTCTGTCTATCAGTTCTCCTAATAAAAGTACAGATCTCAATTGTTGGCCGATCTCAGGCAGACGTTTTGAATATACTTTGATGACAATAGATATGTATTTCGATCAGAAACAGAATTTATCAGATTTTGATTATCGTCTTTAAACAGGAATTGATTTTAATTTGCAAGTAGTTTTATCTTCCAAATCGAAATGCATAGCAAGAGGCCATATCTTCCAAATGCTCCCTCTTAGATTTGTCTTTGCAAAAATAGTCTCTAGTTCACATCAGTAAGATTGTCGATCTTATGGCTAAGATAGTGGATTTAATTTTACAATAAAAGAAATTTTGTAAAATTCAGAGTCATTTTGAATCGGTCAGGATGACTGGAAGAAAGACAGCCCAAACGCATGAAAGTGTGTAGCCGGGAAGTTGAATGACTGATTCGATTCATGTTTTTGTTAGTTTTTGAATTGGAAACACTTCATTGAACACCTTTAAAGTGTCGCTTTAGATTCCAGGTGTATATTGAAATCGGCTTATAATTGTTGCGATACAATCTATGAAATTACCTTTAGATTACATTCACAATTGAAAAAGTATTTGAGGAACAAACAGAATGACTCATATTCTATTACATATGTGAACAAGGAACTAGGACCGATTAGCATGATTGCAGCAAATTGATTCTAATTCATTTTAACATGAAGATTGAGTGAATTTTTGAATTCACAATTAAGAAAGAGGATTTCTTATGGAATAGATATGGAACCTAGGATGCCAACAGCCATTTTAAATCGATTAGGATGGTGGCAGCAAACCCATTCCAAGACATTTTAACATGAAAGTGCAGGAAAGTCTGTCAACGATCTCTGTAGATCGTATACACAATTAAAAAAGGATTTTAAACAGAAACGGAATAACACATTTCCAATTAGATATGGATTAAGTGAGTTTTTGAATTCAAAATTGAAAAGGATTTTTGAGTGTTTTTAATGGAAACAAAATGGCATATATTTCCAACAACACAGAGAACCTAAGATGCCAATAGACATTGGCATGGCTGCAGCAAACCACTGCAATTCGTTTTAGAATGGAAATGAGTTGCGGGATAGTGTAATTGACTGAGTAGGCTTCATCTTTTTGTTAGTTCGCGATATTTTCAGTGTTTCCTTGAACATTTTTCAATTGGATTATTGAATCCAAGTGATCTCAGTAGATAAATTTAGAATGATCCCAAAACTCGATAAATTTCGAATAATAGTATAACCGGAAATCCATAGATGGATTTTTTTAATTAATGATTGTAGATGTTACAGAAATCCATCATATAGTCAATTACAAGCTATGAGAAGGACAATTATGATTTCTGTAATTCTAATTATTAATTCTAATTCTAAATATCAAGTAATTCTAAAATGGCAAACCATTTCTCCAAAGACGCTGAAATGTTGTCAGCTGGTCTCTGCTTTGTATTAGGTTTATGTTAGCTCATATTTGTCGTTCTAAATGTATTCTGGAAACTGGTAGTTTCCACTTAAAATGAATACTCAAATGTGAGATTGTTGATTTTGTCACGCAATTTTTTTTAAGTTTACTGCTACTATTCTACATACAACTGTATTAATGTGTGTTTAATTTATACGATTATTATTACCCAAATTTGTTATATACATACATACATACATACTTACAATATATACATAAATATTTTTTCAATTGTACATAGTTTATTTTTTGTGGTAAACATTTAATTCCTCTAAATGTATTTACATGTTTTTTGATATTATTATTATTTATACAACAAAATGTGTATTTTGTTTTTGTTTTGATTTTAAGCGTTTTTTCGTGTTTCGCTCTCTCAAGGATTTTTTTCTAGAAATTTTTGTGTGTGTGCTTGTTATATAGGATTCGATTTCAGTTTTAAGAAGCTACACTTATATATACATCTCTATATACATATATACATAAAGATATATATATATATATAAATATTTATTTATTTTGCAAAGAAAATTGGCAACAAAAATCACACTCTAATTGAAGAAAGCAAAGCAAGAAAGAAAGATGAAAAACCTTCTTAAGAGAACACAACAACAAGAAAATAGTATTATTACCAATAAAGAAATACAGATACAAATACAAAACAAACAAACGGAAAGAAAGGAAAATTATGCAAAAACAAAACCTAAAATACCAATACTATTTATATTTATTATAAACTATATACAATAATTATTGAAGAAAAACATATTCAAATAAATGAAACCACAACCACAAGAGGTCATTTGAAATATAATTTCCAAGAAAAGAACTTCAGCAACAAGAACAACAACAGCAACAATATGAACAAGAACAACAACAACAACATGTAGTATTAGAAAAAAGCAAATAATGAAAAGAAGAAATTAAGAATATATATATATATATATATATATGATGAAACAAAATAGACAGACCAGTGAAGATGAAGAAGAAGTAAAAAAGTGTATAATCATTTAAATAAATTAAATAAATAAATTAATTAAATAAATATGAATTGTAGCAAATCTATCATTAATAACAAGTTTTAATGAAACACACACACAGACATCATACATCATACACAACCACAAACAAAGGCAACGGCCAATGCGACACAACCTCTAATCGCATTCGTTTCAAATTCTCTTTCACACACATAAACACACCACAATGCTCACACATTTTAATTTAGAAAGTGCATTTCAATTTAGTTGGGAGCATTTAATGCCCTGGCATTCGCATTTCCTGGGGGAAATTTCAGTCAGAACGTGAACGAATATTGGGAATAGAGATTTTCAAACAACTGAATTTTCCAAATTTAGTAATAACAAATCATTGTTTCTGAACAAAAGCGATTTTGAATTCTCTATTAAAAATTATTTTAGCACTTTTCGAAACAAAACATCTAAACCAGCCATTAAGTAAAGTCTTAAATACCCTCAACCATGGAGTGCTTTCCACAGCATTTCGAGTGGACTATGGAAAAGTTTTTCCCTCGGGAGCTATTCGTTTATTTGTGATTCCAACCGATGTGGTAATATTATACATGCATTTTCAAGGTAGAGTCATAAGATACCGTTAACTTGATAACACCATTTTCAGTTGCAATTGAAAAAATATAAGTTGACATTGAGAAATGAAAATTGAAATTCAGAAAATACAAATTGAAATTCAGAAATTACAATTTAAAATCGAGAAAATGCAAATAGAACTTGAGAAATGAGAATTGAAATTGAAAAATTAAAGTTCAGAAATGGAATCGATAATCAAGAAATTGATATTCAGAATTGAAATTAATTTGAATTTTCTCATTTTTCTCAATTGTCTATTTCTCAATATGAAATTGTATATTCTCAATTTCAATTTACATTTCAAAATTTCAATCTGTGATTTTTTAGAAATGCAGGACAATTGGGCTATAAGCCAGAGCCATTTATGTATGATAAAATTTGTAAAATTACCAAATTTACCCCCTGAATTTCAAGCAACACATTACCATATACATATGTGTCGGTGGGAATTTAGAGGGCCATACAATTTTTAACTGATTCCATCCTTCCTCTATCTGCCCGTGAAAACAAATTTCCGATGCATCTTACCTGACTATAGGTAGAATTTTTCTCATACAGCACCATTTGTGAGATTTTTTTCTTTCCATTCGTCTTTAATGGGTTGAGGCCCACTACAAATATGAAACTAACTACGTCAAATAGTGGGCGTTCAAGGGCGTAAACTACCTTAAAAATGGTGCACTTTTTTGCATTTTTCGTAGATTTCGTCTTTATTTCTAGGGAACAAAAATATAATTATTTTGATAGTTTAAAATAGGTGCATTTTCGTCTAAATTCCTATATATATTCCCTAATATATATCGTATTATAGTGATTATATCCAAAGGTACAGTATTTGTTGATAGAAGATAAAAATCGAAAAAGTCGGCCGTTCTATAACCTAAAAAAAGAATTGTACCCAGAACCATGAAGTTTATTTTTTATTTGTTTTTTATGGTAATTTTTGACTAATGATATCGTCGACGGAAATAGAAATCTTAGTAAAAAAATATCCATAAACAAATAATAACGTTTTCGAATTTAGGACACCAAATTACAACAGAAAGTCTTCGACAAAGTAAAATAGTTTTATATTATGGATTTTGATTTTCAACATAAGGAGAGCATTCGACCCAATTAACAACGTCGTTTTTTAATACGGAATTTTTCTGAACTCAGACAAGGCTGATATCTATATCTATTGAACACGGCATCCTTAGTCAAGGCTTATTAAGAAATTACGTTTCAGGCATAATATAATATTAACGATATTGGTTTATTGTAATAAAGGTATAGTATGGACGATAACTCATTTTTAAACGAAATATTTATATTCAAAATATGCTCACTTTGTGAGGTACTGTATGCAGTACGTTGAACCATACTTTTGACACAAATAAAATCTTATTAGAGGGGTGACTTAGATCTTTCCATTCACACAATACCGAGAAATAAACGTGTGTTTATTACCCACTTAATTCCTTTCTCTGAATCTAAATATTTAGTACAAGTCTAGACTGAATATTCCTGTAAGTATGTATGTAAGTCTTATTATTATTTAATGATTGGACATTAATGCATTATTGCAAATAATTGGTGCATTCTATAGTTTTTGATTCAGGCAAACGGATACAACTTATATGCCAACTTTTCCCAAAAGATGGCGACTGATGTAAATTCTCAGTCGTTTGCAGTGCGACGATTTGCTAACGCCATGTACCGAGAGCTTTCATAGTACAATGTTAGCAGACATATTTACGTTGGTAGTAATGATCAGAAGTTGGTGCTGTTTCAGGTAAGATATTCGTCAAGATACCAGAAAACTGTGTCATAAGGAAGAAGTCCATATTACTTTTTAACTATTAAAGTTAAAATTAATCTATTTTATACTTATTTAATAGTACATTTTCTATTAATACACTCAAAATGTTTTCAAAATCGAACGGAATTTTACTACGGAATCAAATTAATACTGAACGGAATCTGTGACATGCCCCTAAATTTGAGCACATTCCACTCTTTGAGGGAAGTAGTTTCACGCAAAAATATCGTTCAAGTAGTTGCCAAAGACAATTCAATTTAATATACAGGGTGATTTTTTAAGAGCTTGATAACTTTTTTTTAAAAAAAAACGCATAAAATTTGCAAAATCTCATCGGTTCTTTATTTGAAACGTTAGATTGGTCCATGACATTTACTTTTTGAAGATAATTTCATTTAAATGTTGACCGCGGCTGCGTCTTAGGTGGTCCATTCGGAAAGTCCAATTTTGGGCAACTTTTTCGAGCATTTCGGCCGGAATAGCCCGAATTTCTTCGGAAATGTTGTCTTCCAAAGCTGGAATAGTTGCTGGCTTATTTCTGTAGACTTTAGACTTGACGTAGCCCCACAAAAAATAGTCTAAAGGCGTCAAATCGCATGATCTTGGTGGCCAACTTACCGGTCCATTTCTTGAGATGAATTGTTCTCCGAAGTTTTCCCTCAAAATGGCCATAGAATCGCGAGCTGTGTGGCATGTAGCGCCATCTTGTTGAAACCACATGTCAACCAAGTTCAGTTCTTCCATTTTTGGCAACAAAAAGTTTGTTAGCATCGAACGATAGCGATCGCCATTCACCGTAACGTTGCGTCCAACAGCATCTTTGAAAAAATACGGTCCAATGATTCCACCAGCGTACAAACCACACCAAACAGTGCATTTTTCGGGATGCATGGGCAGTTCTTGAACGGCTTCTGGTTGCTCTTCACTCCAAATGCGGCAATTTTGTTTATTTACGTAGCCATTCAACCAGAAATGAGCCTCATCGCTGAACAAAATTTGTCGATAAAAAATAAAAAAAAAAATAATAAAATAATAATAATAAAATTCAATGATTTGCAAGCGTTGCTCGTTAGTAAGTCTATTCATGATGAAATGTCAAAGCATACTGAGCATCTTTCTCTTTGACACCATGTCTGAAATCCCACGTGATCTGTCAAATACTAATGCATGAAAATCCTAACCTCAAAAAAATCACTCTTTAGATGACGCACGTTCAAAGGAATTTGTCAGTAAAATAAAGCAGAAAGTTTGCTGAAAAAACAGAGTGAGTCTGTTAAAATAGCAATCAGCTGTTTGCAAAAAAGTTATCTTGAAGCTTTAAGCATATATGCAGAACAGTATGGTCATATTATCTTTTTTCTTCAAGTGTAAGTTTATGCACATTTTTCTCAAAAGATGAAGACTAATGTAAATTCGCGAGAAGTTTGTGTGCGATTGCTTCGATTTACTAACGTCATCTTGGGAGAGCTTTTAGATTGTAATGCCATTGATGGAAAGAAATACAAGGAATCTTATTGTGTACAATAAAGCTTCGAATGAAAAGCTCAGCATTAAATATCAAGGAAAATACATTAAAGATTTACAGCCTTATTCATAAAAACTTAAAACAGACTTATAGTCAGTTCCAAGCAAATTTCGGCCATAATAACTGGGAAATATATTTAAAGTAATCAATATTCGATTACTTTTGAGACACAACAACATATGGTATTGTGTTTTCATCGACTAATTTTCATATTATTTATAAAATTTAATTTCAATTTTATTATTATTATTTAATTTTCAATATGAAACCATAGCAATTTTTGTATATGGGAATTTCCCTGGTCAAATACGTGACTGTCGTACGTGACGTGAGAAAAATAGAAGCCAGTTTTTCCATTCTTTACAAAAACGAACAGTAGTACGTATGTACTGCTTCGGACTTTTTTGATAAACAATATTTTTTTTAATTTTTCGAGCGTGGTGGAGAAATACCCATATGGTTATCGATTTAATATTGGAGTCATTTCATGCATCACTACAACAATAATGCAACGCGAAAGCTCGAGTAAACCTTATTTTGGAAAGCACAAGTTATAATTATTTATAATCACCCTTATCACGTAAGTCGACAGCTGTCGTAGTCGTAGTCGAATTTGCATTTCGTCGGTATCATGTAACAAATTCGACGTGACTAGAACATTTTCGTCGTAGTCGATTTTTTTTTGTAGATTTTTGTCAAAATTTTCATTTTTCAAATCATTTAACCAATAAAAATACCAAATTCCTTGGGAGTCATAATTTCCATTCTTAAATTACGTATGTAATTCAAGAAATAAAATTATATGTTTTTGCTTTTTATATTAGTTTAATAGAACTAAATCCATTAACTTTTGATTTGATTAATTTTTTCCATTTTTATTTTTTTTTTTACTCTAGTCACTTGCAAAATATTCAGTGACAGTTTTTGTCGAATTTCACAGTCAAATACGACATACGCGATACCAAAAATGTAAATTTGTGACACGAGTCGAAAATTCGACACGACTACGACTTACATGATGAGGGTGAATTTATTGTTCATAAATCCATTTCGAGTCATACGTTTCACAAAAAATATTTCACAAAAGTCAGTAATTTCTGAAATAGTTAAGGCAAAACAAACTCAAGATAAAACATTTGCAATTATTTTTAAATGTAAAGAAACCGAAATTACTACAATGCGCTTTCAATGCAATAAAAACTAAAATTTTATTTGATCACCGAAAACACAACAAACCCGCAAGTTTTGTAAAATGCAGCGCGAGAGATTGCGTAAACCGCAAAAATGAAAATAAAGTAAGTTTTCGGGTTTCATTTTACAAAATGACGGGAAATACTGTAAAAAATATGTAAACATGAAGAAGTTGAAAAGCTTTCGTAACAGCTTAACACAGAGCTATTAGTGTGCTTCAAATGTTAACAAAAGCTTTCAATAAAACAGGTCAAATTAATTTAATTAATTTCATTTTTCATATACGTATACACAATAAAGGGGCTTGAAAGAAAAAATGAGCTTAAATAGGGTAACGGCTTAAAGCTCCAATGGAATAATGCAAAGAATAGACAGATTTTTTCTTTTGTATTCACATTCAAGAATACAAAATGTTAAGAATTCAAATATGAAGGTTTGTAAAAGAAAGAAGCATTAAGATTATTTACCTTAAAAACATACGTTATTTTTTAAATTATTTTATTTATTTAAGGTAGCACAATGTTCTTTCCATATTAGTTGAAAAACAATAATCAAGTCAATCAAACAATAAAAGTAAATGCCAGGCCACTCTTTGACTGCCTAGTCACTGCTTTTACAACAGCTTCTGCTTTTTTCTTCCCTTGTCATGGGAATTTTTGAAAAAAAAATTGTAACATATTTAAAAGCTAAATTAAATTAGCTTAGCCTTTTTCTTTCCTTGTCTTGGGAATTATGGAAATTATCGAGGCATGGAAACTTTTGAAAAATGTTTGTAACACATTTAAAAGCTAAATTAAGTTAGCTTAAGCTTTTTTCTTACCTTGTCTTGGGAATTTTCAAAATAATCGAGACATTAGGAATTTTTGAAAAATAAAAATTCTTGTAAAATATTTAAAAGCTAAAGAAATGAAAATGCTTAAATTGAAAACTTTTATTTAATTTTGTGAAAAAATTAATTACAAGAATCAATTATGAAAAATAACAAATCTCTTAAAATATGTGTAGTATTATTTGAAATAAATATTCA
Organism: Polietes domitor; assembly: GCA_947397865.1. NCBI lineage: Eukaryota > Metazoa > Arthropoda > Insecta > Diptera > Muscidae > Polietes > Polietes domitor. Next base: position 120,973,629 of record OX377622.1, read on the forward strand.
TTATATTTGTCATGTAGATGAATACATAAGAAACTTATTATTATTATTAATATTATGTGTATGTATTTAATCGTATTTAAGTCAAACCACAAATATAAAGAACCTCTCCTCCCCAAAAAGAAAAATGAAATATATATTAAAAATCCAAATAAAACAATTGCTATATGTATTTAAGTATGAATGGATATCTTCAGATAATCGTATATACATGTATAATATATATACATGGGCGTATCAATACTTCAATAACAATTAAATAAATGTAAGAATTTTACTTGAAACCATAACAAAATTATAGAAACAATACTATGACAAATTATTATTATGGAAAAAACCCCAACAAAAAAAAACTAAACAAAAACTCATTTAAAAAGGCTTTAAATAAAAATTGTAAAACAAGGTAATACGCCGCGAAAATGTGTTTTATTTTAATAGTTGGAATAATGTAAAAAGGTGAATTATGATGTGTTTTAATGTTTCAATTTATTATATAATTTAAAAAAACTCATAAATTTAATGAGCCAAAATCATAGATTTTGTAGATATTCTAAAAGTTTTTGGCGATATTGTGCGAAAATATTGCTGTGGATGCATTTAAAGTTCATAAATATTAAAATAGTTGTTTCTATTAAATATAGATGCAAAATGGTCTTGAGTCAGGACAATATCCCAGTTCAAATAGTTGAAAAGTTCATAATGTTACAGATTATTGTAGTGGCATATGTATATCTCCGAAACTGTGTATCGTGTTGGAATTTCATTTAGTTTGTGGAAAACAAAAGCTTTTGAAGTATAATTTGTTATTAAACAAATTCCAATTTAGTATTCGTTTTCCTTTCAAAACACATTTATTTACCTTCAAGTTTTCCGAATGCAGTATGTTTCATTTTCTTTCGTATTAAACTTCAATCGCGAGGTCTACCGAGGTCGTGAAATTTTCAAATATTGATAAACTGAGATCTTAATTCACCATTGCAAAATTAAAATTCTTTTTATCACTATAAACACCAATTTAAATACAACAAGTAAAAACGGCATTAAGTTCGGCCGGGCCGAACTTTATATACCCTCCACCATGGATTGCATTCCACAGAGGTTGTCGGTTTTCGTAGAAGTGCAGTAATATTACAGGAAAATATAAATTTTGTAATATAGCCAAACCAAAATAAATACAAATATTGAAAAAATAATTATATAAATAAATATAATATTTTAATTATATCAAACCATTATCTATTTCAAAACAATAAATAAATATTCTTATATTTATATTTTCAAAAAGCTTAAATACCATAAATATTGGAAGATAGTGGGTGCTACAGTTGGTTGTACTTCCATTCTATTTTAATTCCAAAAGTACAAATTTTGAAAATCCATTATCAGACGTACATGTGCAAAGGCAAAATAACCTAACTTCATGATTCAACCAATTTTTGCCGTAAAAGAAAAAGTACGAATTTGGAAAAAAAAACTTTTTATTTTCGGTGTCTATGCAGTCAGAGGAATGTATACTCCGAATTGCATGACTCTAGCTGCGGTCATTTGGTTGGTACTATTGGTATCCCCTTTTTTTATTTTAACCCCAAAAAGTACGAATTTCGAAAAATCTGTTTATTTTAAGTGTCTACGCAATCAGAGGAATGTATACACCGAAATTCATTATTCCACGTGTAGCCGTTTGGTTGGTACCATTTTTATCCCTCCGTACCCATTGTATCCCTTGAAAGTACGAATTTGGAAAAAACCTTTTATTTTTCATGTCTACGTAGTCAAAGGAATGTATACTCCGAATTTCACGACTCTAGCTGCGGTCATTTGGTTGGTACTATTTTTATTCCCTTTTTCTATTTTGACCCCAGTACGAATTTCGAAAAATCAGTTTATTTTCCGTGTCTACACAGTCAGGGAATGTATACTCCGAATTTCATGAATCAAGCTACGGTCATTTGATTGGTACTATTTTTATCCCCTTTTTTCAGTTTAACCCCAAAAAGTACGAATTTTAATCATCAATCAGTGGAATGTATACACCGAATTTCATTATTCTAGGTACAGCCATTTGCTTGGTACCATTTTTATCCCTCTATTCCCATTTTCCCCTTTAAAGTACGAATTTGAAAAAAAGGCTTTTATATTATGTCTCTACTCAGTAAGAGGAATGCACACACCGAATTTCGTGTTTCTAGCTGTTGTCCTTTAATATGTACCATTTTTATCCTTTTTTTGCCCCATTTCACCCCCCTAAATATAAAAATCACTTTATGGTGGATTTTTTGCTGTAGGGGGAATGCGCATACCAAATATCAAGCAAATAGAAAATAGACATATTCAAAAAACATGCTTGAATACGCTAAAATATTAGGGATTATTATGGGTATTTTTAGTCCTTGTGAGGGAAAAAATTTTTCCCTTTGGGCCGATTTCGCCCCATTTCAATCCCAACCGATCTACGACTATAAGACACATTTATGGAAAATTTGAACGTTCTAGCTCCTTTCGTTTAGATGCTAGCGTGCTTTCAACAGACGGACAGACGGACGGACATGGCTAGATCGCCTTAGAATTTTATGACGATCAAGAATATATGTATTTTATGGGGTCTCAGGTCGATATTTCAAGGTGTTACAAACGGAATGACAAAGTTAGTATACCCCCATCCTGGAGGTGGAGGGTATAAAATGGCGTTATGTTCGGCCAGTCCGAATCTAATATACCCTCCACTACGGAGTGCATTCCATAGTATGACCGCTGGATAAGAGGCTGTCGACTTAAGTGATTAAATAGTATAAATGTTAGGGGCCCGATTTCGCCCATTTTCAACCGATCTGCAACCCTAAAACACATTTGCGGAAAATTTCAACCTCCTAGCTCATTTCATTCGGAAGCTAGGTTGCTTTCAGCGGACAGATAGACGGACATGGCTAAATCGTCTTAGAATTTTACCAAGATACAGAATATATATACTTTATGTGAATATTTCAAGGAGTTGCAAACGGAATGACAAAGTGAATATACCCCCATCCTGGAGGTGGAGTGTATAAAAAATCATATAAAACAGAAAATTAATTGCTATTCAAGCAATGTCTGTTCCAAATTTCATCCGTTTGATCGGTACCATTTTCATTCCTTTTTACCCGATTTCGCCACCAATATGTCGAATTTTACAAAAATATTTTCTTGGGCGTGTTCAGGCTATAAGAGGAATTTACGTACAAAATTTCAATATTCTGACCCATCCGTTGGGCGTAGGTACCATTTTTATCCCTTATTACCTTTAAAACTACGAATTTCGAAAATCGACCTTATGTCATTTCAAGCTGAAATCGCATTCAGTCTGAAAAGGCTATAAGAGTAAATTTTCCACACCCGATAGTAAATTCTCTCTCTCTCTGCTTAAATGTAAATAGTTTCTTAAGTTCTTACTGGGGTGCCAAAAATCAAACAACATTTTTGCATATGAAAGTGTTCAGCTCCTTGCTAGCTTTAATTTAGCCATTTTGGATATATATTTTTGAAATGAATTTAGCCTTTCCTTCCTTTACTATTAGTAACCACACGATTCTTAAAGGTATTCTCCTTATTAAATTCATACTTAATGGAATCCCATAAGCCCGCCGAGGGGAAGGTGGGAGGAGGACCATGGGCGCTAGCCAAACTATTCGACATCAGTATTATTACTGCTACCACCAGGTACAAGCACTGCATGATGTGTTGGTTCAGATGTATCTCGATGTTGCACTGCTACAGCTACTGCTGGTGGACTGCTTGGACTGGACACTGTCAAGTTTTCCACGAACTGTGATGTAGAAGCTCGCACTGCACATGCCTTTTATTTGAGATTTAAATGTTAGAAATGGATACAAACAATTAATTCGACCTAAAATGCTATATGACACGTAAAATGTGTCTTTGTGAATACGAAAACACTAATGAGGCTATAAAATATTTCAAATCCTAACAAATTTTTATAGCAGCTAAGCGTACACATAATTGTCGTCCATAATTAGTTTAGATACTGAGAGCAGTCCGGAACAAATGTGTATGATTGAGAACATCTAGAGCAGCTTACAATTTATAATTTCAAATAGGATTTGAAATATTTTATATTATTTTACTTTTCAAATTTGCATTTTAGGTTGAAAAATTTTTTACATCCATTTCTAACATTTAAATCTCAAATAATAATTTATCGATTTGAATAAATCTGTATAAAAAGTCATTTCATAATTGTAGTCCATAATTAGTTTAGATACTAAGAGCAGTCCTGAACAAATGTGTATGCTTACAATTTCAATAATTTCAAATAGGTTTTGAAATATTTTATAGCCTCATTGGCGTTTTTCGTATTCACGAAGACACATTTTACTTTTCAAATTTGCATTTTAGGTCGAAATATTTGTTTGCATCCATTTCGAACAGATTTAAATCTCAAATAATAATTTATCTGAATAAATCTGTATAAAAAGTCATGTGCAGCGCGAGCGTCTACAACACAGTTCGTCGATTAGCTTGACGGTGCAACTAGCAGTCCAACAGCTGTAGCAGTATAACAATCTCGTCGAGACATCATGCAGTGCCTGTACCTGCTGGTAGCAGTAGTAATATTGATGTCGAATAGTTTGTCTAACGCCCTTGATCCTCCTGCTCCTACCAACCCCTGGTTGGGCTTATGGGATACTCTTAAGTATGAATATGAAAAAGAAAACACCTTTAAGAATCGGGTGGTTACTAATGGCCAAGGAAAGAAGGGATAAATTCCTTTTAAAAAATATTAACTCTATATATATGTATAATGGCTAAAATAAAGCTAGAAAAGAGCTGAACATTTTCATATTCAAACATTTTGTTTAATTTTGTCATACCCCGTTAAGAAACTATTTACAATTAAGCAGAGAAAGAGAGAATTTACTATCGTGTGTGGAGAATTTGCTCTTACGTTCTATTCATACTGACGACGAAATCGACCTGTAATCAAGTACAGCTTGAAATGATATAATCGACCATATTCAAATGTCAAATTTGTATGTTAAATAATCAAAAGTGATTTTTAATGAGAAAGAAGAACCACTTTATTCTTTACACTTACTTCTAAACTTTTTAGCAATTAATCATATTAAGCATTCCACTTAACTTAATAGCTGTTGCACTGATTTGCTCCAAATCTAACATGGTAAGAGTAAAATCTCCACTCTCGATAGAAGATTCCCTCTGCATTTAAATTGTTAAATGGAGTATTTTTTGAACATAAGGCTTCCCGTGAGGTATGTATCTTTTGTATCGTCGCATCTTCGATTGTACTGGCTAGGGTATCCAACCGATTACATTTTAATCGAACGGATATGGCCGATTTTCGAATAACGAATAATCGATTAATTCGTACCAAATAATTGAATATTAGAAATGTTATACTACCAAACATTTTCGAAGCGAAATCTCAAGTTGGAAAGTACAAATAATTGCACAAATGATATCTACCAAAGTTTGGAAAGCATCATTCAATTTTTAATAAAAACTTTGTGAAAATTAAATTCTTGCTTTGCTAGCTCCTGTCACTGAAAGAGAAAGTATTGTCGTTTAAATTAGCCTTTTGTCCGAACTGAACGAAACAATAACAAGCTTAGATGGACAGCAGACGGACAGACTTCGGTAAATCGATTCAGCTGGTGATTCTAAGCCGATCCGTATACTTAAAGGTGGGTCTAGCTCGATTATTTTTTGGTGTTACAAACATTTGGCGGAAAACTAACTTATAATACCCTAGTCCACGAAGTGGTGTAGGGTATAAAAATAGTATAAATTCCAACAAAAATCGAAACGTAGAATCGACTGACATACAAGATGATTTCTATATTTAGATAAATCAAAAAAAAGAACTCAAAAACTTAATTACATGCTCTACTTTCTATTGCTCCGACTTCAACAGTAAGCAAAAGAGTAAACGCAAAGGAGAAGAAGCGCCTTAAATCCAATAGCTTTTTCAAATAAAACGATGAAACTTGAGTATGTGTTATATATTCCTATGAAAATCTAAATAACTTACAGGAAATTTTATTCGATTAATCGAATATTCGAATAAGAGCAGTCGACTTTATTCGTTTAATTAGAATAATTTTGTACTTTCGAATAAACGATTAATCGAACGGACGAACGATTTCACCGGCCCATAAAACTCACCAAATATTGAGATATTGTGGATGTAATGATGCCTCGTGAATCTCTTGTGGATTCTCATGGCCATGGTGGTATGACTTCGAGTGGATTCTATGTTATTTTATTGTTTTGGTCATTTGGCTTTAATTTTACAAACTTGATGACTCAAGTCAAAAATGGGTAAAAAAAATTACCCAAAATGAAATTATGCCCAAAAATAAATGCAAAATCGCCCAAAAAATTATGTACTTTTCATACTAAAAATCGACCAAAAATTGGAGTGATTTTTGATATGAAAAAAAGAAAAATCGTCCAAAATGTATCTCATCTGCGGTCTCCAAATCGGCTCTGTGAACAGTAACCCCAATCCAATAATGAAATGGGGCAATGTCCCATCATTAAATGTGAAAGAATGAAAAATACCTATGGGTATGCTCTGCTACCACAGAGCAGAGAAAATCTTTAAATCCGGTCGACGGCCGTGCGATTTTTATACCCTCTACCTCCAGGATGGGGTATACTAACTTTGTTATTCCGTTTGTAACACCTTGAAATATCGACCTGAGACCCTATAAAGTATATATATTCTTGATCGTCATAATGTCCGTCCGTCTGTTGAAAGCACGTTAGCATCTAAACGAACGGAGCAAGAACGTTCAAATTTTCCATAAATGCGTCTTATAGTCGTAGATCGGTTGGGGTTGACACGGGGAGAAATCGGCCCAAAGGGAAAAAATTTTCTCTCACAAGGACTAAAAATACCCATAATAATCCCTAATATTTTAGCGTGAGTGCCGCGGTAGTCGAGTTGGTAGCGTGCTCGGATATCAGCGTGGGGGTCGTGGGTTCGATTCCCACCAGAGGCTCTGGTCTGTCGCTGCAATAACTAGCTACAATACAGTCACCCCGGCTCAATCCCTGGACCCAAAATTAGAATATAAATTTTACTTTGTATTGTAATTCATAATAAATAAATAAATATTTTAGCGTATTTAAGCATGTTTTTTGAATATGTCGGTTTATATTTGCTTGATATTTGGTATGCGCATTCCCCTTATAGCATAAACGTGCACCATAAAGTGATTCTTATTTGTAGGGGGTGAATTAGGACAGAAAAGGGATAAAAATGGTACATATTTAACGACAACAGCTAGAAACACGAAATTCGGTGTGTACATTCCTCTAATTGAGTAGATACATAATATAAAAGTATTTTTTCCAAATTCGTACTTTTAAGGGGTAAAATGGGAATAGAGGGATGAAAAAGGTACCAACCAAACGGCTGTACCTAGAATAATGAAATTCGGTGTATACATTCCTCTGATTGCATAGACAAGTAAAATACACGGATTTTTCAAAATTCGTACTTTTTGGGGTTAAAATGAAAAAAGGGGATAAAAATAGTACCAATCAAATGACCGCAGCTAGAGTTATGAAATTCGGAGTATACATTCCTCTGACTGTGTAGACACGGAAAATAAACTGATTTTTCGAAATTCATAATTTTTGGGGTCAAAATAGAAAAAGGGGGTAAAAATAGTACCAACAAAATGACCCCAGCTAGAGTCATGAAATTCGGAGTATACATTCCTTTGACTACGTAGACATGAAAAATAAAAGATTTTTTTTCCAAATTCGTACTTTCAAGGGATACAATGGGTACGGAGGGATAAAAATGGTACCAACCAAACGGCTTCACCTGGAATAATGAAATTCGGTGTATACATTCCTCTGATTGCGTAGACACTTAAAATAAACAGATTTTTCGAAATTCGTACTTTTTGGGGTTAAAAAGAAAAAAGAGGATAAAAATAGTACCAATCAAATGACAGCAGTTAGAGTCATGCAATTCGGAGTATACATTCCTCTAACTGCATAGGCACGGAAAATAAACAGATTTTCGAGTTTTCGTTTTTTTATTTGGATGATTTTGCATTTATTGCTGGGAATAATTTTATTTTGGGAAATTTTTCACATTCTTGGCCTATTTTTTGGTTTGAGATATTATTCATTATTTTGATATTAGAGCTATGTTTGTTTAAGACTGGATAAAAAGCTGCTCCAACAAAAACGTTAAATATTTTTTATTATTTTTTTTTTGGTTAAAATATTCACATTGCCGCCAACTACAATATAAATAAATATTTGTATCAAAACAAATTTTCAAAGAAATATATTTTGTGTTGACTTTTTTGGTCTTAGCCTCAATAACCATAAATTTAACTTACAGGCTAAGTCAAAAAATTTTAACAGAAAATTATTCTTTCAAATTTTTTTTTTCACAAACACGTTGATATTGTGACAATTTAAAAAAAATGAAAAGATTGAAATTTTAACTTTTTTTATTCAGGTTTTTGTTATCACATCCATTATTGCCTTGGGGGCAATATTTATTCTGGCCTTCTGTTTCTGTTATGTCCTGTAATAATTCAATGCGATTAAAAAAATATTCTTGAATATTCTGATATTAATAGTAGAATTAAAAAAAAATTAAAACAAATATTTATTATTTTTTAAATTAGATTTTGAAACTTGTAAAATTTTGAAAAAAATATTTTTTTTATAATATTTATTTATTTTTTTGCATTTTGTTTTCGATATTTTTAAATATTCTTATTTTATGTCCTGTAATTCTATTTAAACTATTATTAAGAAAAAATAAAAAATATATTACGCCTTTTTAATTAATCTTCGAATTTTTAAAATTTGTAATATTTCTTATTTTTTATATATATTTTTCTATGTTTAAATTTTCTATTTTTTATTAAGAAAAAATTAAAATTAATTAAGAAAAAAATATTTATCATGGAAATGCTTTATATTTTGTAAAATTTTAAAGTGATTTTTATGTTTTTAATTTATTTTTTTTAGCTGCACGTAATAATTTAATGTAAACTTTAATTATGACAAAAAATAGTTTTGATTTAGAAAAAAGTATATTTTATTTAAAATTTTTAATTTTTTTTAATGTTTTTAAATATTCATTATTAAGAAAGAATAAAAATATAATAAGCCTTCTTTATTAATCTTCGAATTTTTAAAATTGGTAAAATTTCATGTGGATAATAAGAAAAACAAGTAAGGAAAGGCTAAAGTCGGGCGGGGCCGACTATATAATACCCTACACCACTCCCTGCGTATGTACCTCGCTTTGATTACTAAACCCAGGTATTTCATCGGAGCAATTTTATGTAGTTCATACAAATTATATAAATTATATTCATATAATTGATATGCTATAAATTCATTTTTAGTCAAATTTAACGAATATGGTAAATAATATGATAATTGATCCAATTGTCTGACAGACAAATACAAATTATACAGTAGTTAACCAAAGTCATACCAAAGTATGGACATATGGGCATCACCCAAACAATTCTCATTGCAATTCAATTCGGTAAAAAATTGAAATCGGGAAGGATTTTCGCATCCAGTAAATGTATGTGTTTGACAAGAAATGTTAAATCGGAAAGGACATTTGTATAAGGGTATATTGAAACCTGGAACGATGTGACACGCTTTCACCATGTCTGTTTATTGGTGAAATATAATATGTAAAGTTTGGCCAAAATCGGTTAAACATTCGGGAGCAACATTTGTATGAGGGCTATATCTAAATCTGAACCGATCTTACTCACTTTCATCATAGGTTTTTTAGTTGGATTATAAAATGTTGTGCCAATTTTAGAGAAAATCGGGTACAATATGTGGTTTCTAAAGCGGGAAAAGGGAAATCGAGAGCGACATTTGTATGGGGGCTATATGTAAATCTGAACCGATCTTACCCAATTTTTGCATATGTGTTTCTAGTTGAATTATAAGATGTTCTGAGAAATTTAAAGAAAATCGGGTACAATATGTCTTTTCTAGAGCGGAAAATGTCAAATCGGGAGCGACATTTGTATGGGGGCTATATCTAAATCTGAATCGATCTTACCCAATTTTTGCATACGTGTTTCTAGTTGAATTATAAGATGTTCTGCAAAATTTAAAGAAAATCGGGTGAAATATGACGTTTCTAGAGCGGAAAATGTCAAATCGGGAGCGACATTTGTATGGGGGCTATATCTGAATCTGAACCGATCTTACCCAATTCTTGAATACGTGTTTCTAGTTCGATTATAAGGTGTTCTGCCAAATTTAAAGAAAATCGGGTACAATATGTCGTTTCTACAGCGGAAAATGTCAAATCGTGAGCGACATTTGTATGGGGGCTATATCTAAATCTGAACCGATCTTACCCAATTTTTGTATACGTGTTTCTAGTTGGATTATAAGATGTTTTGCAAAATTTAAAGAAAATCGGGTACAATATGTCTTTTCTAGAGCGGAAAATGTCAAATCGGGAGCGACATTTGTATGGGGGCTATATCTAAATCTGAACCGATCTTACCCAATTTTTGCATACGTGTTTCTAGTTGGATTATAAGATGTTCTGGCAAATTTAAAGAAAATCGGGTACAATATGTCGTTTCTAGAGCGGAAAATGTCAAATCGGGAGCGACATTTGTATGGGGGCTATATCTAAATCTGAACCGATTTCCTCCAAATTCAATACCGATGGTCCTTGTCCAGAAAAAATAAATTCTGCCAAGTTTCATGACAATCGGACAACAATTGCGACCTGTAGAGTGCGAACAAGCTTAGATGGACAGCAGACGGACAGACGGACAGACATCGTTAAATCGACTCAGCTGGTGATTCTAAGCCGATCGGTATACTTAAAGGTGGGTCTAGCTCAATTATTTCTTGGTGTTACAAACATTTGGCGCGAAACTAACTTATAATACCCTAGACCACGAAGTGGTGTAGGGTATAAAAAACAAAAGATTTCCATAGTAAATTTGTATTATAACCCTAAGAGTATGCTTTGCAAAGAACACAAATTCCAATGAGTCGAGGATTTGATAGGATATTTGAAATGATTTGTTAATTAAGAAAAAAACGATAAGCCAATATTCCCTGAGTTTTTGTAAATGTTGAACTGATATACTAAGCTAATGATATTTATTTCGTTATAGGAGTTGGTTACCATCAATTAAAATATACAAAAATTTTATCTGTGAATGCCAAAAAGCAATAACAAATTCCAAATGGCATCTCCCAAATTTGATGTGCTCAAATCTCGACTTTACTGAATGAATTTTGCAAAGAACATTCCTATTAAGCATATTCTAAAATATTTTGCCAATATCGCGGCTAAATTTTGTTGTGGATGCATTTAAAGTTCATAAATGCTCAAATACTTGAAAATTTCATCATAATAAAGGTTATTTTATTGGGATGTACATATCACGAAACCCATGTGTCGTATTCGTTTAGTTCTTAGAAAATAGGAGTTCTTAAAGTGTTATTTTGCACGTTTAATTACGTTTTTGGTTTCTTTTTCAGACAGTGGTTTACTTGAGGATTGTATTCATTTAGTATTGTTAATTTTCTACAGTATAAAACTACGTAATTTAGGGAGGTAAGGTTTCATGGTATGCGAGCGCGTGTAAATATTTGGTCGATATTAATATTAATTATTATTTATCATCGATTAAAAAATAAAATATTTTTTATCAAAAATTTCGAAAATCGTAAAAAACTAAAAATTTTATTTATTTATTTTTAAATCTTCTCGATTTAACAAATTGGGTCAGGTCATATTAGCCTATGATTAGGAAGCATACAAAAATCCTTCCCATTTTCAATTTTTTACCTAATTGAATTGGATAGAAAGTGGAATGTATCATATAGTCGGCCCCGCCCGACTTTAACCTTTCCTTACTTGTTTTATTTTAACTTACATGGGAAGTAGGCGTGGTTTTGGGCGGATTTAAACAAAAAGTTGTTTTTGATGTAATTTGTGTGCGAAATTTCAATGTCCTAGCTCTATTTCTTCTAATTCCACTGTGCGTGGGTGGCACTGTCAATTTTCATTTATTCAAATGAAATTTTCATTGGACTCAAATGAAATAATTTCTAACACCAATTTTATTTTTTTAACTTGAGCAACACATGAAACTAGAGATCGTAATACACAAGTTGTAATTTCTATATATATAGATGTTTTAGTAATATATTTTCGTATTTCTGCGAGTCACACAAAGGCGATATAGTTATCAAATGAAAGAGAAGAATATCTGTTAAAAATACTTCAAATATAATGCTTCTATCCATATCAATGTACCATTAACAACCATTCCAAATTTCCCCCTATTGTTAAATCTAAATTAATCCAGATAGAAGCATGGAATTTAAATTGTTTTTAACAGATATTCTTCTCTTTCATTTGATATCCCTATTGGTATTGCATGACTCGAAAAAGTATGAAAATAAATTATCTGTATATCCTTTGGAAATTTAAACTACTATAAAAAGGTAAAAAGAAAGATAAAAAATGAAAAACTATGTAAACAGATTTTCTACATACGTACCACCATATTTGTTCCACCGTATATTTGTTTATCAGCGCATCTCATTTGTCGTATGTGACCGCTGATACTAATATGAACCCTGATTTAAGTCAAAGACATACATTCGTTGCGAAAGTTCTGACGAGATGGGGTAGCGCCCATCGAAACTGCGCAGTCAACTTTTAGCTGCAACAATAAAGGTCTCACTTTGCCTTTTTGCTAATTTTGGGTTCTGCTGAGGACTTCAGCACAACCTTTGGTCTTAAACCAAAATAAATGACAACAAATTTTAACGATTTTCTTCCTTGTTACCCACATTTTTTCTCCAACGATACACCCTATTATACAATTATAACAAATTGTCAATCAATTTGTTTTAAGGCTCATAATACTACTCTACTATTTTCTATATCATCTCAAAGCTAATCTAAGTAAACCTTCCGGAATCTCTTGAATTCAACGAACATTCGTTTATCGGCTGTAAGTACAACGAAGCGGGATTGAAAGCTTTTCAAAAAAAGCTCACACATATGAGCGGGAATAAGTAACAAACATATAGTTAATGAACTTTTTGTGTTTCTGTTTTGGAGGTTAGCACAATTGCATAACGGAGTAAAGTAACATTTAAAGAAACTAGTGTTGCGCTCTCCCACACAGAGATAGAGAGTGATTGGGAGAGGGAGTGAAAGTGAGAGTGTGAGCAGGAAAGCTCGCTCATCTTTGAGCATCCATTAACAAAACAAGCAGAACCCCGAATAAAAACGGAAGTGACGAGCAATGCCGAGCATCCCAAATGAATGCGAATGCGTTAAACCAGGAAATGTAAATAAATACACTCAAAAAAGAGCCACCAGACAAAATGAACTAGAAACGAAATTAAATTAGAAAAACAAGAGCTTTTCATTCATAACCTTGTACAAAAGCGAAGGCAGGGATTAGCCAGTCAGCCAGCCACCAGCCAGCATCCAGTCAAGCCAAGGAAATGCGCAAAAAAGCCCAGGGGAAAAAGTAAAGTGAGGGAAGAGGAAAATCAAACATATGAGCAGAGATGTATATAATGTATGAAAATGAGGAAATTTTGAAAAAAAAGAAAAACAGGTACATATGTATGTCTGTATAAATGAGAAAGAAAGTGTAGAGAAAGAGAAGTGAAATCTGTCACGTTTTTGAAATTTCCATTTATACCTTACTTCCTTCCTTCCAACACGCACACAAACACAACACGCTTGCCATCAAAATGCCTTCACCTTCCCCATGGCCTGGCCGCAGTAACAGCTGGGCTATGGCTAATGTACCCGGGCCCCCTTCCCCTAATCACTCACACACACACACTACCAAGCAGCCACCACAACAACATTTCGTTGTTGTTAATGACAATGCAATTTGTTCGTTAAATGCTAAATGTTTATGTTCTTTCACACGCACACACGCACACAGATTGACTTGCAAGCATTTGCCTTTGCGCGAATTTATTTGAGTGTGCCTCTGTGTTTGTATGTGTCAATGTCTGAGAGTTGTTATTTGAGCGTGTATGTGTGATAGCTGTTCTGAGTTTGCAGAGCAGATGCCTATGGAGTGTTTTATTCGCTACATAAGGTCAAAAACACAACAACAGCAGCAACCCTGTGCCAAAGGCAAGGTTAGCTACTCAAAAGCGATTTGCAACAATGAAATCACACACCACCAACAGCAGCAGCAACATCCTTAAATTGGGAGCAGCGCGGAAAAAGTGGATACAACCGCTGCAGCAGGACAATGCAGCAATGTTAAAATCTAGCACAATTCTACTTTATTTTGCACCCGCCTCCACACAGACATCCCAGTCAGTCGGCCATGCAGCCAATGCATTGGACCATTGAACAACCAGACAAGCCAGGCCGAGGGCCATGTTTTGTATCGAAAGAATTTGTTTCCTGTTATTGTTGCCAGATTGCAGGAAGTTTCGAATTTCTATAAGAACTCTAGTGTTCGGCAGACATTTTGTGGATGGGATATATACATTAGGCTGGGTCGAGGTACATACAATAAAAAATAAATAATAATGGATTGATTATATTCTGCAAGCTATTTCGTCCATAGGTCAAGCTATCTGAGAGCTAAACGCTCCTGAGAACACCCTTAAAAATCAATCAATTTTTATACCCTACACCACTTCGTGGGCTAGGGTATTATAAGTTAGTTTCGCGCCAAATGTTTGTAACTCCAAGAAATAATCGAGCTAGACCCACTTTTAAGAATACCGATCGACTTAGAATCGCCAGCTGATTCGATTTAACGATGTCTGTGTGTCCGTCCGCCCGTCTGCTGTCCATCTAAGCTTGTTTGCACTCTACAGGTCGCAATTGTTGTCCGATTGTCATGAAACTTGTCAGAATTTTTTCTGGCCAAGGACCATCGGTATTGAATTTGGAGGAAATCGGTTCAGATTAGAATATAGCCCCCATACAAATGTCGCTCCCGATTTGACTTTTTCCGCTTCAGAAACCACATATTGTACCCGATTTTCTTTAAATTTGGCACAACATTTTATAATCGAACGAGAAACATCGGTTCAGATTTAGATATAGCCCCCATACAAATGTCGCTCCCGAATTGACTTTTTCCGCCCTATAAAGCGCATATAGTACCCGATTTTCTTCAAATTTGGCTTAACACCTTTTAATCAAACTAGAAATACCTGTGGCGAAAGCGGGTTAGATCGGTTCAGATTTAGATATAGCCCCCATATAAAGGTCGCACCCGATTTGACATTTTCCGCTCTAGAAACCACATCTTGCATCCGATTTTCTTTAAATTTGGCACAACATCTTATAATACAACTAAAAATACCTATGCAGAAAATGGGTAAGATCGGTTCAGATTTAGATATAGCCCCCATACAAATGTAGCTCCCGATTTGACTTTTTCCGCTCTAAAATCCACATATTGTACCCGTTTTTCTTTAAAATTGGCACAACATCTTATAATCCAACTAAAAAACCTATGGTGAAGGTGGATAAGATCGATCGAATAGATATCGCACTCATACAAATGTTGCTCCCGAATGTTTAACCGATTTTGGCCAAACTTTATATATTATATTTCACCAATAAACATACATGGTGAAAGCGGGTCACATCGTTCCAGGTTTCAATATACCCCCATACAAATGTAATTTCCGATTTAACATTTTTTGTCAAACACATACATTTACAGGATTCACAAATCCTTCCCGATTTCACTTTTTTATCGAATTGAATTGTAGTGAGATAGAAAGTCCGTCCGTCCTTAGCCTTTTCTTACTTATTTGGGAGATGCCCATTAGAGCGTACCAGGTTACAAGTAAAAAAAAAAAAGTTCGCCGTACACCTTCGAATATGAAGTATTATTGAAAGGTAGTTTCAAAAAAATTTTTTTTATTTTTTTATGCCGAACGTAGGGGTCGCGCTTTTACATTTTTCTATATAACTTCTGCATTTATAAACGGATTTTAAAGTGTGATACATCGATGTTTTTGTCCGATTTTTTTGTCTTTGAAGTCATTGAGCTCAAACATGATTCATGATTTTATGCGAGCTTTAATTTTCGATTATTAGAGTGGTACATTAGGGTAGTAGCAACTGAGAAATGATGGGTAAGTACCAGAAGGGGGTGCTTGAGCTCAATGACTTCAAAGACAAAAAAATCGGCCTCGTCGAGACAAAAACATCGATGTATCACACTTTAAAATCCGTTTATAAATACAAGTTATATAGAAAAATGTAAAAGCGCGACCCCTACGTTCGGCATAAAAAAATAAAAAAAAATTTTTTGAAACTACCTTTCAATAATACTTCATATTCGAAGGTGTACGGCGAACTTTTTTTTTGAGGTACGCCCTAATGCCCATACTTTGCTATAATCCAAATGGGGCCCCATTCTGTTCTATTACAGCTCTAGAAACTACATCTTACATCGGATCTTCATCAAATTTTGCACATCATTCTATGTTTCAACTAGGAATACCTACCCAGAATGAGAAATATATAGGCCCATGTTTTGGACCAGGCCAAAAATGTTGTTATATGCCCATTTTGAAATGTCGGTCCGATTCATCCTATTACTACTGTATAATTTGTATTTGACTGTCGGATAATTGGATCTATTACCATATTATTAACCATATAATAGCCCCTTGAAATCATTTTAATTATGCTTTTTATACCCTCCACCTCCAGGATGGGATGGCTTTTATAGTGGTTACATTTGTGTGGAATATGAGCAATATTGCCACTCCCCTTCTGGTACCTCCCACACAAAGTGGCATAAACTTTGGTTACAATAAAACCGACATAACATCCATACAGGTAGTCAAAATCAATTGCAATTTGATATTTTCTATAATCACTTTAAACCTAAAAAATATTTACGATTTAGCCACACCCCTTCTTGTACCTCCCACGCAATTGTCTCTATCCTAGGTAATATTAAATACTTCATAACTTCTATATTGGTACATGGGATCCACTATGACTTGATATTTGATCATGTTTTTACAATTGTTTTATAAATGTGGAAGCTGGGATCATGTGACACGAAGCACCTCCTAGCACCTTCCACACAAATTATCCTGCTCTACATACAATTTTAATCCTTATATCTTCCGTATATACATATGTTCTCTGAGAGTAAGGGTATATATAAGTCTTAAGTTTAGCCCACTGAAGTTTACTTTCTTGTTATTTTTACGTTTTTGGTTAGATTTTCACGATCCAGTTTTCTATTTCTATTTTTAAATTCTATATATATTTTTTTCTATTTTTAAATTTCAAAGTATAAATATGTTATAATAATTTATTTTCGTTCTTTTGGTAGTCACACAAAATATGGTATGAAATATGATATGGATATCAAATCATAGAGAATAATGTATATTAAAAATACTTTAAATTTCATGCGTCTATCTGTATTAATTTAACATTCACAACCAAGTCTTAAAAATTTCATGCAATATTTTATTTTATTTTATTTTTTTTTTACAGGAATTTTCATTCATTCTAAGAAATCATTCTCTGCAATTACGAAATTAATTCATAAAAAAACCGTTCACAGTAAATAGACGTATTTGAAAAATCTCAACTTGTTGCGTCTGCTGGACAATTATCAAGATTCTAGCAGCAACGGTTATCCTAAGTCGATTTGAAAAATTTTGGCATTTTGCTCGAAGTTTATATCTCAAATTTAATGATAGCTGTAGTTCTTACACTTGAATTGGGAGTTTAAGGATTATGCTTTGCATTTTCTATGAGATATTTAAGGAAAGCTACATTACGAACATCGTGACGTATGAGTTATATGAATTCCCAGTTTCCCATTACGTATACGACAGGCTGGACTGATGAGTACTTCGTGCGGCTGCACTAATTTTGTGTCATGAAAATGCCAAACTGTGTTCGCAGTTATAAATTCTATGGTCATAATGGGTTTCAGGCACCGGACAGAAATATACAATTTCTGGGATATTTTATTCCGTTCAGAACAAAACAAATACCTACAAAATGTGCATTTCACATCTGTGTCTATTGACCTTGCACGGGATTAATATGCATTGCAGTCATTCGGGGAATTTCACACACACATATTTGGGTGTAATGCATTACACATTAGTGGCAACATTACAGCATCTCGGCCCGACCCCACCTCAACTGTTAATGGTTGGGTAGGGTTACACCCTCATCCTCAACGATGTTAATGCTCATGTAAAAGAGACAAGGTTATTCAATTTTTGATTTGGAACTGAACACAAAAAAGGTAGAAAAAGGAAGCTCTCACCACGTAGCAGCAGCAGCAGCAGCATATGTAAGGCAGTGAGTCAAAAAAAAAGACAATAGAGAGGAGAGCCAAAGAGATTCTATCTCTGATAGAGAACTATAACAACAAGAAGATGTGTAAGCAGGGTCAGCGTTCCTCAAATCGTTAGCAATAACAGACGAACGCTTTTATTTTTTGTCGAAATGTTGTTAACATTTCTGTTGGAAATCTCTCTCTCACAACAGAAGGTAGACGAAGGTAGTCGTGAGCGAGCTAGTGTTGCAAGTTCAAGGAGTAAAATTGAAAAAGTAATGAAAATGTGGATCATATTTTTTCTCTTCTGGAAATTAATTTTTAAAACACAATTTCAGGATTCAAGTTGCAATTTTGTGTCCCATTTTGATCGAAAATCCATTACACACTAGTTGGCAGATAATAGTTTGTCCAAGGGCAATGTATAACATTAGTTGATGTATTTTGGATTTTTCTCAAAAATTATATTAAAAATTTTGGAAAACAATGTCTATGTGTAAACGATGTATGGATAAATATGGAAGTTACAGCTTCCTTTGTAGTCGCAAAAGATTTTTTTTAAAAATCATGATTTCTTACATTTTTGGTTAAATAGCTGAAAAACAGCTTTACAAAATAGATACTAGAATATTTATAGCTGGAATATTAATGTAGAAAACAAGGCCTATTTGGAGGAAATTTATGAATAAATGCAGAAGTTACGACTCTTATTGTAGAAGTAATGGAATTAAAAAAAAACTAGTATAATTTTTACTAAGTTTTGCGTAAATATGGCATTTAACCATAGATCGTTTACATATTGCCATCATTTTCTTCGTTAGAATACTAGCTATTAGAAAATGAAACAAAATATTTTTATAGTCACAAAAGCCAGCAAATTTTTTTGAAAAAAAAAACTAAATATTTTTTCTCCTTTTTTTTAAGAGTGAAAATTTAAAAACATAATAAAATTATGAAATTATAAATATATAAATATTATTACATTATTATTATTACAATTCCTTTTTAAGGGTCACTACTTGGTAGAAAATGATGATCTTATAATAAAAAATCATTAACCATTTTGATCCATTCATACTTAAATTGGTACAACTTGTTTCCCTTTTTGCCCCGCGCAGCCCTTGAAAGTAAAAATTTCAAAAAAATCCAATTTTATTTCGCTTTTATATGGTCAGAGGAATTTATATACCAAATTTCACTATTCTATGTGTAATAATTTAGTTGGTACCATTTTTATCCCTTTTTGTCTCGCACGCCCCTAAAAGTACAAATTTCGAAAATCTAATTTTACTTCGCTTTTATATGGTCAGAGGAATTTACATAACAAATTTCACTATTCTAGGTGTTATACTTTAGTAGCTACCATTTTTATCCCTTTTTGTCTCGCACGCCCCTAAAAGTACAAATTTCGAAAATCTAATTTTACTTCGCTTTTATATGGTCAGATGAATTTACATACCAAATTTCACGATTCTATGTGTAATACTTTAGTTGGTACCATTTTTATCCCGCTCGGTCTTTAAAAGTAAAAATTTCGAAAAATACAATTTTACTTCTCTTTTATATGGTTAGAGGAATTTACATACCAAATTTCACTATTCTAGGTGTAATACTTTAGTTGGTACCATTTTTATCCCTTTCTGTCCCGCAAGCCTACGTTGTCAGAGAAATGTAAATACCGATTTTCACGGTTCTAGTTGCAATTATTAAATTGGTACCATTTTTACCCCTTTTTGTCTCTTAAAAGTACAATTTTCGAAAAATCCCAATTTGTAGCTCGTCTGCATGGTTATAGCAAGGAACACACCGAATTGCATGTTTCTAGCTACTACAGGTTGGTCAGGACGAAGGTTCGATGTTTATCCCTTTTTGTCCCATTTTAACCCGACGTCAGCGTCATATTTGGTAACTACCCTGAAAATTTCATGACCCTGGCTTCAGCCGTTTGGTCTGGGGGCTGGTCAATGATAAGTCAGTCAGTAACGCAGCTCTTTTATTCATATAGATATTAATGCCAGTAAGACGGTTTATTATGGATTATACAACAACGTTATACAATTTTACATTTTTTTTAATTCGACTTAAAGAAGACAAGATCGGTTTTCTATTTGGTGATTGTTTTCTCCTTTTTACTGGACTTCAAAGTTTTTAGGATATACAAATTTATTAAATATGTGAAATTAAATCTTAGAAATGGAACAAGGTTTTTTCTTTTTTTTTGTTCGAAAAATTGGGTTATAAAATGTGACGGAATATCGCCGACTTCATTGCTTGTTCGTATCGAGAGTCAATATTCATCGACTTCACGTCAAAATCACATGGAATTGTGAGAGGATGGATCCTTAGGATTTGACGTTGAACGTAGTACAGCTGGCTTCGCCAAATTACACAAACGGTAAGGTTTTCTTCTCTATCTTGATTCTTCAGATTAATGGTATTACCTTTTTTGAAATTACCTTCAAAACAAGGTATAGTACATTACATTTTGCTGGGTATAAGTAGGTCTAACCGTATCAATCTGTAACAAATGATGTAGATTTTTCTTCAACATTTCGACGAGAAGTACAAAACATTTTTTTGAGAACTACTGTCACTGTATTCGTTCGGTAAGTAATGTTAAAACATATGTTAGTTACTCGGATGCTGTGGGGGATGCTGTTAAGTAACTTTATGAGAGAGAGAGGGAGAGAGAGAGTGTGTGTGTTTGATGAAGAGAGTGGAAAGGGAAACGAGACCTGTCTTACCTTACGAAAGTAGGTTGAAATAGAGGCTGTGCGGGAGTATGAGAGACAAAAGCTTTCGCCAATGTGTGTGTGAATGACATAAGATTTACGTGTTTTTTTTCTATTTTGTAAATGCCTTACAATGGGAGCAATTATAATTGGGTTTTGATTTTAAAGGTTGTTAAGTGATAAGTGAACGAACAAACACATTGAGGGATTTCCGCTAAAGCTTTTATGGCTATTAACTGTTACACACACTCTCTCTCTACCTCCCTCCCACACACACAAAGGAAGAAAGATAATTGTAAAGCCATGCGTGTGTGTTTGAAAGCTCTCTGTGACAATTCTCCTGGCGAAAGCCATGGCAAAAGCAAAAAGCCAAAGAGTGTGAACAGAAATCATTGTCACTCATACGTTCCGTGGCACGACAACAAACTCATCGTCAGTTTTCTGCGAAACGTTGCGCAAACTACACAAACGCGTGCAAAAAAAGAAAATAACTAACTAACTTAACAAACATAACAAGCCAAAGCAACAGAATACAACAAAAATATACAACAACTAAAAAAGAAGAAGAAGAAGAGAGAAACAAAATATTGTAGAAATTTAAAATTTTAAATAAAAAATATCCTGTTTTTTGAGTTTGAAAAAAAAAAAAAATAAAAAAACCAAATAAATCTTTTTGCTCAAAACTCGTTTTCGCGAAATTTAATTTGTGTAAAGTGCTAAAAATGTAAAATGTAATAGAAGGATTTTTTTCATTTTCAAATTAAATAAAAGTGATTTTTTTCTCGATCACAAAAAAAAGGAAATACAATTTTCTTTTTCACCTTTTTTCCATTTTGCCTCCTCCCACTGAAAACGAAGGCTACATTTGCTTTCGTTGTTATCCTGTTGTTGGTTTAATATTTTTCGTGTTGTTCCTATGTGTGTGTGCATGAGGCTGCGGGTGTGTCTGTGTGAGTGCTGCGATTGAACATTCAAAGCTGTCCGGATACATTTCTATATAGAGCAGTAGCTGATGATGTTGATGTCGTTCTCGTTCTCCATGTCGATGTCCATGTCCATGTTGCTATAGATGCTACTGTAGCTGCTGGCTGGCAGCTGGTGTTGTTGTCGTCGTCGATGTTCTTCTTCTTATTCTGGAGTTGCTGACTGCTGATGTTGTGAGCCTGTTTTTTGGTGTTAGTTTTGGTTTGCTACACACAGGTATGAGGAGTATCTCCCCCCAGCTCATTCATTTTCAACATACATATATGTATGTATGTATGTCTAGAGAAGTATATTCCTTTCATTCATAGATATATATGTACCAAATAGTACTTACATACATACATGTGTGTGTACCTTATTGAATGCACTGTGTGTTGCTATAATTCCCTGCTGCTGCTCAAATTGTTGTTGCTGTTGTTGTTATTCCTGCTGTAGGCGGATTTGGCTTGTTGGCGGGTTATGCTGCCAGCCCCACAAACTACTTCCTCTTCCCCTTCTTCTTCTTCTCGGGATTTTTTATTTTGCAAACAAAAATAATAAAATGGATTGGTGTCAAAGTCAACGAGTCTATGGTCTCTATGTTGGTGTCTTCGTTGCTTGTTCTTCTTTCGAACACTAGAAAATTCGTAGTGTCTTTGTCGTTGTTGTTGTTGTTTTTATATATCCTGTGCTTAACTCGGGATTATGGGCAAATTTTCTGTTTTTTTTTTGTTCATTGTTGGAAAATGTGGCCTTTGCGGAATGCAAAAAGAAGCGGAAAAGATCCCCACCATGTGTAAAGAAAATCCCCAAAATATTATGAAAAATCCGAAAAAAATAATATTCAATTCAATTTTATTTTATTTCAAAAATCTGGGTAGAACGCATTACACTGTGGATTACATGTTATGTTATGAAAAATCCATCATCACCAATTAATTTAATATAGGATTGTCATAGAAGGGATCATCATGTAATTTAAACGATAAAATGTTTATTTTCATTACAATTCAAATTTAATTTTTCACCAAAATGGTGTGAAAAATCCGATCATCACCAATTAATTTAATATAGGATTGTCATAGAAGGGATCATCATGTAATTTAAACGATAAAATGTTTATTTTCAAAGGATACACTTTTTATAACATTTCAATTAAATTTTAATTTTTTCACCAATAAATCTAAAATCGAATTATCATAGAAGGGATCCTCATATAATTTGAAAGCTAGAAAATATTTTTAAATGATAATCTAACATAGAATTGTCATTTAAAATGAAAGCTAAATAATTAGTTTTCGTTAGTGCAAAGGATATACTTTTTCATTAAATTTCAATCGAAATTTATTTCATTCAAAAAAATGTTCCACAACACATTCTCATCATCTTCTGAAAAAATCCCCAAAATTTTATGAAAAATCCGATCATCGTCAATTAATTTAATATAGAATTGTCAGAGAAGAGTTTAAATTGAAAGCTAAAAAGGTGATTTTTCAAAGGATACATTTATTCAAAAATTTCAATTAAATATTATTTTGTTGAACAGAAAAAACAAGGCTCTGACAAAGGATTATTATAGAGAAGGTAAAACAAGTAAAAAAAAGCCGTTAAGTTCGGCCGGGCCGAACTTTATATACCCTCCATCATGGATTGCATTCCACATAGGCTGTCGATTTTCGTAGAAGTGCAGTAATATTACAGAAAAATGTAGATATATTTAATATAGCCAAACCAAAACAAATACAAATATTGAAAAAATAATTTTATAAATAAATATAATATTTTAATTATTTCAAACCACGCTTGTAAGGCAAGGCTACCAATACGTTTACATATCGAAATAATAAAAAAAATAAATATTCTTATATTTATATTTTCAAAAAGCTTAAATACCATAAATATTGATAGATAGTGGGTATTTCAGTTGGTTGTATTTCCATTCTATTTTAATTCCAAAAGTAAAAAAGTTTTTGTCGTAAAAGTAAAACGTACGCATTTGGAAAAATCGTTTAGATTGCGTGTCTATGCAGTCAGAGGAATATATACAACGAATTCCATGATTCTAGCTGCGGCCATTTGGTTGGTACCATTTTTATCCCCTTTTTCCTATTTTACCCCCTTATGAGTACGACTTTCTAAAATCTCTTTATTTTACGTGTCTACGCAATTAGAGGGAGGTACACACCGAATTTTATCATTCTAGCTGTAGTCGTTTAGTTGGTACTATTTTTATCCCTCTGTACCCATTGTATCCATGTATCTACGCAGTCAGGGGAATGTATATTCCGAATTTCATGACTCTAGATGCGGTCATTTGGTTGGTACTATTTTATCCCCTTTTTCCATTTTTACCCCAAAAAGTACGAATTTCGAAAAAATCTGTTTATTTTACGTGTCTACGCAATCAGAGGAATATATACACCGAATTTCATGGCTCTAGCTGCGAACATTTGGTTGGTACTATTTTTATCCCCTTTTCTATTTTAACCCCAAAAAGTACGAATTTCGAAAAATCCGTTTATTTTACGTGTCTACGCAATCAGAGGAATGTGTGTACACCGAATTTCATGACTCTAGCTGCGAACATTTGGTTGGTACTATTTTTATCCCCTTTTTCCCATTTGAACCCCAAAAAGTACGAATTTCGAAAAATACGTTTATTTTACGTGTCAACGCAATCAGAGGAATGTATACACCGAATTTCATTATTCTAGGTGCACCCGTTTGGTTGGTACCATTTTTATCCCTCTATTCCCATTTTACCCCCTAAAAGTACGAATTTGGAAAAAAATACTTTTATATTATGTCTCTACTCAGTTAGAGTACTCAGAATGTACACGCCGAATTTCGTGTTTCGAGCTGTTGTCGTTTAATAGGTACCATTTTTATCCCTTTTTGCCCTATTTCACCCCCTACGAATAAAAATCACTTTGTGGTGCACGTCTTTGTTATAGGGGGAATGCGCATTAGAGCGTACCAGGTTACAAGTAAAAAAAAAAAAGTTCGCCGTACACCTTCGAATATGAAGTCTTATTGAAAGGTAGTTTCAACAATTTTTTTTATTTTTTTTATGCCGAACGTAGGGGTCGCGCTTTTACATTTTTCTATATAACTTCTGCATTTATAAACGGATTTTAAAGTGTGATACATCGATGTTTTTGTCTCGACGAGGCCGATTTTTTTTTTGGAAAATCGACATACTTCCTTAGGAAGAGTTTCATGATTTTATGCGAGCTTTAATTTTCTGATATTAGAGTGGTACATTAGGGTAGTAGCAACTGAGATATGATGGGTATGTACCAGAAGGGGGTGCTTGAGCTCAATGACTTCAAAGACAAAAAAATCGGCCTCGTCGAGACAAAAACATCGATGTATCACACTTTAAAATCCGTTTATAAATGCAGAAGTTATATAGAAAAATGTAAAAGCGCGACCCCTACGTTCGGCATAAAAAAATAAAAAATTTTTTTTTGAAACTACCTTTCAATAATACTTCATATTCGAAGGTGTACGGCGAACTTTTTTTTTGAGGTACGCCCTAATGCGCATACCCGATATCAAGTAAGTACAAGCAGTCATATTGAACAAATATGCTTAAATACTTTAAAATATTAGAGAATATTATGGGTATTTTTAGTCCTGGTGAGGGAAATTTTTTTCCCTTTGGGTCGAATTCGCCCAGTTTCAATCCCAACCTTATAGTCGTATAAGACACATTTATGGAAAATTTGGAAATCCTAGCTCCTTTCGTTTAGATGCTAGCATGCTTTCAACAGACGGACGGACATGGGCAGATCATCTTAGAATTTTATGACGATCAAGAATATATGTACTTTATAGGGTCTCAGGTCGATATTTCAAGGTGGAGGTGGAGGGTATAATGAGAAAATTTTTATTTAAATTTTGCGGCACGAAAAAAACTATAAATATAGAAAAGAATGTGAATAAATATTTGTGTATATCATTTGATAGTTAATATTCTAATGAAAGAATTAATGTTTATATGTAAAAGATCTATGAATAAATGTAGAAATTACAACCCTCTTTGTAGACGCAAGAGAATTTCATAAATAATCATGTTTTTTTATCATTTTTGTTTAAATAGCAGAAGGGGCTTACAAACAGACTATATTGTTTTATTTTTAAACGAAGAAAACAAAGCCTATTTGAAGAAAATCTCTTGTTAAATATGGAAGTACATGTCGTCCTCACGTATGAATAAATATATTTTTTAAATTTCCTTACTTCAAAATTAAAGGTCATAACATCTACACTTATTCATAGATTTTCTTCAGAGAGGTCTTGTATTCTTCCTTAAGATGTCAGTTAATGTAAACTAAAATATTATTTTTCGGTCTTCTAATTTGCAAAGGGGCATTTTATGCCTTTTAAACAAAAATTTAAAAAATCATATTTTTTTAATATTTTTCGTCTACAAATCTTGCATATAGACTTTGTTTTCTTCGTTATGATGATAGATATTAAAAAATGAAACAAAAAAAATATTTAAAAATTTCCCCCTATTTTTAATGTTTTTTTCGTGCTTCATATACACATACTTACATATGGAACTCAATGAGATGCTTGTAAGATGACATGTGTACATTTTTACTTGGTGCGAATTGCGATGCAAATTCGGCAAGTGAGGCGTGCTTCTCGTTCGTTTGTGAGAATCATTGCCTTAAAGAGGCCGGGTTTGATGTTGAAAAGTCGCTGCGAAGCTACCTGAACGAAACCTTTAGACAGGGTGGATATCATGATAGTGGTAGTCTGCAGCCAAGTAATAAATGTCACCATGCCATTTGTAAATAAAGTTGCATTCCATATTAAATATGGTTCAAATCAAGTATTAAATTTGTTTAATATTGTTTTCAAGCTTAAAATAAAAAATACAGCAGAAAGTGTCATACATAGCCCTTCGAAAAAACTGATTTCAATTTTTTCCTATTTTTTTGATTTTTCGTACCAGAAAAAAGATTTTTTTTCGAAAAAATAAATTTTTGGAGACTGTCCCTAAACAGAAACTTGCAATATTTGTAGCCTTTATAATTACTTTTAATGGGACATATAAGTTGGTGTGATATTTCCAAAATTACAGTAGAAATATTAAAGGTACCTTTGCCGAAAATTGGAATTTTAGTAAAAATGAAAATTGTTTTCGAGTTTAAAAATCCAAAATACAGCAGAACATGAAATACATAGCCCTTTGAAAAATGTTTGCAAACTAGTGTAATATGCCGAAAAAAAATTATATTTAAAATTAAATAACAATTTTTTTCTATGAGTTTTGAATGTAATAAAGAGTGATTTTTTTGAGGTTAGGATTTTCATGCATTAGTATTTGACAGATCACGTGGGATTTCAGACATGGTGTCAAAGAGAAAGATGCTCAGTATGCTTTGACATTTCATCATGAATCGTCTTACAAACGAACAACGCTTGCAAATTATTGAATTTTATTATCAAAATGCGTGCTCTGTTAAGAAAGTTCATTGCGCGCTTCCATTTTATGGTCAGTTTAATCGACCCACTGAAGCGGCTATTCGGGCTATTGTGACTAAATTTCGCACCAAATTTACATTGTTGGACATTAAACCACCAACACGCTTACGTAGAGTGCGAACTGAAGAAAATATCGCAGCTGTATCGGCCAGTGTTAATGATGACCACCAATTTTCGATTCGTCGCCGTTCGCACCAATTGGGTCTCTGTTACTCAAAAACGTGGAAATGCCAAAATTGGACTAAGCGGATGGACCACCTAAGACGCAGCCGCGGTCAACATTTAAATGAAATTATCTTCAAAAAGTAAATGTCATGGACCAATCTAACGTTTCAAATAAAGAACCGATGAGATTTTGCAAATTTTATGCGTTTTTTTAAAAAAAAAAGTTATCAAGCTCTTAAAAAATCACCCTTTACATTCGAATATCAACTAATTCGATCAAGTAATTTCTTCTTAAGAAGGAAATCTTTGTTTTTGGCAATGGAAAGGAGGAGAACCACAGTCAACCATACACACATTTGACCATATACGTATTTCGTTGTCCTGTGTGGAGACAACTCATCAGTGATCTTTCTGTATGGAGTGCTTGCGTTAACATGAAATCATAAGTTGTATATATATCTACGTTATATGATTTCAATTTTTTTTCTTTTCTTGACATTTTTAAAAAGAATCTTAGATTTGTACCACCCTTTATATATGTATAAGTATATAGAAAACATTTTTCGAAAGCATAGTTTAGAATCATTCATTAATTCTAATGAATTGGATATCTTTCAAACACAATGTGATTCGATCAATGTGATCATACCAAATAGATATGTTGTTGTGGTGATTGCTGCTAAGTATGCATGCTATTGAAAGCTCTGTAATTTCGTTAATGGATTGAAAAATCGCTAGTTTGTTGGAAATGCTATCAACTAATTGTGTCCTAAATGCAATTTCCCAAAAATACAATATTGACGTATTTGTTTAATGATTTGAACAATGATTTGGATCTCTCCAAATATAATGCGATTTAAGAAAAATGTTTGAATGTATGTTGAAAACTCTGTAGTTTCGTTAGTGAATGAAAAATCGTACCTTTAGCAAGCTAAATTTGCCACAAATGAAAATTCTCTGAATAACAATATATGTACGAGTGTGTAGATGCATTTGCTTGTTCTACGCGTCCACTGTTCAGCGTTCGCCGTTCATTCATAGTTCCAGTTCCCCGAATTGAAGTAATAACACGCCAATCGCTAGCGTAAATATACAAGGACCACAAACTGTGTTTATTTTCAAATTTCAGGAATTGCTCATGTCTGTTCATTCTTCGGTGATGCTATGATACTGCAGCAACATTGGTTTTAATAGGAAGCCATGGCCAACGCTCCTCCCTTCCTGTACCACACGTGTGCCTGAAAGCAAAAATCACAAAAAATAAACTACAAATATTGCGAATTCCATCGAAGAGCAAATAACTATGCCATGCAAAGTAACTTAAAAATTTGTAAATGCAAAAATGTGTGGATACCTATAGTTTTTTAGAATTCAAAAAATTAGAGAAATACTTCCGAAAATCCCAAAGCACATATTCATCGCTTTTGAGGAAATTCTTTTAAAAACAACTTCCATAAAAGTTGATATCTCACATTTTTACAAGAAAATTTCGAAACATTTTTCGTGTTTTTTACAAGAAAATTTCGAAAAATTTTTCGTGTGGAATTGCTGATATAAAGTGCAGCCACCTTGAAACCGCAAGATCTCGGCTTGGAATGATGTTTCGGGAAAATATATATTTTTGTTTTTTCTTACATTTCTAAATGTTTAATCTTCACCCAACTTCGATGCCTTTCTTGCTTTAAAGGTTTGTAATATTTGAAGGTCATAAATGTACCTCCATGACCCGTATTGAGCTAACGAAGTCATTGACATACATATACTAGTTTTTTTCTAAATCTATTTTTCCATTTAGAACGAAATTTCATCCCATGCCGTTTTTGCCTCATAATAATAATGATGATGATGACAGTCAATTGAATCGATTTTTCCGT
Source organism: Polietes domitor (assembly GCA_947397865.1). Lineage (NCBI taxonomy): Eukaryota > Metazoa > Arthropoda > Insecta > Diptera > Muscidae > Polietes > Polietes domitor. The sequence continues at coordinate 121,003,218 of OX377622.1, forward strand.
TGCCTTGCGGCCCACCAGTAAATTGGCTTCATATCGAATGCAGCGCACCCACACCGATGGGTGGGTGCTCGCATGTCATTCAATGTCAGGATTATTGAGGGAAATAATAATAATAATAACACTAGGCAACAACTAAATATGAATTTTGTGTCTGAAATCTTAAAAAATATTTTGCACACAATTTTTTATGGATAATTTTATTTATTTTTCTTTACTAAAATTAAAATTTAAATTTAATATTTGTACTCTCATTTTGGAAATATAGGTCCGATCACATCCGCTTATATGTTCAATTCAAGGTAGTTATGAAAACTACAAATGAAAACGAATGCCATCTTTAAATAGACACAGTGGTTTGGGAATAATGTCAAAAAAATGATTTTTTTGCAACAAAAATTAAAAAACATAAAAAATTTAATAAAATTGGGAAAAATATAAAAATATATAAAAAACGTAAAAATTGGATAAAATCAAATATTTTTTTTTCTAAAAAATCTAAAAAAAAATTTGGAATAAAATTGAAAAAGTAAAAATTAGAATAAAATTGGACATTTGTTTCTTTTATTTTTCAGTAGCTAATATTCCAATGAAGAAAAAGATTTATGCATAAATGTAGAAGTTATGACCATCTTCGTAGACGCAAAATATTTTTAAAAAATTCATGATTTTTTAAATTTTTGGTTAAGCAGAGCGAAATCCCAATTTACAGACTAGATAACAGAGTAGTTTGTTATAGTTTATTATAGCTGGGATTCTAGTGAAGAAAACAAGCTCTATTTGTAGAAAATCTATGGGTGAATGTAAAAGTTATGTAGCTTATTTTGGAAGTAAGGAAATGTTATAATTTTTTACAAAGTTTTTGCTTAAATTGATTTTAGCTTAATTTTAACACGACATTGAGTATAATTTTATAAAGAATGAAACAAGGTCTATTATTAGAAAATCTTTGGATAAATGTAGAAGTTCTGCAGAATCTACGGATAAATGTAGAAGTTATGCTCCTTATTGTGGAAGTAAAGGAATTTTATCACTTTTTACAAAGTTTTTGCCTAAATTGATTTTTGCTTAAATTGAACACGACATGTACTTCTACCTGTACAAAAGTATTATTTTATAAAGAATAAAACAAGGCCTATTTGTAGAAAATCTATGGATAAATATAAAGGGTGATTTTTTAAGAGCTTGATAACTTTAAAAAAAAAAAACGCATAAAATTTGCAAAATCTCATCGGTTCTTTATTTGAAACGTTAGATTGGTCCATGACATTTACTTTTTGAAGATAATTTCATTTAAATGTTGACCGCGGCTGCGTCTTAGGTGGTCCATTCGGAAAGTCCAATTTTGGGCAACTTTTTCGAGCATTTCGGCCGGAATAGCCCGAATTTCTTCGGAAATGTTGTCTTCCAAAGCTGGAATAGTTGCTGGCTTATTTCTGTAGACTTTAGACTTGACGTAGCCCCACAAAAAATAGTCTAAATGCGTCAAATCGCATGATCTTGGTGGCCAACTTACCGGTCCATTTCTTGAGATGAATTGTTCTCCGAAGTTTTCCCTCAAAATGGCCATAGAATCGCGAGCTGTGTGGCATGTAGCGCCATCTTGTTGAAACCACATGTCAACCAAGTTCAGTTCTTCCATTTTGGGCAAAAAAAAGTTGGATATCATCTCACGGTAGCGCTCACCATTCACAGTTACGTTACGATTCGCATCATCTTTGAAGAAGTACGGTCCAATGATGCCACCAGCCAATAAACCGCACCAAACTGTGACTTTTTCTGGATGCATTGGTAGCTCTTGCAATGCTTCTGGCTGATATTCACTCCAAAATCGACAATTCTGCCTATTTACGTACCCATTGAGCCAAAAATGAGCTTCGTCGCTGAACACAATTTCTTTCTTTCTGAACTTTCTTAACAGAGCACGCATTTTGATAATAAAATTCAATGATTTGCAAGCGTTGCTCGTTAGTAAGTCTATTCATGATGAAATGTCAAAGCATACTGAGCATCTTTCTCTTTGACACCATGTCTGAAATCCCACGTGATCTGTCAAATACTAATGCATGAAAATCCTAACCTCAAAAAAATCACTCTTTAGTACCAGCGGTCACATACGACAAATGAGAAGCGCTGATAAACAAACTATTCCACCGAACTAAGTCGACACATTAAAAAATCTCATTTTGCCAATTCAATGTTATGCATGTGCTCGCATCGCTCGCAACATTGATTGAAATTAGATTTTTTTTTTCGAAACAAAAAATGTAAAAAATATAAAAAATTGAATAAAATTGGGATAAAATATAAAAATATTTAAAAAACGTATAAATTTGATAAAATCAAAAAAAAAAATTGAGAAAAAATTGTTTTTTTTTTTTTCTAAAAAACAAAAAATTGGAATAAAATTGAAAAACAAAAAAGTAAAAATTAGAATAAAATTGGACATTTGTTTCTTTTATTTTTAGTAGCTAATATTCCAACGAAGAAAAATATTTCCATGTAAAAGATTTATGCATAAATGTTGATGTTATGCCCATCTTCGTAGACGCAAAAGATTTTTAAAAATTCATGATTTTTTTAAATTTTTGGTTAAGCAGAGCAAAACCCCAATTTGCAGATTAGATAACAGAATAGTTTGTTATAATTTATTATAGCTGGAATCTTAAGGAAGAAAAGAAGGCATATTGGACGAAAATGTATGGATAAATGCAGAAGTTATGCAGCTTGTTGTGGAAGTAAGGGAATTTTATCATTTTTTATAAAGTTTTTGCTTAAATTGAATTTTTTCTTCGAATGAAGATTTCTTCTACATGAAGTATTAATTTATAACGAATAAAACAGGGCACATTTGCAAAAAAATCTATGGATAAATGTAGAATCTTTGAAGAATCTATGAATAAGTGTGGAAGTTATGCAACTTATTGTGAAAGTAAGAGAATTTTATCACTTTTTACAAAGTTTTTGCTTAAATTGATTTTTGCTTAAATTGAACAAGAAGCAAGCACTTCTACAAGAATTATTATTTTATAAAGAATAAAACATGGGATATTTATAGACAATTTATGGATAAATTTAGAAGTTCTGAAGAATCTATGGATAAATGCAGAACTTATGCTTCTTATTATGGAAGTAAAGGAATTTTATCACTTTTTACAAAGTTTTTGCTTATATCGCCTTTTGTCTCAAATGCAGACGGCATGTACTTCTACAAGAATTAATATTTTATAAGGAAAAAAACCTATTTGTAGAAAATATATGAATAACGGTGGAAGTTCTAAAGAATTTATGAATAAATGTAGAAGTTATACAACTTATTGTGGAAGTAAGGGAATTTTTATCATTTTTACAAAGGTTTTGCTTAAATTCTTCTACAAGAAGTATTAGTTTATAAAGAATAAAACAAGGGACATTTATAGAAATTTTATGGATAAATTTAGAAGTTCTGAGGAATCTATGGATAAAAGTAGATGTTATGCACGTTGCTGTGGAAGTAAAGGAATTTTATCACTTTTTACAAAGTTTTTGCTTAAATTGATTTTTGTCGCAAATGAAGACGACACGTACTTCTACAAGAAGTATTACTTTATAAAGAAGAAAAAAGGCCTATTTGTAGAAAATCTATAGATAAATTTAGAAGTTCTGAGGAATCTATGGATAAAAGTAGATGTTATGCACGTTACTGTGGAAGTATAGGAATTTTATCACTTTTTACAAAGTTTTTGCTTAATATGATTTTTGCATAAATTGAACACGACATGTACTTCTAAAAGAAGTATTATTTTATAAAGAATAAAAAAGCCTGCTTGTAAATAATCTATGGATAAATGTAGAAGTTATGCTCCTTATTGTGGAAGTAAGGGAATTTTATCATATTTTACAAAGTTTTTGCTTAAATTGAACACGACATGTACTTTTACAAGAAGTATTTAGTTTTAACAAGGGATATTTGTAGAAAATTTATGGATAAGTGTAGAAGTTTTGAAGAATCTATGGATAAATGTAGAACTTATGCTCGTTGTTGTGGAAGTAAAGGAGTTTTATCACTTTTTACAAAGTTTTTGCTTAAATTGATTTTTGTCTCAAATGAAGACGACACGTACTTCTACAAGAAATATTATTTTATAAAGAAGAAAAAAGGCCTATTTGTAGAAAATCTATGGATAAATTTACAAGTTCTGAGGAATCTATGGATAAAAGTAGATGTTATGCACGTTACTGTGGAAGTAAAGGAATTTTATCACTTTTTACAAAGTTTTTGCTTAATATGATTTTTGCTTAAATTGAACATGACATGTACTTCTAAAAGAAGTATTATTTTATAAAGAATAAAAAAGCCTGCTTGTAAATAATCTATCGATAAATGTAGAAGTTATGCTCGTTATTGTGGAAGTAAGGGAATTTTATTATATTTTACAAAGTTTTTGCTTAAATTGAACACGACATGCACTTCTACAAGAAGTATTTAGTTTTAACAAGGGATATTTGTAGAAAATTTATGGATAAGTGTAGAAGTTTTGAAGAATCTATGGATAAATGTAGAACTTATGCTAGTTATTGCGGAAGTAAAGGAATTTTATCACTTTTTACAAAGTTTTTGTTTAAATTGATTTTTTTTCTCAAATGCAGACGACATGTCCTTCTACCTGAATTATTATTTTATAAAGAATAAAATAAGGCTTATTTTTAGAATGTCTATGGAACATGTTGAGGAAAATCTATGGCTAAATGTAGAAGTTATGCACCTTTTTGTAGAAGTAAGGCAATTTGATTATTTTTTACAAAGTTTTTGCTTAAATTAAACGCGACTTGTACTTCTACAAAAAGTATTATTTTTAAAGAATAAAACAATGCATATTTGTAGAAAGAAGTTGTGGCATTTACCGAAGAAGTAAATAAATTTTAAAACTCTTATGTCATTTTACCAAGTTTTTACTTAAATTGATTTAATCACACGTGAAGAACACATGTACTCCTACAAAAAGGTCTACAATTTCTACATTTATCTATAGATTTTCTTAAAATAGTCCTCGTTTTCTTCTTTAGCCAACTGTTAAGAAATATAAGTAAAGTAATAAAATAAAAGTATGTAATTACTTTTATATTTCTTAACAGTTGGCTAAAGAAGAAAACGAGGACTATTTGATATTACTGTTATCTACTTTATAAAGTTGTTTTTTCGCGCTATTTAAATCAAAAGAAAAATCATATTTTTATAAACTCTTTTGCTTCTAAATACAAAGATGTTCAAAACTTCTACATTTATCCATAGATTTGCCATATATAGATTAGAATCTTTTCGAATTCGAATAAAAAAATAAATATTATATTATTATTGAATTATATTGAACCACGCATATAAGGCTACCAATAATACTTCAAGCCGATTCAAAAACTAAATATATGACAGCAATCTTCAAAAAGCCTTAATTCCCTAAATATTGGGGGATAGTGGATGCATTTTCAGCTAAAGTCATTTGGTTGTCGTATTTTCATTCTATTTTAGTTCCAAAAATACAATTTTGAAATTACATTGTCTCTCACGTACAAAGTGCCAGATAACCTAACTTCATGATTCTATCCATTTTGTCGTAAAAGCAACATGATAAATTACGAAATTGTAAATTGTGCCTGTATACACCGAATTCCACGATTATAGCTGCGACTATTTGGTTGGTACCAATTCTGTCCCCTTTGTACACGTTTTTTGCTAGAAGGGGAATTCACATACCAAATAGAGATGGGCGCGACTCACGTGAATTGCGTGAATCACGTGATTCATGCGTGAATCACGCGTGATCGTGAGGAACGAAAAAATGTTCGTGCGTGAATGTGCGTGAGTCTAATTTCTGCGTGAATCACGTGATTGTTTCGTGAGTCGCACATATTTATTAATTCTTTTATTTTCATTTTATTTCGTTTAAAAATTGTGAAGTATTCATTCAAAATAAAAGTCATATATAATTTTTTTCTAAAACAAAGTGTTTCAATGCCGGTATAATTTCTATTTTTATATTATTTAAGCAAACATTCCCTGCACCAACAATAGGCACTGCATTTATATGGGAAAAGCCTTAGTGTTAGTTCAATAAAAAAACAAATAAGTGATATTGGGATATATGCTTTGATTTCTACTTCGATTTTTTACTTATTTTGCGTTAAACTATAGGATATATCACACTGTAAACTTAAAAATATGAATTTAAGACAAACATCGCAAACGTAGAGTGATTTAAATAATATAATTTTCGGATTTGCGCGGCGTTACTCATATCGATTTAGAATGTATATATTATTTTCTTTCTGGAAATTGTTTGCGTGATTTACGTGAATCACGCGTGATCGTGAGCAAAATTAATTTTACTCACGTGAGCGTGCGTGAACTATATTTATGCAAAATTTTGACGTCCTAGCTCCTTTCGTTTAGATGTTAGCATGCTTTCAACAGACGGACGGACATGGTTAGATCGTCTTAGAATTTTATGACGATCGAGAATATATATACTTTATAGGGTCTTTAATACTGCAGAATATTAGAATTCTAATTTCTATCTTGAATAGGTTAGTTTACGATCCGGTCGATATGTCAAGGGGTTACAAACGGAACGACAAACTTAGTATATACCCTCATCCTGTAGTAGAGGGTATAATAATAAAAATGTTTTCTTCTCTTCCTCTATTGAAACGAAGAAATTGTGAATATTTTTCTTAAAAAATCAATTTTTTAGGTTTATTTTTCCAGTTTTATGAATTAAGGGATTCCCATATGAGGTATCAAAAAACAAAAATGTTTTCTTCTCATCCTCTACTGAAATGAAGATATTGTGGTTATTTTTCTAAATCACATTTTTAGAATTTATTTTCCCCGTTGTTGAAATTCTGGGATTTTTATATGAGGTATCACAAAATAAAAATGTTGTCTTCTCATCCTCTATCGAAATGAAGAAATTATGGCAATTTTCAAAAAAATCTAATTTTTTGTATTTATTTTCCCCGTTTTAGGAACTGTGAGAATTTTATGTGCGGTATCACAAAATAAAAATGTTTCTTCTCATCCTCTATAGACATGAAGAAATTTTTCTGAAAAAAAAATCGCATTTTTGGAATTTATTTTCCCCGTTTTAGGAATTGTGGTATCTCCGTATGAGGTATCACAAAATAAAAATGTTTTCTTTTCATCCGCTATCGAAATGAAGAAATCGCCATTATTTTCTAAAAAAATCACATTTTCGGAATTTATTTTTCCCGTTTTAGGAATTGTTGGTTTTCACAAAATAAAAATGTTTTCTTCTCAATCTCTATCGAAATGAAGAAATTGTGGTAATTTTTCTAAAAAAAATCACATTTTTGGAATTTACTTTCCCCATGTTAGGAATTGTGGGATTTTTATTGAGATATCACAAAATAAAAATGTTTTCTTTACATCCTCTACTGAAATTAAGAAATTGTTATTATTTTTCTAAAAAGTGCATTATTGGGATTTATTTTCCCCGTTTTAGGAGTTGTGGGAGGTATCACAAAATAAAAATGTTTTCTTCTCATCCTATATAGAATTGTAGAAATTGTGTTTATTTTTCTAAAAAAAATCTCATTTGTGGGATTTATTTTCCGCCTTTTAGGAATTGTGGGATTTTTATATGAGGTATCACAAAAAAAAAATGTTTTTTTTTTCGAAATGAATAAATTGTGGTTATTTTTCTCCAAAAAATCGAATTTTTGGAATTTATTTTCCCCGTTTTAGGAATTGTGGGATCTCCATATGAGGTATCACAAAATAAAAATGTTTTCTTTTCATCCGCTATCGAAATGAAGAAATTGAGATTATTTTCTAAAAAATCACATTTTTGGAATTTATTTTCTCGTTTTAGGAATTGTTGGCTTTTTATATGAGGTATCACAAATAAATTGTGGTTATTTTTCCAAAAGAAATCTCATTTGTGGGATTTATTTTCCCCGTTGTTGAAATTGTGGGATTTTTATATGAGGTATTACAAAATAAAAATGTTTTCTTCTCATCCTCTATTGAAATGAAGAAATTGTGGTTATTTAAAAAAAAAATCACATTCTTGGAATTTACTTTCACCTTTTTAGGAATTGTAGGATTTTTATATTGTCCCCCTTTTAGGAATTGTGGGTTTTTTATATCTTGTATTAAGAAATAGAAATGTTTTCTTCTCATCCTCTATTGAAATTAAGAAATTGTGATTATTTTCCTAAAAAATCTCTTTTGCCGGATTTATTTTCCCCGTTTTGGGAATTGTGGGATTTTCATATAAGGTATCAGAAAATACTTTTTTTTTCGAAATGAAAAAATTGTGGTTATTTTTCTAAAAAGTCTCTTTTTTGAGATTTATTTTCCCCGTTTTAGGAATTGTGGGAAATTTTATTTGAGGTATCACAAAATAAAAATATTTTATTCTCATCCTCTGTCGAAATGAATTATCCTGAATCACATTTTTCAACTTTATTTTCCCCATTTTAGGAATTGTGCGATTTTTATATAAGGCATCACAAATTAAAAATGTTTCCTTTTTATCCTAAATTTTATCCTAATTTTTAAATCCCATAATTTTGGTCCCCAACCACACTTGGTGATTTCAAGAATATCTATGAATGTGTGGAAACCCCCAGTCCTTGACATAAATCTGTAAATGTTTCAATGCCAATCCTAATACAAAGAAAGTACCTGCGAAAAACCCTCTGAACAACAATTATGTGGAATTTCATTAAATAAGTAATAATTTAAAAAAAAATGAATAAAATGTGAAAGTGCAAAATCTTGTGAATCTGCTGCTCAAATAAATGAAAAACAGCCTCAATTACACAAACGTATTTTAATGTAGACTTAATTAAAAAATACAATATTCAAACACTTGTGTGGCAAAATCTCTAACCAGACGGCATTCGGGGAGCTGTTGCTGCTGCTGCGGGCGTTGGTTTTTAGCAGTAATGAAATTATTAAAAATCTTCCTCATTTAATTTGAATGCAATTCAAGGCACGAGTCCTTCAACCAATACACGCACGCGCACACCAACACACACTCACGCACACAGTCACACGTAGTTGACTGTTGATGTCCCATACATCTGGGCACGCACATCCTTTTGTACATGGGATACTTATGTATGTATTTACTGTGCCAGAACAATAGCAACAAGAACAACACCAACAACAACTAATAAATAGGACGACAACAAAAACCACAATATTATGCATATGGTAAGTACACGTGTTATTAAATATTCACATATACATATGTTCATACACACAGATACATAAACAGATAGAATACATGCCCAGCAGCGGAAGGAGGGAATTTGTAGGGCCGCTAAAAGGCCTGTATAGACTTTCCTGGAGGAAAGTCATTCTTGGAGGCTGGAGTGTACAGGATTGCTGCATTTCCCAATCTTCAAAAATAAATAAATAAAATTGAAACTTCTTTGTAGTATGAGATATACAAATATTTTTTCTAATTTCAAGCAAGTTTTTTCTAGTTTTGAAGAAAATTGTCAAATCTTAAAAAATATTTATTTTTTCTTATTTATTTTTTATAAACAAAAAATACTTTCAATTTTTGTTAAATAATTGTTATTAATAGTTAATTGTGTCATTGAGACGCTCCACAAGTTTCATGAGCGTCAAGTTTTACATTTCATGTAAAATTTGAAATATTTTTAATTTCAACATTAATCACGTTTATAATTGTTTTAGAGTAAGTACAAGGAATACCATCATGAAACTTTTAAAGCGTCTCACTGACTCTATTAGCTCTTAATAAAATTTAGTTTACGAAAATTGAGGGTATATTTTTCCGTTTATAAAATAAAAAAAAATAAAATAAAAATAAATATATTATTTTTTTTTTTTTAAATTGGACAATTTTCTGTATAACTAGAAGAAGTCAGAAGAGGCCCACCCAGCGTGCCTGTTTGGTATGGCATATATGAATGATAGGAGAATATCTTAGATGGCTTCAGGGCTTTTTAAGATTAAAGTTAATTCAAACAAGTAAGAAGACGTTAAGTTCGGCCGGGCCGAATCTTATATACCCTCCACCACGGAGTGCATTCCACAGTATTACCAGCAGATTAAAGGATGTCGACTTTACATAGAATTACAGTACCATATTACGAAAATTGTGATATTTTTATGCACATTACTATATTTGTTTACTATTTTAAACTATAATGTATACTTATGCGCACTGTTTAAAATCGACTACTATATATAAATAAAATGCTGTAATTGTGAAAGTGAACATGCCTAAAAATTAGGCGATTGTCAGTCGCCATTAGGAAGAAGCATTTTCAGATACAGACAAAGTGATAAGAAAAGTATAAATTTCAAAGATATCCCCATTCGCCCCATCCTCCGCCCAAATGTACAAATTTCGAAAAAAAACCCTTTTTTCGAGAATGTATACACCAAATTTCATGATTTTTCATCTTCAGCAATTTGGTAGGTCCCATTTTTATCCCTCTTTTTCAATTATATCCCTTAAAAGTACGAATTTCGAAAAATCCCTCTATTTTACGTGTATATGCAATTAGAGGGATATACACACCGAATTTCATGATTCTAGCCGTTGTCACATCATTGGTACCATATGTTATCCCTTTTTGTCCCATTTCGCCCGCTAAATCTTTTATTTTTTTTGTGGTGCTTCCAAGCTACAAGAGGAATGTCCGCAACAAATTTTAACTGTATGAAAATCAGAAATTTAATTAATAAGCCAAGGCTACCTATATTTGTATACTATGTATATATATAAAGGAAATAATACTTCAATTCATAAAGTAAAATAAAGGTAAAGTAATAAAATAAAGGGAGCAATCATAAATACCCTAAATATTGGGGGATAGAGAGTGTATTTTCAGCTACAGTCGTTTGGTTGGTTGTATTTCCATCCTACTTTAATTTCAAAAGTATACATTTTGAAAATACCTTATCTCTCACGTACAACTTCATGATTCTACCATTTTTTGTCGTAAAAGCAACAAAATAAAGTACGAATTTGGAAAAAAAAATATTTTACGTGTCAGTCAGAGGAATTTATACTCCGAATTCCATGATTTTATCAGCGGCCATTTTGTTGGTACCATTTTTATCACCTTTTTTGCATTTTACCTCTTAAAAGTACGACTTTCGAAAATCTATGTATTTAACGTGTCTATGCAATTAGAGGGATGTACACACCGAATTTCATCATTCTAGCTGTATCCTTTTAGTTGGTACCATTTTTATCCCTCTGCTCCCATTGAACGAATTTGGAAAAAGCTTTTTATTCTTCGTGTCTACTCAGTCAGAGGAATGTATACAGCGAATTTCATGGTTCTAGCTGCATCCATTTGTGTGGTACAGTTTTTATCCCCTTTTTCCATTTTACACCCTAAAAGTACGAATTTCGAAAAATTCTTTTATTTTATGTGTCTACGCAATCAGAGGAATATATAAACCGAATTTCATTATTCTAGGCGCAGCCGTTTGATTGGTACTATTTTTATCCCTCTATCCCCATTTAACCCCTTTAAAGTACGAATTTAAAAAAAATACTTTTATATTACGAATCTACTCTATTAGAGGAATGTAAACGCCAAATTTTGTGTTTCTATCTGTTGTCGTTTGATAGGTACCATTTTTATCCCTTTTTGTCTCATTTCGCCCCCTTTTATGCTATAAAGGGAATGCGCATTGCAAATATCAAGTAAATACAAGCTAATATGCTGAAATACTCTAAATATTAGGGGTATTTTCAGTCCTTATGCGAGAAAAATTTTTACCTCTGGGCCGATTTCGTCCACTTTCAATCCCAACCGATCTACATCCATAAGACACTTTTAGGAAAAATTTCAACCTCCTAGCTCATTTCGTTCGGCCGCTATCGTGCTTTCAACAGACAGACGGACATGGCTATATCGTCTTAGAATTTTACCACGACCCAGAATATATATACTTTATGGGGTCTCCAATGAACATTTCAAGGTGTTACAAACGGAATGACAAAGTGAATATACCCCCATCCTGGAGGTGGAAGGTATAAAAAGTAAATAAAATTACCTTCCAAATAAGGTATAGTACATCGTATTTCAAGGAGTTACATGCGATTGAATGATCACACCTCTTTGAAATAAATATAATTTCACCATTGTTAAATTGGTCATAATTTGTGATTTTTTTTCTAAGTTTTTTTCCAAATATAAATCATATTTAAGAGAAGAATACAAACACAAACCTTCGAAATAATCCAAGCTATCGAGGTCAATAAACGTCCCGCTTAACATTGAATGACTCTTGAATGAACTTGATTCATTTTCTTATCGAAAATACTGGTAGTAATTTGGTCTTGGATCCTGGGAAATTTGTGACCGAAAAAATATTTATTTAAATTTATTTTATTGTCTGCATTGAGTCATACTGATGCACAAAATAAACGCAAAAATGAAAACTTTTTTAAAGGAAATTTCGTTAACCCCATAGTTCGATAAAGCGTACTGTGTAAACAGTAAGAAACAGCTAAATAAATTAAAATTAATATTTGTACTATCATCTTGGTTATAAGTTCTTTATTTATCCATAAATGTCCGTCAAATAGGAATTATTTTCCTTGCAATCGATACATTGTGTCTTCTGTATTGCAAATAATTTCTAATAAAAAATAATATCGTTTTCGAGTTTAGGACACCAAAATACGTACGTCAGCTTAACCATAAAATGGTTGTAAACTATTGTAATTAATGACTTAATGCAAAAAAGTGATAATTTTATCAGGCTCATATCTTGATTTACTCTCTGAGGCAAAGTTGTAGCTCTTGTCAGAAAGAACAAAAATTGTGAACATATAAAATCAAAAAATTTCATCTTTAAGGTCAAAATAGCAACTGTCGTCGAACAAATCTTATAGGCTGTGCGTAGGTAGCGTATACGTGCTGTTGAATTAGGATAATATCACTGATATGCACTGTGGTCGGACTGACCATTAACAGAAACAGTCCAGCAAAATATATTTTTCCTACCTAAACCGTGTTAAGAATCATTCCTAGGAAGTTCATATGTTCTAAAAAGTTGTTTACTGAGATCTTAGGTACATTTTTGTAGTTGATTGATTCCTTGAATTTTGAAAGGTTTGATACCTATGGACCTGCACAAGGGGAAAATGTTAAAAAAATCGATTTTTTTATTTTTTTTTGCTATTCTGACCTTGAATATGAAGTGATTTTTAATTTTATATGTTCTTTATGATAAGAACTACAACTTTGCCGCAGAGAGTAAATCAAAATTCCAAACGGTTTGTAAGATATGAGCCTGAGAAAATGATCACTTTCTGCAAAAATGACACCGATGCCCCAAATCTTTGGGGTGCATAAAAAAGTGCATGACTTTGGGCAAAACTTGGAGACTTCGGTCTTTTTGTATGATATTTTAGCACGTAGTGGTGTTCGTATATGGTTATATTTTTTCGTGTTGCACTGTGTTACTTTTTAAGAGTGTATGTTTTGGTAAATGTTTCTAGTTTACCTATAGTCGAGATGTCTGCATTTTTGGGACATCACAGTCCATGGTAGCTATTTAAATTCATTAAAATCGGATTATCTCTTTATAAACTGCATTTATTTACTTATATTATTGGAATTTTCATAAATATCTACTTTCATAATATTCTTCATAATTCAAAAAATATATAAAAATATTTCAAAGAATAATTTAGTAGCTTTAGAAAAATCATCTTAATGCAATTTCCCTAGGGAGCTCACAGAGAGAGTACTGAATTTTAAATAGACAGGCAAGCTCAACGTGCTCCCTCAATGTTACTCGTTAATTTTTCGCTCCATAACAATGACATGGACCATTCACTATACAACGAATATAATAAATAAACACACAGACAGACAGACAAGAACATATCCAGCCACAACAACAGAGGCGGATCCTTAAATAACCATTTGGGGGGCCAAATGATAATTATTTCGGTCAAAGCAATTGAATTGCATGTCTATCGACCACTATTATCCCTTTGATGTGGCCATCAAGGGACATCCTCCTACTCCTACTACTACTCCTACTCCTCCTCACACATTTGACTCTGGCGTGAACCTGGTACCGCCCTTGTCCTTTTCATACTTTCTAGGATCTTGAAGTCAAAGTGTGTGCGTGCATATTTCCCCCATATGTTCATTAGGTACAGGGGACACACACACACACTCATGGCAGTTGCTGCCTGCTCTTGTTAGTGAATAGCATAATGAAAGTAATGTCCTTTTTACTGCTGTGTGTGAGTGTGTGTGTGCAAGTGCGTGTTTGTTCTCTTTTGGTCATTTCATTTTGGGTAGGTGTTTGTTAGCAAACTTTGTACTTCCTGTTGAATTTTCTCTAATTACGTTTCTTGGCGATGGGATTATAGCCTGTAAGTGTTATACGCTAGGGTGGAGGGGGAATGGGGGACTGTAATAAAGTTTTGGGAACTGAATGATGATACACCATGACCAAAGTTATAGTTATCAAAAAAAAAAAGAAAACATAATAACATACATACATACTTACATTTATCTATCTATCTATATATAGTTGGTAGTGAAGTTTTTTTTTTATTTTTATCCCTCCGTGTGTAGGCGTTCATTTCCTGTGTAATAGCCAGGCATTTTCATCAAAAAGAGTTCAGCAAAACTTTTTGTGAATATCTACTGCGTACGAAGGTATGCAGTGCATGTTGTTTGCCCCCTCGACAATTTATAGATTTAGTTAGTTGCACCACATAGCCAGAGGTCTGCTGAGAATAGTCTTCAACAGAAATCACAAGCGGCAGCATATAGTCAGCCTTCACCTTTTTTCGCAGTTAACTGGTTACTGGCGGGATAATATTTCACGGGAAACAATGAATAGTAGCAGTCCAAAAATGTCAACATAAAATAGTTTTATGAAGAAAATGATGATGGGATATAAATTTCATGGGTTAATTCCTGTTCAGGAGTTAATTCCATTTTATTGCTGACACTCAACCTATAAGTACGGATAAAATGCGCTCAAATCACAAAAGGTGCTGACTAAGTTTATGGTCGAAAATTTCAAACTTTCGATTGGATACATCAGTTAGGAACTAGGAATACGTAGGGTTGCCAAGGATGACAATATTTATAGTAATTTTCATATTAATTCTTATATTTACTCAAGGCTGATCATGCGCACAGCTTTTAACCTTCAGCTTTTAACAGACTGGTTCATCAAAGATTCTCTGAAAATGAAATGGAAAATGCCAAAAAAAATCCCAACACAGTTTAACTTCATTCTGATGGAATGGACATTCATTTCAGAGAAGAAATTTATTTCTATAAAAAAATTGTATTAAAGCCAGAGCTATGCAACATGAAATATTAAACAAGCGCACCGTCACATTCGTCCTTCGTGGCATGGACTTAAAAATGCACAAACCAATTTGCATAGAACATTTGGAAGCAATATTTCGAGTGTGTGTGTTTTGTGTATGACAAGGCAAGGCAAAGGTTGATGAAGTTGGAGTTTTAAACACTCTTAAATATTCAATGAGGACTTAACCTTTAGAAAATTTAAAACTTCATCTCATAACAAGTTGTCTGTTCATCATTCTTCCTTTCCATTGAAATTTGTGACAGAGAAAATATTAAAAATGAGCTTCCACAAAATTCATAGAAAGTAGAGCACAGATTTGTCCCAGAAATCGTTAAAATTGCTAAAAGTAGAAGAAGGTGGAGAATTCTAGAAATTACCTTTATCCTGGAAAATCGCAAAATTCCTAGGAAAAGAGAGAAAATACCAAGTGTGAGCGTTGTAGTAAACAATGCTCAAAATTCCTAGAATAAAGAGCGAAAGTCCAAAAAAAAGTACTCGAAATTCGTGTAAGAAAACCAAAAAAATCCTAGAAAGTGGGGAAAATCCCAGAAAAACTTAAAGTTTGGAAAAAATTTAAAAAATGAGAAAATTTTAAAAACTAGATTAAAAAATGCGATTCCTTATAGAAAATTCACAATATCCCTAAAAATAGGTGAAATCGCAGAAAAATGTCGTAGTTGAAAAAAAATCCCAAAATTCTTAGGAAAGAGAGAGCAAAAGTTCCACAAAATCACAGACTTGTCAAAGAAAACCTCAAAATTCTTAAAAATGAAGGAGAAATTCTTAAAAATGAAAAATTTTCAAAATTTCCTCATAGAAAATCCTTAATATTCCTTAAAATGGATGGAATCTCAAACCAAATGTCCTAGTTGTAAAAAATTACCAAAAGTCTTAGTAACAAGATAGAGAAAGTACCAAAAAAAACATGAGATTCGTCAAAATACCTTAAAATTCTTAGAAATGAGGGAGACAAATCTAAAAAAATTCGTGAAAATTTTCCAAATTCCAAAAATGGGGGGAAACTAAAAACGTACTCCATGAAACGAGGGAGAAAATCCCAAAAAAGAGTTTCCTCGTAAAATTGAATGAAATCTCAAGAATTGGACTAATTGTAGAAATAAAGGGCGATTCCAAGAGTGAAATTAGCGCTAGTCACCAAATCCTCGAAATATCCAAACAAATTGGGGACTCCAAGATTGAAATTAGTCATAGTGTACTAAATCCTTAGAAAATATTGAGAAAATTCTCAAAATTTGATTCCTCTTAAAAGATATGCAAAATTCCTAAAAATAGAGGGAATCTCAAGAAAATAATCTCCTTGAAACGTAGAATAAAACCACAAATTCATTGTATAAAATCCCACAGATTCTTAAAAATTAGTGGAATCCCGAAAAATGACCTAGTTAAAGATAGAGAAAAACCTAAAATTCCTAGAAGAAGGGGGAAGTTGAAAATCATTCGCCATGGAAATCTTCGAAAAAGGGGGTATTCCAAAAATTGAATATGTCAAAATCCTAGAGGGCGAATATTCTAAAAAGGGTGAACTTTAAAAAAATGGCCTCGTTGTAGAAAATCCTCTAATTTCTAGTAAAGGGAGAGCGCAAATACATAATCATGGAAAATCCCAAGACTCCTAAAAAAGGAAAAAATCCCAAAACTCTTTGAAAAAAGGAGAAAATTCCAAGAGTGAGATTCTTCACTGAAATTGTCAATACACCTAAAAAGAAGAAAATCCAAAAACTCCTAGAAAAAAGAAGAAAATCCCAAGAGTGAATTGTAGTAAATCCTAGAAAAGTTTGAGAAAATCGATAAAATTTTATAATACAAAAATTCCAAAAAATCCCTGGTAAAGACGAATAAAATCGCTGAGATTTCTCCTGGAAATATAAAAATTCCTAGAAAGAAGCAGAATATGGCAGAAATGTGTCATAGAAATTTCCCAAAATGAAAACAGTCATATACAATCCCAAAATTCCAAAAAAAAACGTGGGAAATACCAAAAAATTAGCTTTGCCTTAAATAGTCGTAAAATTCATATGTATAAGATAGTGACAAATCTCAGAATCTCGTCATAGAAATTATATAAATTGACCAAATGGGGAAATCCAATAAAAAATTCTAGATAATATGCAGAAAATAGCAGGGATTCATCATAGAAAATTCAAAAATTCCTAGAAAAGACGGACAAAATTCCAAAAATAATACTCGACATAGAAATTCTCAAACTTCTTGAAAATTCTAAAAATGAGATTTGTCGTTGAAATTCCCGTACATTCCTAGAAAGTGGAAGAAAATCTCAGAATTCGTCATATAAATCCTCAAAATTCTTAAAAATGGGGGGGGGGGATAGATACCAAAATCATAGAAAATCCAACAAAACCTAGAAAAGGGAGAAAAATCCAAAAACTAACTCCGGGTTCCAAAAATTCCTAGAAAATTGAAATCTTCAAAATTCACAAAAATTCGATTCGTTATAGAAAATAATAATTCTCAAAATGCTGGATTTCATGCCAGATTTCATCATATAAATCCTCAGAATTCTTAAAATGGAGGAATCAGAAAAAATGGATATTCTTATTCCTAGAAAAGTGGTAGAAAATTAGAAAAACCAACTCAGTCATAGACAATCCCAAATTTCATAGTATCTACCAAAAATGAGTTTCATCATAGAAATCCCCAAGATTTGCTGAAGATTAGAGAATCCCAAAAAGAGCTTCATCATGGACAATTCCTAGAAAATTCCCGAAATTTTCAATAGAAATCTTCAAAAATGGGGGAATCCCAAAAAATGTGTGATGTGTTATAGCAAATCCTATAATTCTTAAAAAAAAAGTGATAGAAAATCCCACAATTCTTCATAGAAATCTTAAAATTTTTAAAAAATTTCTTGTCATTTATTTTGGTTTAAGACCATAGGTTGTGCTGAAGTCTTCAGCAGAACCCAAAAATTAGCAAAAAAGGCAAAGTGAGACCTTTATTGTTGCAGCTAAAAGTTGACTGCGCAGTTTCGATGGGCGCTACCCCATCTCATCAGAACTTTCGCAACGAATGTATGTCTTTGACTTAAATCAGTACCAGCGGTCACATATTTCAAAAATTTTTAAAAAATGGGGAAATCCAGAAATGTAGTTCGTCATAGTAATTCCTAGGAAAAACAGTGACAATTCTAAAAAAATAGCAATAATGAACTTCGTCGTGGAAAAATGAGATTCATCAAGTAATCTCCAAAATGTTCTGAAAATTCGAACTTCATCATAGAAAATTCTTGGAAAAGATGGAGAAATTCTCAAAAATTAACTAATAATTTGTTATTAAAGAGTGATTTTTTTGAGGTTAGGATTTTCATGCATTAGTATTTGACAGATCACGTGGGATTTCAGACATGGTGTGAAAGAGAAAGATGCTCAGTATGCTTTGACATTTCATCATGAATCGTCTTACAAACGAACAACGCTTGCAAATTATTGAATTTTATTATCAAAATGCGTGCTCTGTTAAGAAAGTTCATTGCGCGCTTCCATTTTATGGTCAGTTTAATCGACCCACTGAAGCGGCTATTCGGGCTATTGTGACTAAATTTCGCACCAAATTTACATTGTTGGACATTAAACCACCAACACGCTTACGTAGAGTGCGAACTGAAGAAAATATCGCAGCTGTATCGGCCAGTGTTAATGATGACCACCAATTTTCGATTCGTCGCCGTTCGCACCAATTGGGTCTCTGTTACTCAAAAACGTGGAAATGCCAAAATTGGACTAAGCGGATGGACCACCTAAGACGCAGCCGCGGTCAACATTTAAATGAAATTATCTTCAAAAAGTAAATGTCATGGACCAATCTAACGTTTCAAATAAAGAACCGATGAGATTTTGCAAATTTTATGCGTTTTTTTTTAAAAAAAGTTATCAAGCTCTTAAAAAATCACCCTTTATAAGGAGGAAATCCCTCAAATAACACCAAATTACCAAAAAAATGAACAGATTTCAAAAATGAGATAGCCATAGTCATGGAAAATCCGAAAATTCCTAGAAATTTTCACTGGGATCATTGAAAAAAATGAGGTTTGTCATAAAAAATCCCAGAAATTTCATGAAAATTAGATAATCTCAAAAAGAGCTTCATCTAGAATATTTAGCGCCCCATGATTCGTCATAGTCATATTCATCATAAAAAATACAATATTTTCTAAAAAAAAGAGGAAGAAAATCCCAGAATTCATCATAGAAATCCTCAAAATTCTTCATTATTTCATCCCCGAATTTTTTCTCTGGTAAATTAAAAAATTGGATATACAGGAGTATATATGACGAAGTATTGGTCTAAATATGGCATCTAATGAGTTTTGTCGTTATATTTTGAAATATTTCTGCATAAAAAATAAAATAAAAAAATAAAAATAAATTTTTGTACAAGAATTTTAATTCCAAAAAAAATCATATAATATATTGATATATTAGACTTCAGTTTGATTTTCGCCTTCCTACGTAGTACCAATTTACTGAATTAGTTGTTTTTGAATAACATTTGTTATATATTTACACAAAAATAAAAAATATTAACTCTGAAAAATATTTGAAAGATTTTAAAGGACAAACTCGTAATGTTGTTTATAAGCAATATTGGGCCGAAAGGGTTAAAAAGGAAAATGTAGTTCCCAAAAAATTGTAGATTCGCCATCGAAATGGGATCCATCATAGAAATTCCCGAAAGCTCCTGAAATTGAAGAATCCCCCAAAAAATCTTCATCGTAGAAAACTCCTAGAAAAAAGGGAGAAATTCTGTTAAATTAACTTCGTCATAGAAAATTCCAAAAATACAAGATTATTGGGGTATATAAGGAAATCCCCAAAATGAGATTCGTCATAGAAATCTACAAAATTCACAAAAATGGGCGGATTTCAAAAATTCGATTAGTCATAAGAAATCCCAATATTGTTCATTTCTAAACTTCGATCCCAATGACCTGGTTCTCCATACAAAATCCCAGAGTTCCTAAACAATGAAAAGAAAACTTCCCAGAGAGACTTGCACAAAGGGAGTAAAATGAAATTCATCAGAGAAATCACAAAATTACATGACAATCCGAATATTTAGGGAAATCGTAAAAAGTGCTTCATCATAGAAAATTCTATAATTCCTAAAAACGAAGTAGAAAATCCCAGAAATCATCATAGATAAAATTCTTAAAAAAGGAATTCCAAAAATGTAGTTCCCAAATGGAGATTTTAAAAAATTGCATGATCTCAAAAATTGGATTCATTATATAAATTCCTATAATTTTCAAAAATGATCTTTGTCATAGAAAATCACAAAATCCAAAAATATTGGGAATAAAATGAGATTAATCATAGAAATGTACAAAATTCCAAAAAATCAATCATTCAAAAAGGAGATTAGTCAAGGAAAATACCAAAATCTCTAATACCTAAACTGGCTTTCCGATGACCAGGTTCTCCATACAAAATGACAGAGTTTCTAAACAATGAAAAAAGCTGCCCGGAGAGACTTTCACAAAACCATGTGGAGATGAAAACCTATGCTAGTAAACCATCAATCATTTATTTCTAAGCCCATCGTCTTCGTCCGCCCTACCGGCCCTCTGCTGGCCATCTACAGTTTGTTCTACCAAGCCAGGAGTTACATAATTCCCTATCGTTTTACTAGCAGCTTTTATCCTCTGATTATACTTTCGTTTGTATTTATGTGTGTACATTAAGGCAGGTCGATTTTCTTTCGCACAAACAGAAACAGACAGACGGAAATTGATAGATCGTCTTAGAATTTAAAGTTTATTTCCAATGACTAGAAATTCATCTTAGACCTATTGTTTTTTGGAGAAATGTTCTTAGAATTTTCCGCAATTTTCGTTTTTTTCCACCCATACAAATTAACCTGACCTAGTGTACATAACTAAGAATGCCTCTTTCCTTACTCCACTCAGTGTTGTTTGCCAGCCTGTTGCCGTTCTTTGGCCAAAGGGAACATCTGCTTGTTGCAGCAAAAGATCTTGGCTCATTTCCTCTTGACCGTTACGATGACAGCCGTTCATTTTTTATCTGTGAGACAGGCTTTATTTGCCACATCATCACTTAAAACAAATGGCAAAGGCAAGTTCTAGTACAAACCGAGTACATAGATATTTACATAGATATGTACATACATATACGAGTATAGTATAAATATGTGTATATATAAATAAGAGTGTATGTATTAAGACAAAGTCTATGCATCCTTGGGCTTAACTATTGCAGTGCTGCAATAGAAATGCGTAGGGATTTGCAGTAGTGACTCCGGAAATACTAATTTACATTTTGTTTTAAGCTTCGGTTATTTTTTAGGAGTACTTTAGACTCGAATAAATATTATTTAAATTTATATTTTTTAATATTTATAATTATTTATTTTTCTATAATGTTATTATTCACCTATATTTTAAGACAGAAGCATCCGATCGAGCCCAATATTTCAAGAAAAAATATTTTTTACCAAAAAATTCCAGACATTAAAGAGATTGATCATTGAAATTCTGAAAAAATTGTGTGATCCTAAAACGGAGATTCATTACCAAAATTTCCTGAAAAGTGGAGAATCCCAAAAAGAGCTTCATCGTAGAAAATCCCTATAAAAGGTCCAAAATTTTCGAAATTGGAACCACAAAAATTAAAAAAAAATATTGTCAAAATTTATTTAAAATAAATATTAAATAGCTTGGATTTATTAGTGCTTTCCAACATTTTTTAAAATAAATTATGAGTGTGTCTTAAATATAATGTGATTCAGGCAAATAAGTTGCTGTTGGCAATTATTTTTCTGGCCACTAACCTAAGTTAGTGGAGGGAGACCTCTGTCCGGCAGGCTCTTCTGCTTTACACTTCCATCATTTGTCCTGTTGGCCAGGCAACCATATAAGTTGATTGGCGAATATCTTGGCTAACTCCCGAAGAGATGGCTTGATGTTTGCTCTTTAATTATGAACAGAGTCCATGGACTTTAAACTATTGCCAGAGCCCCACTTTGATCATATATACATATGTACATTAGGATGTCTCAGGCTATAAGGGTGATTTTTATTTTATTTTTATTTTTTAATCAATATTTGATTTGAACTGGGATATTTTCCTGGCTCAAGACCGTTTTGAATCTATATTTTTGTAATTGATCCCAATAGCTGAATTAACAAATATATATCGATCAGATAACGAAAAAATGATGTACATAAAAATTACTATTGAAGCTATTTTTTGCAAATTCCAGAGTGTGTTTTTCAGAAGTTTCTGATATACATATCTGGCAAAATAATATTCGTCATAGAAATTCGCAAATTTCTTATTTTAAAAAATAGATTTGATGTTGAAAATCCCTACGCTACTGGAAGGAAGAAGAAAATCTCAGATTCGTTATATAAGACCTTCAAACTCCTAAAAATGTTGGGGAAAATACCATAGGAAATCTAACAAAACCTAGAAGAGGGAGAAAATTCCAAAAAGCTAACTCAGTCACAGACAATCCCAAAAAATTCTTAGAAAAGAGCGGTGATTTTTCATAAAAATCTTCAAAATTCTTTAAAAAGGAATCCAAAAAATGAGATTCGTTATAGAAAATCCACTAATGAATAAAGAGGTGGAAAATCCCAGCATTCATCATGTAAATTGCCAAAATTCTAACTAAAAGGGGAACCAAAAAAACTTCGCATGGAAAATCCAATAATTCACATAATAATAAATCATTGTAGAAAATTTCTAGAATAGTCCCGAAATTTATAATAGAAATTTCAGTGCATCGTCATAGAAAATCCAATAATTCAGAAAAAAGTGAAGGAAAATCAAGTAATTCGTCAAAGAAATCCTTAAAATTCTTAAAAATGAGGGAATTTCAAAAAAGTGTTTCGAATAGAAAATCCAGTAATTCCTAGAAAAGGAGTCAAAAATAAAAAAAAAAAAAACAAAAAAAAATTCGTCTGACAACCCCAAAATTTCATTGAAAAGTGTGAGAAACTCCCAAAAAGAGATTTATCATAGAAATCCCCAAAATGCTCTGAAAATAGAGATTCCAAAATAGAGCTTCGCCATATAAAATTCCTATAAAAACTCCGAAAGTTCCAATAGAAATCTTCACAATTCTGAAAAATGAGGGATTTCCAAAAACGTGCATCTTTGTAGAAAATCCCAAAATTGGTCATAGAAATTTTCAAAAATGGGGAATCCAGAAATGTAGTTCGTCATAGAAAATCCCAAAATTCCTAGGAAAGACGGCGAAAATCCTAAAAATGCGCAAAAATTAACTTCGTCGTGGACAATCACAAAATTCATAGAGTTTCTCTCTCTAGCAGAGATGTGTCTTAAAATTTCAAAAAATTTGGTGATTGCAAAAATGATATTCATCCTCAAAATTTCCTGAAAATTAGAACTTCATCGTAGAAAATTCATAGAAAAGCGGGAGAAATTCTCAAAAATTAACTTTGTCATAGAAACTAGAAATTCTAAGAATACAGGGAGGAAGTCACTGAAATAACACAAAATCTACAAAATGACATTCATAGAAATCTAAGAAATTTCCAAAATTGGGCGGATATCAAAAATTCGACTAGTCATAAAAAATCTCAAAATTGGCCATTTCTAAAAAAATCCCAACTCCAGAGTTCGTAAAATTACGAAACAAAACTCTACCAAGAGAATATATGGAAGTAAAATTAATCTCATTTTCAGAGAAATTCACAATATTTCATGAAAATTAGAAAATTTTTGATCATAGAATATTTAAAGTCTTGATATATGCATCTATATTTAATAGAATGCAAATTTATTTACAAATGGCATGGTGACATTTATTACTTGGCTGCAGACTACCACGATCATGATTTCGACCATGTCAAAAGTCTTTTCAAGTGGCTTCTTAAAAACGGAATTAAAAAATGGATGAAAAAAAATGTATCAACAAATGTTTTATTTTTTTAATTTTCATGTGTATTTATTTTTAAAAAATATTATTTAATTTTTCTAATAAATTTCAATATTTTTTTAAAATAAAAAAAATATTTTTTGTGACACCCTAATGTACACATACATAAATACTCGTATGCAGTATATATATTCTCACACAGGTACATAGCCTCATCCTTGCACAATGTTATGTTGGTTATGGGCTTCATGGTTGCGTTTAAGGGTGTTAGTTGCACTTGGACTCTCCTCAATGGCGATGCACTCAGTTATGCCTATTTTCGATTTTACACATACACACAGAGACACTCACACACACTCATATACATTTGTTTATTTGTGCAGAATATGTTTCTATCTGCGAGTGTGTGTGTCCTTTTATGTTTGTTTGTGTACAATTCTCAATTTTTCTTTAGTCCTTTTTGCTGCTGCTGCCGCTGCAGCTGTTTTTGCAAGGAAGTGTTACATGTATAACAGATAATAGATGAGTGTGTCTGTGTGTACATGCATATATGTATACAGAATTGCACAAATACTGAATGGATACCAGGTTGGTATGAACATTCTGGTGAAGGTCAAAGGGCAAAATGTTAGTGAATATTAAAAGAGGAATAGTATATAGGACAAAAGGCTTATAAAGAAAAAAAGTTATTTTAGTCCAAAATCATAATTTTTTTCAAAAATGGTATTTATTTTGGTCCAAAATCATAAATTTTTTTCAATAAGGGTATTTTTTTAAATATTTATTAGAAATAAACCTTATTTGGCGCAAACACAGTTTAGGCGCCATAATAAAGCTAATAAAACAAAATTTCTAATAAGTTAAATTAAAGTATGCAATATTAAAATATGAGATAAAAAGTCGAAAAACGAAATTGCATTTTTTTTCAATTTCAAAATCTGAGAATGGTAAAATTCTATAATACGAAAATTAAAATTTTTACTGCGCATTATGAACAAATACGTAATATAATGTTAAAAAACATAAAAACAAAAAATAAATATTTTACTTTTCTTTAAAATCGAAAAATACGAAAAGTAGTCAAATTTTAATTATTTTCTAAAACATATTCGATTGCCCGATGTTATGTTAATGTTCAATGTTAATAACTAAAAATAATCCTTTGGTCCTTATCTAATTTAATTTTTTTACAGAACAGAAAAATGTTTACTAGAACAAAATTTATTGAATTTTGACCAATGGATTTTGATTCTGAACCACTGTGGCGTACAACTAAGTATTAAGAAATATAGTTATTTAGGTTACTATTCGAAAACATCGTGAAAGTGAATTAAAAAATATTTCTATTTTCTCCTAGCATTCTTTTTTGTCTTATTTTTGATATAAATGGTTCTAAAGGCTTAGCTTTAAAAACACCTCTAAAAATCATGTTTTTCCCGTGTATTTTTTTATGTTGAATTTTTGTCCAATTTTTTTATGAATTAATAGATCCTTTGTAGCACTTTAAATATAAATTTTTGTACTTGACTTAGAATGACTCATATTTTTTGGAAAATTTTTAATCAGTACCTTTGAAATGATGCCTAAATGATGATATCGGAAAAAAATGACGTCACTGACTTCATTTTTGTGAAATAATTTAATACAGGAGATGGGTTTTCAGAGTTAAAATCTACAAACTCTTACATTTTACAATCTTACATTTACATCATTTAGGCGTCATTCCAAATGTATTGACGGTATATATAGGGTCCGCCAAATAACTTTTTTTTAAATGCTATAAAAAAACTACTGAATATTTTCTCAAATTAATTTTTTTATTTGAAAGTACAATCCTTCCGGTTAATAATGGAAAATAATTTCATTCAAATGGCTGCTGAGGGCACCCCACAAATAATAGTCCAACGGTTGATTAGTTGAAAAAAAAAATGTTAGATGGCGGACCCTATATTTATTTTTTACAAAATACTTCTATAAAATACGAAAATGTTTAAAGTTGTCACTATGAAAAACACATAAAAATTACTATAAACGTCCAATAATTCAACCAATAAGTTACCCTAAGACAAGAAACAAAATTTCTATTTAAAGTGCTTTCAAGGGTCTATTAATTCAGAGAAAATTTGGACGAATATGCAACTTAACAAAGGAAACATGTGATTTTTAGGGGTGTTTTCGGGAGCGTTTAGCTCACAGACGACTTGATCTAGGAAAGAAATATTTTGCAAATCATCATGAAACAATCCAAACTTTATTTTCCTGGGGTGACTGGAAATAGTTTTTCCATTTGTATGGACAACGTCCCGGCCTACTGTATATACATAAAATATTTGTTTCGACTTTAGAAAGCCAAAATATATCAGAAAATGCCCTTCGAAAAATTTTGCGTTTCAGTTCATATAATTTATCCAGTATTTGGCTCATTCCATGTCAAACCAGACAACAGTTACAAGCCAACCCAGAATTATCGGCGGCGGCGGCGCTAATCAAAACGGGTCGGCGGCTTTCGGCTGATTTGCCGGCTCGTTCTGTTATTCGATCACCCCTATTTATTTGACAATTTTAGGAAAAGAGAAGGAACAATTTGTATTGGTTTTTAATACTTTTTCTTTTATTTTTGGCAAGTAATGAACCCATAATTTCATATTATTATCCCATACAATTATTTTTTGGAATGGGAATCCATTCCCAAAATTTATAATATGGATGAATTTAATAAATAGTTTTGCCATTGCAGCTTCTCATGTGAGGCATATTTGACCAGACATCCTTCCAAAGAAGGGTAAAGCTCTACCTGCTTTGACACACTAAAGAAGCACAATAGAGGAGCTGTTGTTATTTATGGGAACACATGGCCACGCGTACTGGAATTGACCTATATAAATACGACTTTCAAATCAAAATGCAATCATTCAACCTTCTATATACGTCGTCATCATATAGTGGGATACCAAATTCACAGAAAGATCTATATATTTCACAATAATAAGTTGTCTAAGTCGACAGTGTTCGAAATTTTATGAGAAAATTTATTGTCAAATTTCAACTTCAGCATGGTTGAAGCTGTTAAAAATTTTAACTCTTTGAGAACTCCTCGGATTGTCTTGCCTTGCCGATTAATACCTGTTAATACCTGACAGGACTTTTCATACCTTCCTTCCGGTGGTCTCTAACGTACTGCGCAAATCGACTGTAGCTATTGCAACACAACACAATACGCAAACATGATAAGTACGCGTGATTATTAGGCCGGTTCACGTTTCATGCCAAAAAAAAACTAAGACCTTTCGATGGATATTGAAATACTTTCTGTCTCGAAATTGCATGTTTGATCAAATAATATAACAAAAGTTTATATAATTTTTCTAGAATTAATAAATTTTATCTAGAAAAGGAATAATAAAAAATAGTATAGCTCCTTTGTTAGGATGCCAGTTATTAGGAAATAAAAAATACATATCTGTCTGCAAGAAAACAAAGAGTGACAAAACATTTGTACTTATTATTACATATTTTATTCTTAGGATGCCAGCTATTAAAAAATAGAACAAAATATTTTTTTCCGATTTATTCTTTCTATTTTTATGGCTTTTATCGTGCCACCAAAAACGTTTTTCCTAAAATAACAAGTTTTCTCAATTTGACGACTATTCTAAAAGCACTGCGTTTACGTTAAGGTTATATCCAGAAGATTTGTAGAACTGGGTATGATCGAAGTTATACAGTCAAAATGAAGTACGAATACTTATGGTACCTTTAACGATAATTTCAATTTAAGCAAACAATTAAAAAATATATGTCCTTTAAAAATTGGCAATGTTGATTTTATAAAGCAGTATGCCATTACACCCCAAAAATAGTATAATGAAGTGTAAATATTAATGAAATAATTTAATGAGAGAAACTCCACCTTGTCGCTTAGGGGATGTTTGTCATGCTATTTGTGTTTAATAAAATATTTTTAGATGGTATTTTCAGCAATAAGTCGATATAATATGTACATTAGGGCGTACCTCAAAAAAAAAGTTCGCCGTACACCTTCGAATATGAAGTATTATTGAAAGGTAGTTTCAAAAAAAAATTTTTATTTTTTTATGCCGAACGTAGGGGTCGCGCTTTTACATTTTTCTATATAACTTGTATTTATAAACGGATTTTAAAGTGTGATACATCGATGTTTTTGTCTCGACGAGGCCGATTTTTTTGTCTTTGAAGTCATTGAGCTCAAGCACCCCCTTCTGGTACTTACCCATCATTTCTCAGTTGCTACTACCCTAATGTACCACTCTAATAATCGAAAATTAAAGCTCGCATAAAATCATGAATCATGTTTGAGCTCAATGACTTCAAAGATAAAAAAATCGGACAAAAACATCGATGTATCACACTTTAAAATCCGTTTATAAATGCAGAAGTTATATAGAAAAATGTAAAAGCGCGACCCCTACGTTCGGCATAAAAAAATAAAAAAAATTTTTTTGAAACTACCTTTCAATAATACTTCATATTCGAAGGTGTACGGCGAACTTTTTTTTTTTTACTTGTAACCTGTATGTACATTGTACATACGTCTCAAAATACAAATACATAATCAAATCACAAATTGTAAAAATCATTTAATTTCAAATTTAAACAAATTTTCAGTGGACGTCGGTTTCAGTATGCGACCCAAGGGCTATGTACAGGGTTTTCCAACAAGAGGTGTTATTTTGAATCACCCGGCATGTCGGTAGCTCTCACTTTTGTAGCTTTTATAATATAAAAAAAATTATTTAATGTCGAAAACGACATTATGGATAATTTCTTTCAAATTTAAAAAAATCTCAATTTTTGTCTATCTTTAGTATTTGTAAAGGGTCCGCCATTTAACGTTTTTTTTTTTCAACTATTCAACCGTTGGACTATTATTTGTGGGGTGCCGAGGCAGCCATTTGAACGAAATTATTTTCCATTATTAACCGGAAGGATTGTACTTGCAAATAAAAAAAGAAATTTGAGAAAATATTGAGTTGTTTTTTTATAGCATTTTCAAAAAAAAAAGTTATTTGGCGGACCCTTTTCTATCATTGTAAAAATAGAAATTCAATAACATGCTTTTATATTCAATTAAATGTTTTTATGATGGCTACAAATGTTGCGAATTTCACTTTCACATATAAGCAGTGGTTTAGGAACAGTTGCTAAAGAAATGAGAAAAAATATATTTTTTTAAAATCATCCTCATATAAAACAAAAAAATTGGAAAATATTATTTTGTTTCATATATGTATTTATAACTAACATTATAATGAAGAAAACAATGTCTATATGTAAATGGTCAATGTAGACGTTATGACCCTCTTTATAGATGCAAAAGAATAATTTATTTAAAAAAATTATGTATTTAATTTGAACTGGGATATTGTCCTGGCTCAAGATCATTTTGCTTCTATATTTAATAGAATGCAAATTTATTTACAAATAGCATGGTGACATTTATTATTTAAAAATTATGTATTTTTTTAAATTTTTGTTTAAATAGCGGGTAAGGATTGATTAAAATATTGTTTAAATTTCCAGTTGATCAAAATCTATGGATAAATGTAGAATTTATTGCATTTCTTGTAGAAGTAAATCGCAAAAAATAGAAGCCATCATTTCAGCACTTTCAAACTCACATATTCACTTAAAAATAGACCTTAGCACACTACTTTAAAATTTCAACCAAATGGATTGGTGTAATTATTTCGAAAATCAAAATAAAATAATTAAAATTGCAAAAACTTGAAAAAATCTAACCCTGCTATAACACACCGCCACATCAATGCTTTAAAAGTAATTGAAATTACCTTCAAAACGAGGTATAACACATTAAAATCGGAAAAGTCTTTCAGCAGTTACAGGCGATTGAATGAACACACACACCTTTTGAAAAAAGTAGTATGTTTTTCACTGTTGAATTGGTCATAACTCATGAAAAAAATTTAATTTTTTTTTTCCAAAAATACGTGTACAATATTTTTATGAGAAGAATACATACAAAAACTTTTAAAACAATCACAGCTATCGAGGTCAAAAACCGTACCGCTTGACATGGAATGACTCATATAATACTTTTTCCAATTTTGTGTCAGCAAACAATAATTTTTTCCAAAAAAATCAATATTATTCTGTATTTCTATGTGAAAGTGAAATTCCCTACATTTGTTGCCATCATAGCTTTATCTTTTACGGAATATCCTGAATTATAGGTGTGTTCGACCTATATTTTCCCAAAATGAGAATACAAATATTAAAGGAGAAAATTGTGAATTTACTAAAAATATAAATATCCATAAAAAATTGATTTTATGAATTAGTATGCACAAATATTTTTATAGGTCTTGGGCAGAAAATTTGTATTTTTTTTCGTTGCTTAGTGTTATCCGAGCAAATTGAAATACCAGGAATGGTTGAAATACTTAGATTGAATATCATGAGAGAATATACATTTTAATTAATGCGATCATTTCACACCGAATTTAACGATGCAAGCTTCAAACTTATCTCCCGCTTTCCGACTTAAAATAAAAATTTGGAAAAATCCCTTTATGTCTACGCACCGCAACGACACCCACAAGTTCATGATTCTTTTTCAGCCGTTTGGTCAGGAAGGCTGTTCCATTTTTACGAACTACATTCATTTCATTCCATGTTCAGGACTCTGATCAATGAGCCTACAGATGCTTGAACTTACCCTAGGTAACTATCAAGTTTTTTGACACACATTAATATTGGTGTTGACTATAATATTAAAAAAATAGTTGTTTAATTTGTGCACTAAACATTATATTGAAGTTTTTGTTTCTCGCCGCCTGTTGTACCGATTCTATAATATGGACCACTACGGTCCATGTATATTGACTACTCCTCGTCCTATTAATGTTCTCAGTATGTCGATGGTGTATGTGTGCGGGGGGTAGCTTGTAATCTGTGTATTGTATCAAAAAAAACGATAAACAATAATTTACTTTTTACTTAGATGTAGAATAGAGTAGATGTGCATATATACTACGTTCTCTCGTACGTATTTGTGGATATGCTTGAGTAGAGCTGTATATGTATTTGAGTTGTTGAGGAGAGTCAGGGAAGGAGAGTCGGGGAAGTGGGGCGATCAGAGTCGAGATTTCAGTCGTTTTATTATTACATCACTCAT
This sequence comes from Polietes domitor, assembly GCA_947397865.1. NCBI lineage: Eukaryota > Metazoa > Arthropoda > Insecta > Diptera > Muscidae > Polietes > Polietes domitor. The sequence goes on from OX377622.1 coordinate 121,034,651, forward strand.
GCATGTATGCAAGCATGTATGTATACATACATGCAATACATTTATACATAATATCCATACATACATAAATATAATGATACATATGCACTTGCATGTATGTATTTTAAATCGCACTTTTATATATTGTACTTGACAATGACAACCTTTGTGTTCCTGGGTTAGGTATGTATGCATGTACGAGGGATGGAGAGGAATTTGTAGTAAAGTTATCGCCGGTGTAATTATGTATTGATTGGAAATTTCTTTTATTTTTGACAATATTTTCAAAATTTTACATGAAAGAGGGGATCACTTGGGAACCAAAAATTTTCTTATCTTCTGAAAATTACCTCTGCTCTAAGGAAATTTCGCCAGTATTAGTATTTTTTCATTCAAAAGTTACAGAATTAATTCCAAAAAATCGAACCACTGTACCACGAAGTCAATGTAGTCGAAATGGCCCATTATCATGGCACCATAAAGGACACGGGGTGTAGTAGCGTACTGGTTGGTCTTCTTTTTTAATTCAAGTCCATGACCTTGTCTTCTATGATGCTATGATAGCATAGGAAATCCTATTTTCTTGGATTCACTTCCCTCATTTAAAATTCACAGAGATTTGCAGTTCCTGACTAGGTATGCCATCCCTCATATAATTTGCATACATTAGTGTATGTACACTATATGTGCATTTCAATGACCTTGGCTTTGCGGCAAAGGAACACAAAAACGCGGACTATATGCTCATTAGAGTGGGTCGCGAAACGAAACCAGAAGAGAGCTAGAACGCCATAAAATTAATTGTTCTTACTTATTCTTATATTCTAATGTGGCAAAGTCATTTAAATCTAATGGAAAACTGAACTCCAATACACTGTCCAACAAATTAAAACTTTTTGGATGGAACTTTTTGGTCTGCTCAACATGCCCTTTCAGAATTATAGGGTTGCTACTCTGTCCCAAAAATGCTGTTGGATAGTCTTATAATCTAAATTGCACGAATTACTTTAAGATTAGAACAAACTGCTTGAATTTGAAATTTCCCAAACATCCTTTATATTTTCAAATTAGATAAAAAAGTTGTTGATTAAATCCGTCATCAACCACACATATCACCCCCGTAACATAAAATAAAATGAATAATCGTCATATATTTATTAATCATTAACAGTGGTTTCCTTTGTGTCCACAAATAAATGAAAATTGCCAGTTCTTTACAATTTCAAAATCTCTTTGTATCTTTTAATCGATGACAACCAGCTCTTAGTACTCAATAAATAACTCAAGCTAATATATCAGCTCAACATTTGTAAAAAATCTATTAAATAATACATTTTTCCAATTATCCAGCCAAATCATTCCTACAAAATGATGGATAAAATGGAGCATGTGTATTTAAAAAAAAAAAAAACAATTTTTTTAACCAATTTTTCCTTGGACTTTTCATTGTTTTGATATTTTGTTTTATGAACTAATGGACAAATTATAATTTTGATGAATTTTCCCTGCAATTCTGGTTGATTTTGTAAAAAATAAATCGAAAAAATTCGTAAAAATTTCAAACTCATACAGTCGCTTAAAAATAGACCTAAGCACACTACTTTACAATTTCAACAGAATGGATTGCTGTAATCATTTCGAAAATCAAAATAAAAGAATTAAAATTGCAAAAACTTTAAAAAGTCTAGGGGGTGAAATGGTGCAAAAAGGGATAAAAGTGGTACCTATCAAACGACAACAGCTAGAAACACGAAATTCGGTGTGTACATTCCTCTAATTGAGATACATGATATAAAAGTATTTTTTTCCAAATTCCTACTTTTAAGGGGTAAAATGGGAATAGAGGGATAAAAATGGTACCAACCAAACGGCTGCACCTAAAATAATGAAATTCTGTGTACACATTCCTCTAATTGCGTAAACACGTAAAATAAACGGATTTTTCGAAATTCGTACGTTTTGTAGTTAAAATTGAAAAAAGGGATAAAAATAGTACCAACCAAATAAACGCAGCTAGAGTCATGAAATTCGGAGTATACATTTCTCTGACTATGTAGACGCATAAAATAAAAGGTTTTTCCAAATTCGTACTTTCAAGGCACACAATGTGTACAGAGGGATAAAAATAGTACCAACTAAACGACTACAGCTAGAATAATGAATTTCGGTGTGTACATACCTCTAATTGCGTAGACAAGTAAAATAAAGGGATTTTTAGAAAGCCATACTTTTAAGGGGGTAAAATGGGAAAAAGGAATAAAAATGGTACCAAACAAATGGTCGCAGTTAGAATGACGGAATTCGGTGTACACATTCGTCTGACTGCATAGACAAGCAAAATAAAAATATTTTTCCAAATTTTTATTTTTATACACTCCACGAGAGTATTATGTCTTTGTGCATTTGTTTGTAACACCCAAAAGGAAACGAGATAGACCCATTGTTAATTATACCGATCGTCTTAGAATCACTTTCTGAGTCGATTTAGCAATGTCCGTCTGTCTGTCCGTCCGTCCGTCCATCTATTCTTGTAATCACGATACAGGTCGCAATTGTACACAGAACCAAATGAAACATTTTACAACGATGTTTTTCGGGATAAGGACGAACGCTATTTAATTTGAAGAAAATCGGTTCAGATTTAGATATAGCCTCCATACGAATTTCACTCCCGATTTGACTCTTTTCACTCTAGATACCACATATTACAACAGATTTTCTTTAAAATTGGCAAAACATCTTATATTGTAACTAGAAACACCTGTGGTAAAAATGTGTTACATCGGTTCAGATTTATATATAAAGAGTGATTTTTTTGAGGTTAGGATTTTCATGCATTAGTATTTGACAGATCACGTGGGATTTCAGACATGGTGTCAAAGAGAAAGATGCTCAGTATGCTTTGACATTTCATCATGAATAGACTTACTAACGAGCAACGCTTGCAAATCATTGAATTTTATTACCAAAATCAGTGTTCGGTTCGAAATTTTTTATCGACAAATTTTGTTCAGCGATGAGGCTCATTTCTGGTTGAATGGCTACGTAAATAAACAAAATTGCCGCATTTGGAGTGAAGAGCAACCAGAAGCCGTTCAAGAACTGCCCATGCATCCCGAAAAATGCACTGTTTGGTGTGGTTTGTACGCTGGTGGAATCATTGGACCGTATTTTTTCAAAGATGCTGTTGGACGCAACGTTACGGTGAATGGCGATCGCTATCGTTCGATGCTAACAAACTTTTTGTTGCCAAAAATGGAAGAACTGAACTTGGTTGACATGTGGTTTCAACAAGATGGCGCTACATGCCACACAGCTCGCGATTCTATGGCCATTTTGAGGGAAAACTTCGGAGAAGACCACCAAGATCATGCGATTTGACGCCTTTAGACTATTTTTTGTGGGGCTACGTCAAGTCTAAAGTCTACAGAAATAAGCCAGCAACTATTCCAGCTTTGGAAGACAACATTTCCGAAGAAATTCGGGCTATTCCGGCCGAAATGCTCGAAAAAGTTGCCCAAAATTGGACTTTCCGAATGGACCACCTAAGACGCAGCCGCGGTCAACATTTAAATGAAATTATCTTCAAAAAGTAAATGTCATGGACCAATCTAACGTTTCAAATAAAGAACCGATGAGATTTTGCAAATTTTATGCGTTTTTTTTTAAAAAAAAGTTATCAAGCTCTTAAAAAATCACCCTTTACCTCCCATACAAATTTCTCTCCCGATTTGACTTTTTCCGCTCTAGAGACCACATAATGTATCAGATTGTCTTCAGATTTGGTAAATCATCTTATATTTAAACTAAGAACATCTATGGTGAAAATAGGTCAAATCGGTTCAGATTTAGATATAGCCCCTATACAAATGTCGTTCCCGATTTGACATTTTCCTCTGTAGAAACCATATATTGTACTCGATTTTATTTAAATTTGGCACAACATCTTATAATCCAACTAGAAACACTATGCAGAAATTGGGTAAGATCGGTTCAGATTTAGATATAGCCCCCATACAAATGTCGCTCCCGATTTGACCTTTGCCGCTTTAAAAGCCACATATTGTGCTCGATTTTCTTTAAATTTCGCACAACATCTTATAATCTAACTAAACAAAACTATGGTGAAAGTGGGTAAGATCGGTTCAGATTTAAATATAGCCCAAATTCAAATGTTGATCCCATAAGTTTAACCGATTTTGGCCAAACTATATATTTTATATTTCACCTATTTCGTTCCAGGTTTCAATATATCCTCATACAAATGTCCTTTTCGATATAAAATTTTTTGTCAAACACATGCATTTACAGGATACAAAAAACCTTGCCGTTTTCACTTTTTCACCGAATTGAATTGTATTCCGATTGAAAGTGGAGTGTATCATAGAGTCGGCCCCGCCCGACTTTAGCCTTTCCTTACTGGTTTTATTTGGTTTGGCTATATTAAAAAATTTACATTTTCCTGCATGGCTACTGCACTTCCATGAAATTTTCAGTCAACAGTTGATGCAGAGAGGGCTTGAAGTAGTTGGCAATTATGGCTCTATAGGACTCGCTGTTCTCATTTTTAAGGAGTAGGGACTAATGAGATCATCCATCCTTAAATGAAAGCAACCACTCAGTTTTTATGGATGAAACGATGAATCTTTCCCGGATTCTCTCGACTTCAAATGCGGCAATTTTGCTTATTGACTTGTCCATTGAGCCAAAAACAAGCCTCGTCACTGAATAGAGAATATAACGATTTTCTGATTCACAAACTGAACTGAATTTCGAAATAAATTTGCAAAAATTGGCAATCTTAGTGACTCGATTAAATGGCTGTTGGAAAATGGAGCCTCTAAAAACACGCAATATATACATGAATCTGTGTGAATGTGTTCCCCTACAAATGAAAGCAAACATGTAGCGCGTTTCACAGATTTATAGTATAAATCGTAAAACGATTCCCCTCCCCCTCCGTTCGCTTGCTTCTCACTACCTCATGTTGAAAAACGAAAATGAGAGGAAAATCTGGAAAATTTTTTTACTGCATCCGTCTTCTTCACATGTTCATGTTAAACGGAGTTTCCTTTCTTTTTACAGAATAAAAAACAACAACAACAGAAAACAGTTGCAGCAACAACAACAGCCAAATCTTGATTGCTTATTATTGTTATTGTTGATGTTGTTGCTGCTACTGTTGTTGTTGTTGTTATTTATTATAACATTGTGAAAAAAGCATTTCCGTGTTAAATTTCAGTACTTATGAACCTGAACGACGACGAACAACACATCAACTTACAAACATACATCCATACATTCCAGCCAGAGCCACAGCCAAGTACAAGAGCACGAGGAAGTCAGAATAACAACAACAAAAACAGTAACCGTGAAATAAACATGTCATAACCATTAAATATTCCGTCTAAATGGAATACGTAATATCCACGTAACGTAATAACCGACAAGAGGACGCATGGACATTAGGATGCCGAAAATTTACGGATCAGACAATTTAGGGTTGAAAAAAATTTAAAAATTCGAAAGTATTTGTACCATATTTTTAATACATTTCGGCATGAAAAGAAAATAACAAAAAGAAGTAAAAACGCAGGAGAACTTCTACATTTCTGACGATATCTCAGAGAAAAAACTACAAATCATCTACGCCCCTTGGTGTGGAATCATTATAAAATTAACAAAAGTGATGACAGCAATCATTAATTTCTTTTTTGCCTGTGAGACATCCTAATGTACACATGTGTGTGCATATGAGTGTGACTGCATGAAAGGAATTGAATTTACGATGTACGAGTACATCAGCTACCCTCCGCCGCCGTGGTGACGTATGAGTGATATGGAATAATTTCACATTTTGGCAGGAGGTAAACAAATCATGATTATTATACACTTCTAATGTGAGTGCGTTTGTTAGTTGGGTCATGGGTGAGATGACAGGTGGGAAGTGGGGTTGGGCGGACGTATGAGTACATAAGTACCTACATTTAGGTGTATCAAAATGAATTTTTAATTTCAAGTACGTATGTACACACACATAAATAATTCACAAGGGTATTGCCTGTGTGTGTGTGTGCAGTTTCAAAGACAGTTTAAAAGGATGAAGAACGTACGTTCCAAGGGACAGGTTTCTGTGTTAGACTAACACATTGGCAAGTGATGTTAGTGTGAAAGAAAGTAGAACACATAAAATCAACTTAAATCAACTGCAGTCCAGAGAGTGAGACAGTACCCATAAACGTGGGTCATATTGATGTCGTCTATATTGGAATAAACGAAATTCATTGAATCCTTAATATGATAAAAAGCATACTCCAATAAGCAAAAGCTTCATAGAAGCTAGGAAAGAAATTAACAAAAATACATTTTCGAACTACATATATTTTGCAAACATACATAGAATGTTTTCGAAAAATAAAAATTTTTGGAAAACAATTGGCATTTCTATCGGGCTCGGCCGATTTGAGTAAAATTTCACATAGTCTGTGCTGAAGTGTTTTCATTAAGAATATTAGAAGAAGGGTCTAATGGGACTGGGTTTTCAGCTGTGAAGGTTCAAACTGTTAAGTTTGATTTAGCAATAGAAAAATGATTGTTGGTAAGTCATGGTTTAGTTCGGGTATCTTTATATCGCAATATTCAGTTTAGTGATGAGACTCATTTTGTAGAGTGCGAACTGAAGAAAATATCGCAGCTGTATCGGCCAGTGTTAATGATGACCATCAATTATCGATTCGTCGCCGTTCACAGCAATTGGGCCTCTGTTACTCAAAAACGTGGAAATGCCAAAATTGGACTAAGCGGATGGACCATTTGAGGTCAACATTTGCATGAAATAATCTTCAAACATTAAATTAAATGGACCGTACTATCGATTCAAATAAAGATTTCATGAATTTTATGTTTTTTTTTTTTTTGAAAAACTTTCCTATAGCTTTTAAAAATAAAAATATATTTAGAGGTGCTAGAAGAAGTCATATCATTACTTCTTTTCGGAGGACGTATACGTTATGAAATATTATCTAGAAAAGAAACATATTTGTCGCCAATTTTATGCGTCGATGTTGATTGTGTCTTCCAATTCAACGAATTAAATCAGTTATTTAGTTGCAACATTTTCATAGTTGGCATCCAACTTTTTTTGGCAATGAAATTGATGATCTAGGTTGACAGATTGAGATATTTGATTAGATCGTTTTTGTTGTAACTTTTACTCAGGTTCGAGATCATTTGGTTTTGTTTTCTTAAGCGGAAAACAAAGTATTTTAAAAATAAGTGTGTGACATTCATTTGGAGAGATCTCTAATAACAATTTCCGATATCTCCTCAATGTCGTGTAGTAATTGTTTTCTGAGGGCAATGTGCCCTGGGTTTATTAGAACTGGGCAGTCACATTAGAAATACTCGACAGTCTTTTCTTCCTCCTCGTTGTCGCAGCTTTGGCAGTGATCGTTGAATTGCAGATTCATTTGTGCATCTTCCAACAGATAACTGACCTAATAGTATATAGGTTCTTCAGTTAGATCAAAGATTCCTTTTCGTTAGACATAAACAGGCAATTTTACTGCATGCTTTCTTAATTGCCAAGACTTCCGCGTGAAACACGCTGCAGTTGTTAGGAAGTGGGAATGCACATGCAAGACCACCATTTTCTGAGAATACACAAGAACCAACTCCAAAAAAGATGATCAAAAAAAGTAAATATTTATCGCTAATGTTGTGCGACGGTAATTATTGTTAGTTGAAAGCATGCAAAAACCAGTGTAAATGAGGCATCTTTATAGTTGGCGCCCAACACACAGTTGGGAAATTCAAATAATTTTTCAAAATAAAGGCTACTCTTCTGATCTGATTTTAGAGGAAATATTGCAATGAAATTTGGATCATTACAAAGAACTAACAACCATCGCACAGAGGGTTGAAATCACCAAAAATGGAGATTAATTCAAAAATCAAAATTAATTTTTTTGAAATTTTTTATTATACGATTAAAGAATATAAAATTCTACATCAATACAGAAAATATCAATGACATGTGTTGTTTACTTTTCCATTTGCACTGTCTTAAAGTCAAGCATGTTTTGAGTTTTACGCGAACAGTTCTGAAAATTGCAAATTGACATATTTCAAAGTTTAATATATTTTTCCCCATTTTAAAAAGTAGCACTTTTATTATAGAATCTTCAAGTTCAGGTATTTTAGAGTGATTTTACAAAAAAAAAAACGTTTTAACGAAAGTATTTTAGAAATATTTTTAAAAAATTGTTGAAAATATGTCTAAATTTAAGGTATTTTCAAAATATATGTGGGGTTTTTAATGTGAATTCTGTAACATACCGCCAGATCGTGAATTTCTAATTAAATTACAATGTGTTAGCTTCAATATTCCGCAATTACATGTTGCGCGTTTTTGCGCCAATTTATTTTATTAAATAAATTGTGAAAATAGTCACTCTTTGTGGGTGCTTATACATTCAGTTTTATTGTATAACTGGAATTTAGATTATGACGAAAACTTAATATTTAAGTATTTTGTAATGAAAAATAAGTCTTTTTAACACTTAATACTTAAATGAAACAATTATTTCTAATGAAAAGCATTCACAGAAGCAGCATGAGATTCCAAGTTGCACAATAAATCTTAATCTTATATACATCCCTATATAAAAACGAACTGGTGTAGGGTATAACAAGTACGGAAAGACTACAGTCGGGTGATGCCGGCTATGTGATACCCTGCATCTTCTATCCCATTTAAAGTAATTTACTACCAATTCAAAATGTATTAAAATATCTGTGACAGTTTAATGTCGGAGACACTCGAAACATTGTCCTTTATGAGCAAATGTCACCAAATCTGGTGGGGCATTTGTATATTGCACCTGTTTGTAGGTGCAATATAACGTTATGTGCCAAATGCGAACAAAATTGGGTAAACAATTTTGTTACTAGAGCGGAAAAGTCATATCTGGAAAGACATTTTTATGGGAGCTATACCTAAATCTAAACCGATGTGAGCCAATTTCACCATAAATGTTTCTAGTTGAAATATAATGTGTTGTACCAAATTTGAACAATATCGGTTAAAATATGTGTTATCTAGAACGAAAAAAGTCAAACCGGGAGTTACATTTGTATGGAAGATATATCTAAATCTGAACTGAATGGTTCAAATTTAATAGTGACCGTTATTGATGCGAAAAAATTAGCTGTACCAAGTTCTGTTGGGATTGGATAATAATTACGACTTGTACTTCGATAAGAAGAATATATACACGGACGGATTATTAATTTATTTTCCAGGAAAACCATTTTTCCACTAAATTGTACTCAAATTATGTTTTCTTTTACTGATTATGGTATAAATATTGAAAAAATATAAACATTACCTGACCCGAAGGCATCCCCGAATTAATCTCCATTTTTGGCGATTTCAACCCTCTGTGCATCGTTAGAGAGTGTAAATGAGGCCAGCTTTTTATTGGAGTTTAATAAAGCCCACACATCTATTCCGATTTTAAAGAAAGGAATGGAAAGGAGGAGAACCATACTCAGCTGTACACACTTTGTCCATGTTCGCATTTTGTATCCTGTGTGGGGATAACTCATCAGAGGAACTCTATTTAGACTTTAGAAAGACATATTTTTCGTTATAAAATTTTGTGGTTAAAAGTGGAAATTTCATAAAAATTTCTTGGATTGTTAGATTCATTCCTGTAGCGCTACTTGTGAAAAAATTGTTATTTTAAAAATCGCTTAAGTTAAGCTTATACATGTGGAACACTACTTTCGAAATAGAAATATCTTTTTCAATTGTGATCACCTTACTCCATATAATTTTCACTTGCACTACTCAACGTTGGGCGCCAACTATGAACATATTTCTTTTACACTATCTAGAAATGAGAGTCAATTATCTAGATTAGTTTTAACTGAACAACTGATTTAATTCGTTTATTGTGAGGCATTGCATCTTTAGGCTAATTTTCGTTAAAGTAAATATGGTTAAGTAAATTCCTAGTATGTTGTCATCTGATAACTTGAGTGAGTATCCCAATAAGTCTAATATCCTTGCGATTCGGATGTTGTTCAGAATTGAATAGATGAGATTGTCATAACACTAAAATAATCTAAAGAACTGTCTGTCTATTTTCTGTGGTTTACACATCATCTCTTGTTATTCATTTTTTTATACCCTCCACCTCCAGGATGGGGGTATATTCACTTTGTCATTCCGTTTGTAACACCTTGAAATATTTATCGGAGACCCCATAAAGTATATATATTCTGGGTCGTGGTAAAATTCTAAGACGATATAGCCATGTCCGTCTGTCCGTCTGTCCGTCTGTCTGTTGAAAGCACGATAGCGGCCGAACGAAAAGAGCTAGAAGGTTCAAATTTTTCCTAAATGTGTCTTATGGTTGTAGATCGCTTGGGATTGAAAGTGGACGAAATCGGTCCAGAGGGAAAAATTTTTCCCTCACAAGTACTGAAAATACCCCTAATATTTAGAGTATTTCAGCATGTTTTTTGAACATATTAGCTTGTATTTACTTGATATTTGCAATTCGCATTCCCTCGACATTCTTTAATCTACTGGTAATACTGTGGAATGCACTCCGTGGTGGAGGGTATATAAGATTCGGCCCGGCCGAACTTAACGCCTTCTTACTTGTTATTTATGTAAACCTATAGTTGGATATTTAAAATTGACATTTTGAAGCATTCACATATGCCTTTCTTAAACATTTGTTTACACAAACCTGTATGGATTGCAGTTCACATTATGATGTGTTCCAGGCTTCACATGCATACAGCGGACTGGATTGCATTTATTATGAATTCCGAACTATCTTAATTTTCGATTTATTATTGCCAACATAAAATCAATTAAAATTGGTGAGGTGATTTTATGGAACCTATATCAAAACATGAATCACTGGTTCAAGTTGTCCCTTCCACGTTGGGCGCCATTTATATATAAAGTTGACCCCAACTATGCCATATATCTAGAGGAGAAATATAAAAGCAATTAGTCGATTAATATGTCTGGATAGTATATAATGAACGCAACATTTGAATATTGTACAGTTTCAGAGATTGAGATTTGAACATAATAAAACACTATCAACATATGGAGGTTTCAACTCTGTGGAGACGTCTTTATTATTTCAACAGTTAGAGATCATTTTCAGCTCCACAATACAAAATATATGAAAGATTAACGCTACAGTGACACTCACTTGATACTGCTTCCCTTAGTATACCGACCGTATTAACTATATCTGTCCAACTGAAAGATGTCCCGTAATCTTCTCACGAAGTCGTTAGAAAAAATCTCTATCTACCTTAAAAGGTTTCAACTCCAGGTTCACAATTTGACCTTATGAGGTAGTTTTCCACTTTATATGTAGAATTAGTCGATCTGAAATCGGTCTTTATATTACAAAAAATCTGGATCAACATGTTTTCATTCCCTATGCCACAGTAAAAGTCGAACCCTGAGATTCCATATTTCTATATCTACATGCAACCGATCCTATGAACCTTGTCTGCTGCCCAGCTGACAAATGCATTTTTATAATATGTAAATCGATGCGAAATTATAACCTCTTGGATGGCATACGAGACTTGCAAGTAACTTAAATGTTCAAGGTTACTTATCGCAGGCAAGCAAGCCAGCAAGCACGGCAACCTTCGCCACCATTGAACATCATAGCAAACAAGATTTTTTGCGAAAAGCCATTCATCTGGCAAATTAATGATACATTCATAGTCAACTCATCCTCCACATCCACATCCATATCCTCATCGTCGTCCTCGTATGCCATGGAACATGTTCGAATCTAACGTAACGTAACGTAACATAACGTAACGTGTAGCACCGTCTAATAGAAACGACAAGAGAATCTGTTGTATGCATTCATTAATCGATTATCGAATTTTCATTTCTCGACCAGACAAACATACATACAACATACAACACAGTACAAACATACATACATATATGTTACAAAAGAACATAGTGCTGTTGAGGATGATGATGATGACGATGCGGTATCATCATCAGCTTCCTTTTCGTCCGATGTTTGCAAACCGGATTACATAAGATTAGTTGGATAGGAAGGTAGGTGGGTAGGTACTAGCCGTTGAGGTTGCAAAACATAAAAATTTCTCTCTCTCGAAAAAAAAACGACGAGGAAAATGTTCGACTGGCATCTGCCATTGATTAACGATTCATTGGATGTTTGCATGCAGCTCTACCACTTCTTGTCGAGAAGGCCTTGTGGTTCAGATGATGTACATTTGCAGAGACTGTCAGCCAACTGGAAAATGACAAAATCTGGTAGGAATTTTAAATTTTGTATTTCTGCTCAGTTTTAAAGAGTTCTAGTTAGTCTATATATATAAAAGAGTTGCGTTACTGACTGACTGACTGACTTATAATAGACCAGCCCCCAGACCAAACGGCTGAAGCCATGCAATTTTCAGTGTAGCTCCGAAATATGACGTAAACGTCGACTAAGAAAGGGTTTTACGAAATTCATACTTTTAAGGGGTAAAATGGGACAAAAAGGGATAAACATCGAACTTTCGTCCTGTCTAAACGGCAGTAGCTAGAAACATGAAATTCGGTGTGTTCCTTGCAATGACCATGCAGACGAGCTACAAATAGGGATTTTTCGAAATTTGTATCTTTATGGGAGGAAAGAGACAAAAAGGGATAAATGGTACCAATTTAAAAATTGCAGCTAAAATCGTGAAAATCGGTATTTACATTTCTCTGACAACGTAGACTTGCAATATAAATTGATTTTTCGAAATTTGTACTTATAAGGGGTAAGCGGAACAAAAAGGGATAAAAATGGTACCAACTAAAGTATAGTAGCTAGAATCGTGAAATTTGGTATGTAAATTCCCCTGACCATGTAGAAGCGCGTTAAAATTGGATTTTTCAATGTTTGTACTTTTAAGGGTTGCGAGGGACAAAAAAAAAGATGAAAATGGTACTAATTTAAATATTGCAGCTATAGTCGAGAAATTTGGTGTGTAAATTCCTCTCACCATATAGAAGCGGAATTTAAATGCATTTTGTACTTGTAAGAGTTACGCGGGACAAAAAGGGATAAAACTGGTACCAACTAAAGTATCGCAGCTAGAATCTTGAAATTTGGTATGTAAGTTCTTCTGGCCATGTAGAAGCGCAGTAAAATTGGATTTTCCGAAATTTGTTCTTATAAGAAGTGATTGGGACAAAAAGGGATAAAAATGGTACCAACCAAAGTATTGCAGCTAGAATCTTCAAATTTGATGTGTAAGTTCTTCTGACCATGTAGACGCGGAGTAAAATTGGATTTTTCGGAATTTATAGTTATAAGAGGTTAGCGGGACAAAAAGGGATAAAAATGGTACCGACTAAAGTATTGCAGCTAGAATCTTAAAATGTAATATGTAAGTTCATGTAGACCATGCAGAAGCGGAGTAAAATTGCATCTTTCGAAATTTGTACTTATAAGAGGTGAGCGGGACAAAAAGGGATAAAAATGGTACCAACTAAAGTATTGCAGCTATAGTCGTGAAATTTGGTATGTAAATTCCTCTCACCACATAAAAGCGCAATATAAATGAATTTTGTACTTTTTAGGGTAGCGCGGGACAAAAAGGGATAAAAATGGTACCAACTAAAGTATTGCAGCTAGAATTTTAAAATTTGATATGTAAGTTCATGTAGACCATGTAGAAGCGGAGTAAAATTGCATCTTTCGAAATTTGTACTTATAAGAGGTGAGCGGGACAAAAGGGATAAAAATAGTACCAACCAAATTATTGCAGCTATAGTCGTGAAATTTGGTATGTAAATTCCTCTCACCACATAGAAGCACAATATAAATGAATTTTGTACTTTTAAGGGTAGCGCGGGACAAAAAGGGATAAAAATGGTACTAAGTAAAGCTAGAATCTAGAAGTTTGATGTGTTAGTTCTTCTGACCATGCAGAAGCGCAGAAAAATTGGATTTTTCGAAATTTGTACTTATAAGAGGTGAGCGGGACAAAAGGGATAAAAATAGTACCAACCAAGTTATTATAGCAAAAATCGTGAAATTTGGTATGTAAATTCCTCTGATCATGTATAAGTGCATTAAAATTGGATTTTTCAAAATTTGTACTTTTAAGGGTTACGAGGGACAAAAAGGAATAATAATGGTACTAATTTAAGTATTATAGCTATAGTCGTGCAATTTGGTGTGTAAATTCCTCTGTCAATGTAGAAGCACAAATCTAATGGATTTTTTCGAAATTTATAACCTATAAGGTGTGAGCGGGATAAAAATAGTACCAACTAAAATATTGCTGCTATAGTCGTCAAATTTAGTGCGTAAATTCCTCTGACAACGTAGACTGCAATGTAAATGGATTTTTCGAAATTTGTACTTTTAAGGGGAGAGCGGGACCAAAAAGGATAAAAATGATACCAACATTAGGATTACAGCTAGAATCATGAAATTTAGTATGTAAATTCTTCTGAACACGTAGAAGCGCCATCAAAATGTATTGTTTTTCGAATAAAAGACTCTGAGGTTGTAATTTTTTTATATATACGAAGGGAGTTCAGCTAAAACAGTGCACATCGACAAGCACATTCCTTTGACTGTATATGAGTGCTATGTTTCCAATTTACTATTTTAGAAAATAAAATCAAATAAATACTATCCTATAACAGAGACGGATAATAACAAATCTTTTTCGCTTGCGAAGCAGCGGGTTCTGCTAGTAACATATATATGTTATACATATATGTCATATATGTTAATACCAGGAGTTGAGAGTTAAAGAACATCTGAGATAATTAAATCCTTGATATTGTTAAAAAGTAGAGAAAATGTCACTATGTCTATATTTGGTATTCTTTGCAGGGAAGATGCTTCATTACATCTGTCTTAAGTTGGGCGCCAATTTTATATAGAACTATCATCCATTGCCATGTTGGCAATCGACAATGATCGTTTCTTAAATAAGTACCCTAGACTTCCACGGTCTCATATTGAAGGCCAAATTCAATAATTATTTCCTCTTAAATAATATCCAAAATTACGGTTTCTTCTTCGGTAAAAATTATTATTCAAAAACCAAGAGTAATTTTTTATGATTCGCTGTGCAGAGAATTCCACATATATAAATTCTATAAAATATATATTTTCGTTAAATATAAATTAGATACGACCCTATGTACATCATTTTGTTGTGCTCGTGGATTAAAGGTATTTTATAAAGTGAATGCTAAACTTTTACTTAAAATTCCATTCTTTCACCCCAACCTCTGACCTTTGGAATGCTATAATATCTTTCAAAGGTTGGCTATGCAAGCAAGCAAGCAAGTAAATATAAATATCTGTCATACACACAAATGCACAATGCAGCACATGGCAGTGGCGAAAGAGGGATTTCAAGGGCCCTCTAGTTGTATGAGGCCCGTTAAAACAGAGAAGACCTTAAATAAGTTTTTTTTAAGTATATAAATTCCTGGTATTCTTATAATCCAGCAAAAAATTGGTAGAACTTCCGTAGGAAGTACCTTCTTTTCGCTTCTCAAAATACAAATGTGCATTTTTCCCGTTTTTGAGGAAGCTCTTTCAAACAACTTCCAAAAAAGTCGATAATATGTTAATATCCCGTAACATTTGAAGAGTAGCACCTTCACAAGTGAATGGGACCATAAAGATAAGGTTAGTATGGGGTCATAAAGGTAAGGTGTAT
This sequence comes from Polietes domitor, assembly GCA_947397865.1. Classification (NCBI taxonomy): domain Eukaryota; kingdom Metazoa; phylum Arthropoda; class Insecta; order Diptera; family Muscidae; genus Polietes; species Polietes domitor. The sequence continues at coordinate 121,050,386 of OX377622.1, forward strand.
GCTTTGCACCATCATCTCGGGTTCGAATCGTACATCGGGGGAAAAACCTTTAATTGTTTTTATTACTTTAATAAATAAACAATGTTTAATTTTGTATAATTAATTTAATTTTGCCGGAAAATTTCAGTGGGGGTCACCGAAGACACCAAATTTGTAAATAAAGCTCTTCACGCTTAAACAGAAAATAAAGCTCTTATCGCTTTCTGGGTGTTACAAACAAATGCACAAAGACTTAATACTCTCGTGGAGTGTATAAATAGAATCTCTTCCCAGAGTTTTTGAACTGTTGCAAAGTGTTATCATAAAAAAGTAGGAAAGAAGGAAATGAGAAGCCCAGTTAACTTATCTTCTGTGGGAAGGGAAGCCAAGCAGTGCTCTAAAAGATACTAGTAAATGACTCTAAACAAGAGGACATAATAGAAGAAAAGGGTTTCTTCTTATTGTTAAGAAAATATATTCGTAAAAGGTTCACTTTAATGGAAACATGCTTGTGAAGCCATCTATGTAGAGAATTTTCCATTCCATTTTATTCCTCTTTGTAAAAAACCAATAAGACCAATTTCTTTCAATAATACGGAGAGTCCATTCAAGATGAAGAACATTCTAAGCTACATATGTACATACATATATGATTTCGTCGACAACAAAGGTGGCAAATACGCTTTAAATAAAACTCCCAACGTTGGGCGCTATTTATAAATAAATTTTACTTTCATATTTGCACTCTCATTTATATAAGTCCGATAATACTTGCTTATAAGTTCTGTTGAAGGTACTTGTGATGGCTACAAATTTCATTTTCACATAGGAAATAGTCTCCAGAAAAAATTGAAAATAAATTAATTTTTGTTTTCGACAAAAAAATTTCGGACGGAAAACTCCATAAAAAATAGAAGTCAAACATTTTGTTTTATTTTTTCATAGTTAACATTCTAACGAAAAACAATGTCTACATGTAAAATATCTTTGAGAAAATAGCTTCTCTATTTTACTCTCTCTCACCTTGTAGACGCAAAGTATTTCAAAAAAATCATGTTTTTAATATTTTTCAATAGCGGGAAATTTTCAAATTCAAATTTTCGATTGATTTGATTTTTTTGGGATTTTTGAAAAAAAAAATCATATTTTTTCTTGCAAGAAAAAATCTTCATGAAATACCAAAAATTGGAAAAAACTTTGTTTTACTTAATGTAGCTCTAAAGAAGAAAACAATGACTATATGCAAGCGATCTATGGATGAATGTAGAAGTTACGACACTCTTTGCATACGTAAACGATTAAAAAATCATGATTTTTAAATTATTGTTTAAACAGCGGGACAAATCCCTTACATTTTTGAAAAAGAATATTTTTTTTTAACAGAGAAAACAAGGCCAATTTAAAGAAAAAAATGTAGAAGTTATATCCTTTTTCGTAGAAGCACATGTCAAAACTTTGAAAAAAGCAAAAACTTGGTAAAAATAGCTCAATTTTTGTGAAATTACCATATTACTAAAAATTAAATAATATTATGGTATCTAATTTGTAAAAGGCTTTTACCGCTATTTAACATAATTTTTAGATTTATCTATATATTTTTTCACATAGACTTTCTATTCTTCGTTTCGATATCGTTTAGATATCAGCTATGAAAAAAATAACAAAACGTTTTCGTTATTTAATTGGTAAAAAATCAAAATTTTTTAACTCTTTTGCGTCCTCAGCTTTTTTAGGGCCACAGCTTCTACATGTATCAAATTTTTTGTTTTAGCCATTGTAGCCCAATCCGGGAAAAGGTACTAAATTAAGCATAAAATTAATTTTAAGTTTTCACTTATTTCTGGCATTTAAGTTGAGTTTTGGTGTATTCAAATACTTATAGTGGAATTTTATGGCAAATATTTTTGTAGAAAATTGTTTCTATCTTAGGGGTGTTTTTTACCCTTTTGCACAAAAAGGACCACAAAGTTCCCTATATTGACGAGATAGTGGGTTAGAATGTTCTACAAAAATGTTCTTCGAAGTGTTTTAAGTAATATTACTAAAGACATGCTATACTTAAAATATAAGGATCGCATTGTTTCCTGTGCGGATTCTACATAAAATTGTACAAATGGGGAAAATATTGAATTTTAGGTTAGGGGGCCAAAAAGGTCCATACATTGACGTGCTAGTGGGTTAAAATGTTCCACAAAAATGTTCAGTGTAGTGTTTTGTGCATTGTGTTGTTTTTCTTAACACATCCTATACTTAAAATCTAAGGATCACAAGGTTTCCTATGCCGATTCATTCTAAGATGGTGCAAATGGGGGAAAATATTGAATTTTAGGTTTTTACTTTTCTGTCAAAGGGGCCAAAAAGGCCCCTATATTCACGAGTTAGTGGGTTAATATGTTCCACAAAAATGTTCACGGTAGTGTTTTGTGTAATATTGCTGAGCACATTATATACTTAAAATGTATGGGTCACAAGGTTTCCTATGCCGATTCATCGTAGTATTGTCCGAATTAGGGAAAATATTGCATTTTAGGTTTCGACTTATTTCTGCAAAAGATTCCAAAAAGTGCCCTATATGGACAAGCTAGTGGGTTAAAATGTTCCACAAAAATGTTCGCGATAGTATTTAGTGTAATATTGCTGAACACATCCTATACTTGAAATGAAAGCATCAAAAGGTTTCCTATGACGATTCATCATAAGAATGTGTCAAAAGGGGAAATATTGATCACCATCAAAAGTGACCTCCATATATATGTATGTAAAACGCCGATACACGTATATTCTATTTTTACCCCCTGTATCAGAATCCATTGCCAGAATATTTTTTGTTTGCGTTCCACAATGCAATTATACCTTTACTTGCAAAATTTGGATCTCACAGCTCGTTTCGTTTAGGTGGTGGCATTCTAATGTCTACTTACTACAGGAGCCCTTATATTTAAAGGCCTTGTTGCTTCCACACTCGGGCACAACCTCAGCCATCCCGACCACAGAGAAACATCGACATTTACCCTCAGTTGCATATCGTTGGCAAAGAACCCAAACCGTTTTGTGCAAGGGGATAAGTTTGGTTAATATTTACAATAAATATTTAACTGGCTGAGCAAAAACTTAAAAATACACGAATAGCTTAGGAACACGCGAATGTTCATTTACTTAGAGGCCATGCAATGAATAGTTAATGGGTATATAGTGGAAAACTTTCAGATTTTTCAGTGAAAATATTTTGCATTATATGAGGGAAATGCAGTGCATTAATGTGAATTTATTGAAATTGCTTTGTTTTTTTACTTAACAACAATTCATAATTTATATCTCAATTCCTACACGCAATTCCGCAATAAAATAAACACTGGCTATCAGGGAAGAATTGCACTCGGGGAATTTATTGAATTTTGAATTCTTCAACACTCTTTTTGAATGACAGCAGTGTTGCCACTTTCCTATTGTTCTTTATCTAAATTGAAGTATAAGGTACCTCCTTCGGAGACTTTCAAAATCTCCATGGTGGTCTAAAAAACTCGATATATTGAAATAGTGTGATCTTAGTCCTAGTTCTTCTCGTACTCCATTGTGTGGAGAGAGAAAATTTTCTATGAACAAAAATCTGCCTTGCTAAATAAAATAATACACCCACAATCCTGAAATGTATTCGCTTTTGTGAATATCATACTCATACTTTTGCGAAGCATCCTTGGAATGCTCCTCCAACATTGAACACAACACAATGGAAAATTAAGTTTGTTTTTTTTTGTGTTTTCTATTATGTTGCTGAGTGAAATGAAAACTGATAAATTTTGTTGCCGTTTAGCAAACACAGAGAAGAGAAAAAAATAGAAAGAAAGGCAATGCAATGCAACTCTCCTCACCATAGGTTCTATGCATTTTCTATCTACGAATCATGTTCATGTTCATGTCTAGTTTTTTCTTTGCATCCTGGCGGCAAAATCATTTAAAGGAAACTAAGCTGAAACTTGGGCAGGAAGGAAATGTTTCTTCTGTTTGTATGTATGTATGTATGTTACATACAGCATTGCTACTCCCACCTTGTAGGACGAGCAGGACATGAGCAAAAAAAGTGGAAAACAAATTTCTATATATTCTTTTTGTTCAATTTTACTCTTCACATTCAAGTGAATTGAAGCATTACCAGGTATTGATGTAGGGGGGGAGGGGGGAATTATTCAAATTAAATGGAAAGTCATCCTCAAGTGGTGATCTAGGGTATTGCAAGTCACTTTAAAAGAATTAAACCAAAAATAGTATGAATTTATAGCGCTTTGGGAATATTTCTAGAAAACAAACACTTTGTTAGCAAAGAATTGATAGCATTATGCAACAAAAATAAAAAATTGTGACCGAGACTTAAAAATTTGTTTTTTTTAGTACATTGAAAGAAAAAAAAAACAATTGATAAAATCAATACATATTTTTTATATTGACTAAGATTTTCGTTGAATATTTGTATTCTCATTTTGGAAATATAAGGAAATATAATATAATATGGCTATAAATGTTGAGAATTTTGCTTTCGCATAGAAACTGTGGTTTAGGAACAGTCTCCAACAAAATTGAGAAAAAAAATTATATATTTTCGGAAAATTGATTTTTCAATGTGGGTCTACTTAGACCCACATTAGAATATTTAAATATGTTAGAATATGGAATATATTGTTTAATTTTTTATAACTGGCATATTAATGAAGAAAACAAGACCAAATTGGAGAAAATCTATGGATAAATGCAGATGCTATGGCCCTCTGGTTGATGTACATGTCGTATTCACACAAAACATGTTAAACAAGTAAGGAAAGGCTAAAGTCGGACGGACCCGACTATATGATAAACTCCACTTTCTATCCTATTACAATTAAATTCTGTAAAAAGTGAAATCGGGAAGGATTTTTGTACCCTGTAAATGTATGTGTTTGACAAAAAAAATTTAAATATGAAAGGACATCTGTACGGATTATGAAACATGGTGAAATATAATATGTAAAGTGTGCCCAACATCGGTTAAACATTCGGGAGCAACATTTGTATTGGAGCTATATCTAAATCTGAACCGATCTTACGCACTTTCACTATAGGTGTTTTTAGTTGGATATAAGATGTTGTGCTAATTTGAAATAAAATCGGGTACAATATGTGGTTTCTAGAGCGGAAAATGTAAAATCGAGAGCGACATTTGGATGGGGGCTATATCTAAATCTGAACCCATCCGACCGATTTTCCCAATAGCTTTTTCCAGTCCAATTATAAGGTTTTAGGACAAATTTAAAGCAAATCGAGTGAAATATGTGGTTCTGGAGCAGAAAAAGTAAAATCGGGAGCGACATTTGTATGGGAGCTATATCTAAATCTGAACCGATTTGACCAATTTTCACCATAGTTGTTTCCACTTCAATTATAGGGTACTGTTCCAAATTTGAAGCAAATCGAGTGAAATATTTGGTTTCTAAAGCGGAAAAAGTCAAATCGGGAGCGACATTTGTATGGGAGCTATATATAAATCTGAACCGATCTAACACATTTTCACCACACGGTGTTCCTACTTGAAACATAATTTGTTTTGCCAAATCTGAAGACAATCTGATACAATTTGTGGTTTCTAGAGCGGAAAAAACAAATCGGGAGCGAAATTTGTATGGCAGCTATATCTAAATCTGAACCGATCTGACTCATTTTCATCCTGGGTGTTTCTAGTAGAAAAGTAAAATATAAGATATTTTGCACGATTTGAAGAAGATCTGTTAAAATATATTGTTTATAGAGTGGAAAAAGTCAAATCGGGAGTGAAATTCGTATGGGGCCATATCTAAATCTGAACCGATTTTCTTCAAATTAAATAGCGTTCGTCCTTATCCCGAAAAACTTCGTTGTACAAAGTTTCGTTTGGTTCTGGCTACAATTGCGACCTGAACTTTGATTACAAGAATAGATGGACGGACAGACGGACATTGCTAAATCGATTTAAAAAGTCGATTGGTATAATTAACAATGGGTCTATCTTGCTTCCTTTTGCACAAAGCCATAATACTCTCGTGGAGTGTATACAAGTTATCAAATACCAAAGTATAGCTTATTCCGAACATCCGTGTGAAAGTTATATGGGTTTTAATTTAACATTGGAATATGGGCTATTTGTGTGGGAGGTACCGAAGGGGCGTGGCAATTTCGCAAATCTACGAACTTAAACTAAGTTTGGGAAAAATATTACCATGTGCACAGTTTGAATCGATTCTTTAACTCCTTTCGAAAGTTATCGTGTACACCAGCCAGCCAGACGGACGGACATGTCTCAAACACCTTAAAAAGTCGTGAAACGGATTTGGTCCAAACATACATAGGGTCTTACCTCACTCCTTCAATGCGTTACACTTTTTCTGTGTCCCAAATGATATATACCCTCCTACTCTGTAGAGCGAGGGTATAAAAATAACAAAAGATGTTTTGGATATTTTCTTACTGCTACAGTAAGGGTAATAACTTCAAAAAATTAAAAAAATAATAAAAACCAGTAAGGAAAGGCTAAAGTCGGGCGGGGCCGACTATATCATACACTCCACTTTCTATCAGAGTACAATTCAATTCGGAAAAAAGTGAAAACGGGAAGAATTTTTGTATGTTTCCTAATCATAGGCTAATATGTCCTGGTTCATTTTGTCAAATCGAAAAGAATATTTGTATCACGGCTATATCCAAACATGGAATGACGTGGCCCATTTCACAATAGGTTCTTCCAGTTCTCAATTTTAAGTAATTCGATCTAAATCTGAACCGATCTGGCTCATTTGGTCTGTTTCATGGGTGTTTCTAGTTTAAATAGAAGATGTTTTGCCAATTTTGAAGAAGATCTGTTAAAATATGTGGTTTCTACAGCAGAAAAAGTCAAATCGGGAGTGAAATTCGTATGGGGGCTATATCTAAATCTGAACCGATCTGACCAATTTTCACCATAGGTGTTTCTAGTTGAAATGTAAGATGTTTTGCCAAGTTTGAGGAAAATCAGTTTTAATATGTGGTATCTAGCGTGAAAAGAGTCAAATCGGGAGTGAAATTCGTATGGGGGCTATATCCAAATCTGATCCGATTTTCTTCAAATTAAATAGCGTTCGTCCTTATCCCGAAAAACTTTGTTGTGCAAAGTTTCATTTGATTCTGGCTACAATTGCGACCTGTACTTTGATTACAAGAGTAGATGGACAGACGGACGGACGGACGAACGGACATCGTTAAATCGATTCATAAAGTGATTCTAAGTCGATCGGTATAATTAACAATGGGTCTATCTCCCTTCCTTTTGGGTGTTACAAACAAATGTACAAAGACATAATACTCTCGTGGAGTGTATAAAAATCATAATATTTTTATAAATTCTTTTGAGTCTACATTTATTAAAAATTGTTGTTGTTTTCTTCGTTTTGATGTTTTTATACACTCCACGAGAGTATTATGTCTTTGTGCATTTGTTTGTAACGCCCAAAAGGAAGCGAGATAGACCCATTGTTAAGTATACCGATCGACTTAGAATCACTTTCTGAGTCGATTTTGCAATGTCCGTCTGTCCGTCTGTCTGTCCATCTATTGTTGTAATCAAATTACAGGTCGCAATTATAGTCCGATCTTAACAAAAATTGGCACAACTAAGTTTTGTGGATCAAGGACGAACGCTATTTAATTTGAGGCAAATCGGTTCAGATTTGGATATAGCCCCCATACAAATGTCGCTCCCGATTTGACATTTTCCGCTCTAGAAACCACATATTGTACCCGATTTTCATTAAATTTGGCACAACATCTTATAATCCAACTAGAAACACCTCTGCAAAAATTGGGTAAGATCGGTTCAGATTTAGATATAGCCCCCATACAAATGTCGCTACCCATTTGACATTTTCCGCTCTAGAAACCCCATATTGTACTCGATTTTCTTTAAATTTGGCACAACATCTTATAATTCAACTAGGAAAACATATGCAGAAATTAAGTAAGATCGGTTCAGATTTATATATAGCCCCCATACAAATGTCGCTCCCGATTTGACATTTTCCGCTCTAGAAACCACATATTGTACCAGATTTTCATTAAATTTGGCACAACATCTTATAATCCAACTAGAAACACCTATGCAAAAATTGGGTAAGATCGGTTCAGATTTAGATATAGCCCCCATACAAATGTCGCTACCCATTTGACATTTTCCGCTCTAGAAACCCCATATTGTACTCGATTTTCATTAAATTTGGCACAACATCTTATAATTCAACTAGGAACACATATGCAGAAATTAAGTAAGATCGGTTCAGATTTAGATATAGCCCCCATACAAATGTCGCTCCCGATTTGACATTTTCCGCTCTAGAAACCCCATATTGTACTCGATTTTCTTTAAATTTGGCACAACATCTTATAATTCAACTAGGAACACCTATGCAGAAAGTGGGTAAGATCGGTTCAGATTTATATATAGCCCCCATACAAATGTCGCTCCCGATTTGACATTTTCCGCTCTAGAAACCACATATTGTACCAGATTTTCATTAAATTTGGCACAACATCTTATAATCCAACTAGAAACACCTATGCAAAAATTGGGTAAGATCGGTTCAGATTTAGATATAGCCCCCATACAAATGTCGCTACCCATTTGACATTTTCCGCTCTAGAAACCCCATATTGTACTCGATTTTCATTAAATTTGGCACAACATCTTATAATTCAACTAGGAACACATATGCAGAAATTAAGTAAGATCGGTTCAGATTTAGATATAGCCCCCATACAAATGTCGCTCCCGATTTGACATTTTCCGCTCTAGAAACCCCATATTGTACTCGATTTTCTTTAAATTTGGCACAACATCTTATAATTCAACTAGGAACACCTATGCAGAAAGTGGGTAAGATCGGTTCAGATTTAGATATAGCCCCCATACAAATGTCGCTCACGAATTGACTTTTGCCGCTTTAGAGACCACATATTGTACTTGATTTTCACTAAATTTGGCACAACAGCTTATAATCCAAGTAAAAAACCTATGGTGAAAGTGTGTAAGATCGGTTCAGATTTAGATATAGCCCAAAACAAATGTTTAACTGATTTTGGCCAAACTTTACATATTATATTTCACCTATTTCGTTCCAGATTTCAATATAGCTCATAAAGGGTGATTTTTTAAGAGCTTGATAACTTTTTTTAAAAAAAAACGCATAAAATTTGCAAAATCTCATCGGTTCTTTATTTGAAACGTTAGATTGGTCCATGACATTTACTTTTTGAAGATAATTTCATTTAAATGTTGACCGCGGCTGCGTCTTAGGTGGTCCATCCGCTTAGTCCAATTTTGGCATTTCCACGTTTTTGAGTAACAGAGACCCAATTGGTGCGAACGGCGACGAATCGAAAATTGGTGGTCATCATTAACACTGGCCGATACAGCTGCGATATTTTCTTCAGTTCGCACTCTACGTAAGCGTGTTGTTGGTCCAACAATGTAAATTTGGTGCGAAATTTAGTCACAATAGCCCGAATAGCCGCTTCAGTGGGTCGATTAAACTGACCATAAAATGGAAGCGCGCAATGAACTTTCTTAACAGAGCACGCATTTTGATAATAAAATTCAATAATTTGCAAGCGTTGTTCGTTTGTAAGACGATTCATGATGAAATGTCAAAGCATACTGAGCATCTTTCTCTTTGACACCATGTCTGAAATCCCACGTGATCTGTCAAATACTAATGCATGAAAATCCTAACCTCAAAAAAATCACTCTTTACAAATGTTCTTTCCGATTAACCATTTTTTGTCAAACACATACATTTACAGGATGCAAAAATCCTTCCCGTTTTCGCTTTTTTACCGAATTATATTGTATACGGATAGAAAGTGGAGTGTATCATAGAGTCGGCCCGCCCGACTTTAGCCTTTCCTTACTTGTTTTTTGTTGCTCCAATTAATCAAAAATTAAAAAAAAAATCATAATATTTTAATATAAATTCTTTTGAGCCTACAAAGAGGACATAACTTTTACATTTATCAAATTTTGTTGTTGTCGCCCTAAGAGTGAATTTTGCCTTAGAATATTTTTCCATTCACAACGCAGCCCCCTCCCACCCCATTCCATAAAATTCGGTTTTATGGGCCAGTTTAGCAAAATTTCGGAAGAAGTACGAAATGAACCCTAAAAAGAATTTTAAGTTTTATTTATTTTTGGCATTTAAGTTGAGTTTTGGTGTATTCAGAGACTTATAGTGGAATTTTAAGGCAAATATTTTTGTAGAACATATTGACCCTTAAAACTTCTGTTTTAGGGGTGTTTTTTTACCCTTTTGCACAAAAGGGAGCAAAAAGGCCTGCATATTAAGTAGCTAGTGTGTTAAATTCTTCCACAAAAATGCTCTTCGTAGTGTTTTAAGTAATATTTCTAAACAAATCCTATACTTAAAATGTAAAGATCGCAAGGTTTTCTATGTCGACTCTTCATAGGAATGTGCAAAAAGGTGGAAATATTGAACCCCATCAAAAATGGCATACATATTGATATATATAAATACACTTTCTATTTTTATCCCCTATACCACAATCCGTTAGCAGAACCTTGTTTTTTTTTGCATACCTTTACTTGCAAATATTGGATCTCTTAGCTCGTCCCGTTTAGATGATAGAGGGCTTTACACAGACGGATATATGTAGGTTGTCTTAGAAGAGCGTCTAAGGGCAATATAATGACGAAATCAATAAAACTTTTAATTGACATAATTCCTCTTTATACCCTCCATTATAAGATGGGAGTATAATCTTTCCATGGAGGGAATAAAAAGGAATTATGCCATTAAAAGCTTTTATTGATTTTGAAACTGTAAAAATGTCTAATTAATGTATTAATTAATTACTTCATTTGAACATTTGAATTTATACAATTAATTATTTTAATTGAATTAAACCACAAAAACTTTGCTGAATCATTAGTTTTGTTTCTGTGTGATCTGCATAATTATGATTTTGCCTAGTAAAACTCATGAAATTTCTAAAATAAATAAATCCACAATTTTCGACATCTACATTTGCCGCTCAATCTGCTGACAATGGGGCTCGTTTGTGTGTCTTTCTGTTGAAATATGAACTACGTATGTACATACTTCATGAAATTGTGGAGAATTGTTTGCAGCTGTGTGTGAGTGGGTGTGTGTGTATTCATGAAATTATTAAATCAATTCATTGATTAGATTACATTGTAAAATTCAGCCAAACCAAAGGCGGCTCTCAGCTATTCCGCCATGTGTTAATCATTACTTATATAAATTTTCATTGAATTTAATTAAAAAGAAACACACACACACACACACTCACGCTTAGATAACACCAGCCGAACAAAGTTTCTCGTTTGACTTTTTCTTGTTAAAGACTTTTTCCAAACTTTTTTTCTGAAACGTGTTTTTCCCTTCCCTTTTCTTGCAGATTGAATGATGGCCGCCGTATAGCTGGGTGATATTGAAAAGTGTTCGTTTTTTTCTCTCTCTCCATACTTTTTGAACGAGAATATTCATTTATGTGTGCAAACCTTCAATACCTGACAATGTCAATGATCAAACAAAAGTGTACGATGACAACGCTGTCAATGATGACGATGATGACTACGACGACCACCACCACCAACAAGCTGTAGATGATGATGTCGTTGCTGACAACGATGACTGTGATAGTTGCTGCCGTGTTCAGTCAATATTAACGATTCACTCAGTTCCAAAGACAAAAGACAATTCCTGTTTCGAATAGTTTTTAGTGTGCTACACGAACTGCAAATATTTAAAGAAGAACAATAACACAGGGTAGCCATACTCTACAAATTTAAACAAATCAAAAAAATATACATGAACAGTTTTTATCTTAAACGTATCATTGAAAAGTAAAAAAGTAACAAAGCCCTCGTATTTCGCTACACTTACCGCAATTTAATTTCAATAATTCTTCGTAAGAGAACGGGCCAAACGTGACCACATCAACATCATGGACAAAAAAGGTTCATCGGCTTCGTCTAAGTCCAAATCGAAATCCAAACAAAAGAAACTGAAACCCAACAAGGAATCGAGTACACATCTGGATGTCGATCTGTGGGAGGTGAGTATTGTATGGAAGATCATAAAACATTGTATATATTAACACATACAAAACGATTTGATAAAAAAATTAGGAAAAACATAATTACATCAATTAAATATTAATGAGAGTTTAGAAATTAATATATTAATTAAATCAATTGATATTTTTATTTATTGAAATAATGTTCAATATTACACAAAAATAATGGCACTCAAAATAATAACCTGAATAAAAACGCAAATAACCTAATTTAGTTCAACAATTTTACTTCACTTTAGTAAAAATGTCCATACTACACCGTATTCAAGAACTCATCATTTGAAATTCAAAACTCGTCATTTGTAATTCAAAAGACACCATTTGAAATTCAAAAGTTTTCATTTGAAATTCAAAAATTATTCCATTTGAAATTCAAAATTTATTCCTTTTGAAATTCAAAATATTCCATTTGAAATTCAAAAATGTAAACAAACTTATTTAAGAAAAATATACATTAGGGTAGCATTTATTTTTCTGCAAATTTGGATGTTCTGCAGTTGTGGAAACAGATTTTATAAAATGATAAGCAACTAATAATTATAATGATGTAAAATGTCGGTAATTTCATATATAGTTTATAACCTTCACCAGCTCAGGGGGCATCTGCATATAGTTTATAATAAATTGCATTTTAATTAGGGTTGGATTAATTAATTAATTAAGTTGGAAAGTGATTGTAAAACCACTTCCAATTTTAAATTGTCACTGATAAGTTTTATTTTAACCAAAGGTTATACCAATTTGTGTGAGAGGTATATATATAACGTCTATGAAAACATTACCAATGACCAAATTTCAAAGTATTCCGATCATCCGTATAGAAGTTACAAAATCTTTAAATTTAATAGGTTAGAGTGATTTGCGTGGGAGGTACGTAAATCTGTTTTCTAAACAGCAGAATATTAAAATTTAAAGAAATAAATAAATGCTACCCAACCTAATGTATATTTTGCTTAAATAATTTTGTTTACCTTTTTATACACTCCACGAGAGTGTTATGTCTTTGTGCATTTGTTTGTAACACCAAAAAGGAAGCGAGATAGACCCATTGTTAATTATACCGATCGACTTAGAATCACTTTTTGAATCGATTTTGCAATGTCCGTCCGTCCGTCCGTCCGTCTGTCCATCTATTCTTGTAATCAAAGTACAGGTCGCAATTGTAGCCAGAACCAAATGAAACTTTGCACAACAAAGTATTTCGGGATAAGGACGAACGCTATTTAATTTGAAGAAAATCGGATCAGATTTGGATATAGCCCCCATACGAATTTCACTCCCGATTTGACTTTTTCTGCTGTAGAAACCACATGTTTTAACAGATGTTCTTCAAAATTGGCAAAACATCTTATATTTCAACTAGTAACACCCACGTTGAAAATTAGCTAGATCGGTTCAGATTTAGATATAGCCCCCATACAAATTTCACTCCCGATTTGACTCTTTCCACTCTAGATACCACAGATTACAACAGGTTTTCCTCAAACTTGGCGAAACATCTTACAGTTCAACTAGAAACACCTATGGTGAAAATTGGTCAGATCGGTTCAGATTTAGATATAGCCCACATACGAATTTCACTCCCGATTTGACTTTTTCTGCTGTAGAAACCACATGTTTTAACAGATGTTCTTCAAAATTGGGAAAACATCTTATATTTCAACTAAAAACACCCACGGTGAAAATAAGCCAGATCGGTTCAGATTTAGATATAGCCCCCATACGAATTTCACTCCCGATTTGACTTTTTCTGCTGTAGAAACCACATGTTTTAACAGATGTTCTTCAAAATTGGGAAAACATCTTATATTTCAACTAAAAACACCCACGGTGAAAATAAGCCAGATCGGTTCAGATTTAGATATAGCCCCCATACGAATTTCACTCCCGATTTGACTTTTTCTGCTGCAGAAACCACATATTTTAACAGATCTTCTTCAAAATTGGCAAAACATCTTCTATTTAAACTAGAAACACCCATGAAACAGACCAAATGAGCCAGATCGGTTCAGATTTAGATATAGCCCACATACGAATTTCACTCCCGATTTGAGTTTTCCGCTCCAGAAACCACATATTTTAACAGATTTTCTTCAAATTTGGCAAAATGTCTTATATTTGCATGAGAAACACCCAGGATGAAAATGAGTCAGATCGGTCCAGATTTATATATAGCTCCTATACAAATATCGCTCCCGACTTGATTTTTCCGCCCCAGAAACCACGTATTTTCATCGAATTACTTAAAATTGAGAACTGGAAGAACCTATTGTGAAATGGGTCACTTCATTCCATGTTTGGATATAGCCGTGATACAAATATTCTTTTCGATTTGACAATTTGAACCAGGACATATTAGCCTATGATTAGGAAACATACAAAAATTCTTCCCGTTTTCACTTTTTTCCGAATTGAATTGTATTCTGATAGAAAGTGGAGTGTATCATATAGTCGGCCCCGCCCGACTTTAGCCTTTCCTTACTGGATTGAAAGAAATCTCTGGATAAATGCAGAAGTTATGACCCTTTTAGTTTGGCGAAATCAATTACTGGAAAAACTTCATTTGAAAGTGAAACAAGTAAAAAGTACGTTCAGCTGTGCCGAATATTATCTATCGCCCATGTGATGAGAATCACGCGTTTTCAAAATCACTTGCGACTTTCAACTCGCCAATTTATTTAAGACATGTGATGACGTTCACGCGTTTTGTTTGCGATTTGTGAATATGTTCGAAACATGTAAACATATGTTTGATCTGTCAAAAAAGGTAAACAAGGAAATTTAATTTTTATTTATATAAACAAAAGATGCCGGCAGCATTCGTGTTAAGCGTATTGGCCTTAAAAAAGCTCCAATCAATCCCCTTTGCAGAAACCTTTGGCAATGTCTGGATGTTTTTCCATGAAAGAAAGAAAAACTTTGCATTGCTCAGGCGATTTTTGCGGAGCCCTAAATAATTTGTGCGCAACACAGTATATTATTGTTTTTTTTTTTAATTATTTATTCCTTTAATTATACTCACATTTTTATAAGCGCGAAACCATAAATAACATTCTTCTTCTTTCTTTTGTATAGTGCTGACAATATTGGACACTTTTCTATACAGAATCGGGTAACCGATTAGATCATTGCAAAATTATTCAAATTAATTACTTGAAAATACTTAATTTGATCACAAAAGTGCACTTGAATGTTCAAAAATACAGCTCAGTGATTTTATAATAATAAGAACCCATAATTACATTACTTATATAAATCAAGGGAAAGTAACCTTATAAATTATCCGGTTATTATTTCTTTTTTGTGCGGCACCATTTTTTCGAAGACCATGTGATCAGCTGTTCACTTTTATCTCGCCAGTTTTAAAGTAAACAAAAAACAGAAATGAGTATGAAACGAGGAACATATTTTAATTTTATATTTTTGAGAAAAATTGTTTGAAAACAGTCTTATTTTATGAGAATATATAAAGAAAACATGTGA
Source organism: Polietes domitor (assembly GCA_947397865.1). Lineage (NCBI taxonomy): Eukaryota > Metazoa > Arthropoda > Insecta > Diptera > Muscidae > Polietes > Polietes domitor. The sequence continues at coordinate 121,065,989 of OX377622.1, forward strand.
AAGTTTATTTGCGCGTCGTTGTTTAATAAGTTTTTAAATTCATTTACTCAAAAAGCATAAGTTCACTTTGCGTTCACTCTCCCATGCATTTGTGAGTTGAAGTCGCCAAACTTTTGGCGATTGTGAACTTCATCACACCTAATTGGCGATTTGAAATCGTAATCGCAAATGTCGTGCGAAATGCGATTGTCAGCACATGGGCGTATATCATCCATCATGGAGAGCGTTGCACAGTATTAGAGGCTGTTGACTTTGGGGTCAAGAAAAATAATCCAATGAAAAACGGCTAAAAATTTCATATAAAATATCACCAAAAAACCAAATACGTCAAAAACGATATTCAGAAGCTCAAAACAGATGTCAACAGAAACCATTCCCTCCTTCCACCTTCCATTGCCTTATTTTCCTTGCACCAACGCAATGTACTGCATTTGCAGGGGACATCCCCTGAGAGTATGTTCAGTGAAAAATATGAAATATTCATTCATTTTATTTCATAAATTCAAATATGAAAAATTGTCCCAATCGGCCGATACCACTGAGGAGAAAATCATTAAGCCGAAACCCTCTACTCTGCGTAGCCGCCTTTAGACATACCAGACATAATATATAGTTCTGGAAGATTTTTCATATTAACAAGTAAAAACGGCGTTAAGTTCGGCCGGGCCGAACTTTATATACCCTCCACCATGGATTGCATTCCACAGAGGTTGTCGGTTTTCGTAGAAGTGCAGTAATATTACAGGAAAATATATATATTTTTAATATAGCCAAACCAAAACAAATACAAATATTGAAAAGTTAATTTTATAAATAAATATAATATTTTAATTATTTCAAACCACGCTAATAAGGTAATTTTGCCAATACGACAATTCAAAAAATAAATATTCTTATATTTATATTTTCAAAAATATTTTCAAAGCCATAAAAATTGGTAGATAGTGGGTGCTACAGTTGGTTGTATTTCCATTCTATTTGAATTCCAAAAGTACTAATTTTGAAAATCCATAATCAGACGGACATAGTGCAAATTAACCTTCATGATTCAACCAATTTTTGCCGTAAAAGAAAAAGTACGAATTTGGAAAAAAACTTTTTATTTTGCGTGTCTATGCAGTCAGATGAATTTATACAAGGAATTCCATGATTCCAGCTGCGCCCATTTGGTTGGTACAATTTTTACCCCCTTTTTACGTTTCTACGCAATTAGGATTTTATCATTCTAGCTGTGGTCGTTTAGTTGGTACTATTTTTATCCCTCTGTACCATTGTATCCCTTGAAAGTACTAATTTCGAAAAATTCGTCTATTTTCCGTGTTTACGCAGTTAGAGGAATGCATACTCCGAATGTCATGACTCTAGCTGCGGTCATTTGATTGGTACTATTTTTTTCATGACTCATTTCATTTGATTGGTACTATTTTTATCCCCTTTTTTCATTTTAACACCATAAAGTCCGAATTTCGAAAAATCAGTTTATTTTCCGTGTCTATATACTCAGAAGAATGTATACTCCGAATTTCATGACTCTAGCTGCGGTCATTAGATTGGTACTATTTTTATCCCCTTTTTTCATTGTAACCCCAAAAAGTTCGAATTTCGAAAAATCAGTTTATTTGCCGTGTCTACATACTCAGAGGAATGTATACTCCGAATTTCATGACTCTAGCTGCGGTCATTAGATTGGTACTATTTTTATCCCCTTTTTTCATTTTAACCCCAAAAAGTACGAATTTTGAAAAATCGGTGTATTTTACTTATCTATGCAATCAGAGGAATGTATACACCGAATTTCATTATTCTAGGTACAGCCGTTTGGTTGGTACCATTTTTATCCCTCTATTCCTATTTTACCCATTAAATGTACGAATTTGGAAAAAATACTTTTATATTATGTATCTACTCAACTAGAGGAATATACACACCGAATTTCGTGTTTCTAGTTGTTGTCGTTTAATATGTACCATTTTTATCCCTTTTTGCCCCATTTCACCCCCTACAAATAAAAATCACTTATGGTGCACGTTTTTGCTATAAGGGGAATCCGCATACCAAATATCAAGCAAATATAAACAGATATATTCAAAAAACATGCTTAAATACGCTAAAATATTAGGGATTATTATGGGTATTTTTAGTCCTTGTAAGGGAAAAATTTTTCCCTTCGGGCCGATTTCGCCCCATTTCAATCCCAACCGATCTACGACTATAAGACGCATTTATGGAAAATTTGAACGTTCTAGCTCCTTTCGTTTAGATGCTAGCGTGCTTTCAACAGACGGACGGACATGGCTAGATCGTCTTAGAATTTTATGGCGATCAAGAATATACATATATACTTTATAGGGTCTCAGGTCGATATTTCAAGGTGTTACAAACGGAATGACAAAGTTAGTATACCCCCATCCTGGAGGTGGAGGGTATAAAAATTAGTCATATTTTTGGGCGATTTGTCATGTGAAAAATTGCCCAATGTTTTCCGGCGATTTTTGGTTTGGATGATTTTACATTTATGTATTTTTGGGCATAATTTCATTTTGAACAATTTTCCATTGTTTCAAATTTGAATTATATTTGTGTGGGTGATTTTTCATGTCAACGCCGACTGACAAACAAAATATTACGGCCCTAAAATTACGAGCAATATATACGTTGAATTTCATAATTTTGTACCATTTTAATCCCAGTTCCCTTAAAAGTACAAACATTGGGACCATTTGTATCCCCTTTCCCCCAAAAGTACAATTTTCGAAAAATTTTTTTATTTGCGCGTCTTCATGGCCAGAATTTTATACACTGAATTGAATTCACCTTCAGCTGTTTATTTGGTACCATTTTTATCTCTTTTTTCTCATTTTACCCTTTTTCGAAAAATTTACTTATGTTGCGTGTCAACACGACCAGGAAAATGTATACTCCGAATATCTTGAATTCACGCCAATCCCAACCGATCTATAAGTATGAGGCGTATTATATGTTGAAAATCATGACTTCTTAGTCCTTTCCTTTACTGGATAAATTTAAAATGTTGACTACCTATTTTTTTGTAGTTGTAATACAATAACAAATATGTTATTGGTTATTGTATCCCACATTTGTTATTGTAGTATTTTTAGCATCCCTTACCGAGTTTATTGAGCAATCTGGCAACTTGCTCGAGACTCTGGAGTGGAGCAGCAATTCATATTCAATTCAGCAACAGTACAAAGTATGGCGAACACAAAAAAAGTTCCAGCCATAGATTCCAGTTATCAAATGTTTAAATTGGCTGTTGGCCAAATTGTTGTTGACGTGGTTGATATTTCATATCGCAAAGCTTAGCATATAAATAAAAAAGCAATATTTTCGAGAAGGCCCCCACCACTCATCCAACAACACCCACCGCCTCCTCGTCCTCCTCCTCATCATCCCAATAGAAACTATTACATTTGTCCCCGACCAAGAAAAGGCCATTCATACGCAAACAACAACAAAAATATATACAGAAAATAATGGAAAGAACATCAAAATACACGCATACATACATACAAAAAACAACAGTTGCTGCGCTCAGGAGGCTGATGCTACTGATGATGATGAGGATGTCGTCGTTGAAGGTGGTGGTGGCGATGTGTATGTGGACCCACAACCAACAACACCCGACCCATGTCATCCATCCATCCATCCATTACTGCCCCTGCAACTGTTCGTTCTCCTTCTCCTCCTCCTGCTGCTCCTTCGCCAGACCTGGCCCAAAACAAACTAACACAACAAAGCAAAACAAAAAAGTGTCAACGTCAATTGTTGGCAATTTCCACATAAATTCTCTCCATGCAAGGTTACTCAAGTTGTGTTGTGACAGATTTGCGACATCTGGCTGGCTGCCGTCGAATCATCTTAGCCGTGAGAGGGGGGGGGGGGTGAGTGGAAACCAAAATTAGGAAAGTCGAAATCAAATTAATAATGAATTTCCAAATGAAATGAATGGAAATTCGTCTATTAATACAAAATTACCGGCACAGCAATTTTGAATGAAATATAATTGCATTTTCCGCAAATCATCACACCCATCAACACATGCCATGCCATTCATTCAAAGCTATTTGGCGCAACAATTTTTGTTTATTATTATTTTATGTTGTCGAGAGCGGAAATTTTGACTTAATAACAATTTTCTTTTGTGTGTTTCTTGTTTTTATTTCCAGGAAAATGAAGATCGTTTCACCTCCATTGAATTGCCGGCTGGCCAGAAGATGCCCTACAACAATGCCCCGGCATCAGTGCCGGCACCACCAACGCCCAAGCCCGCCAAAGTGGATAAACAAACGGCGTCAGCGACGCCGGCTGCCACCATAACTTCAGTGCCCACAGTGACTACGCTGCGTGATGTGGACTCACATGCGGCTCTGTTGACTTTGGATGTTACGGCGCCCGGTGATACCGGCGAACCGGAAAGAGGCAATTGGACGGGTCGCTTTGATTTTCTGCTCTCGCTGTTGGGCTACTCGGTGGGTCTGGGCAATGTGTGGCGTTTCCCCTATTTATGCTATAACAATGGTGGAGGTAAGTGCCGGGAAAGAGGGAAGGAATTATTGTTTGATTTTAACGTTTTAAGAATGTAGTTGAATGTTCTTGAGTAATTGAATACTCTAGGATTTTAAAGATTCTTAAAAAGATTGCCCAATGATTTTGGGATATAATTTTTGAGATATTGGGAAATAGAATGGAAGGCATAAATATTTGGCGAATTGAGGTGTCTTCTCATTAATACATGTGGTCCAATCAAGGAATTCGAACTCGAGAAGTTTTGAATTTTTATTATTGCGAAAGACGTATAAATTCCATCGAAAATTGATGTGACTGATCTTATTAAATATCGTGACTGATCTTATGAAATCGGATGCGAATACGATGAAAAAATCATCAGATCGCTTCTCCGCCGAAACAGAAGAGTTGTATCAAGAGATTACTGAAGGTTCCATCATACTGCTTCCCAAAAATAATATCTCAGAAATTAACAAGCTGTTTTCAGAGTCCGGAGACTACATATCGATCGCTTCGGTTCACAGTGAAACAATCCATAGAATGGCGCAACCTATGCTTTATAGATTTTGAAAAAGCATAGATTGGTCTCAAAGTTCGATCACTTCGGTTCATAGTGAAACAATCCATAGAATGGAGCAACCTATGCTTTATGGATTTTGAAAAAGCATAGATTGGACTCAAAGTTCGATCCAAAAGGTCGAAAAGGTAATAAAAAGGGAGGGAGAAAGGACAGAGCCCTGTGGTACTCCTACAGTCAATCTATGCACGTTGGATGATAATCTATCTACAATAACATGTATAGAACGATTTCTGAGGAAGCTCGATATAAAGCGAGAGATGTCACTGCCAAAAAGCGATGAGCTTTTTGACTATATGAAACACCTTGCATATATCTAGAGCAACGACCTTACTCTCACGAAACTGGTGGATGGTTCGACTTCACTTTTCGGACAGCAGCGTCATCACTTCCCCCGTAATATAATGAGGTAATATGGTCGTTAAACTTAATCTCCATAACTTTCGAGAGATAGAATCACATGGTATTTGTTTGATAGTCGAAAGAGCTGAACAACTTCCGATGTTAGAGAATAAAATGGAATTTTGGAAAATATTTTCACATTTTGATCGGCTATCTATTGAACATTTCGGTGTTTTCTCCGAGTCTGATCGCCCGTGTCCCGTGAGAAGTCTCATAGTACTGCTGAGTTCAGCTACACTCAAACTCATCAGATGTCTGGTTTAATTGTTATTAGTGCCGTCTCATAGGACTTTGGCAGTGCCGTCTACCGTGGACTCCCAGGTCAGTTTATGATGTGTAATTGTCAATTCTTTCGTTTACATTGTTGACGACTGGAAACGCTTTGCGAATTCTATGCTGACCGATTTGAGGTTCATACAGTGCTCTGGCAGTCAAATGATCTCTAGTGGACCTTCCTTCTTTCATTACAATATGTTACGCGATTTCAAGTTTGGTTTTTTTGATCGGTTTAATCGCAGTTTGACTGTCTGTGAGGATTCTCTCGTTCCCGCTTCAGCTTTGTTCATTTAATCATTTCACACACTCCATTATCCCTTTAAACATCTGCCGGAGAGTGTTGTAGTTCGGGAGACGGTATGAATATTCTAAGGTAAAGTACTGTACCGTATTTCCGCCCTTCTTTGTAACAGTGTGTCCAGAGGCTGTCTATACCTGAGGATCCACCCAAGAATCTCAAGAAGAACCCTTGTATAATAGTTTGTGAGAACCGGTGTCTAATTACGACATTCGAAAGTGAGAAAGTTACGATCGAAATCCCCTTTTCCTTATTGTAAAAAAGACATAAATTTCAATTATATATACCCTCACTCTCAGTGAACATGTGTACAATACAAATACAAAGTCATAATGGATTTAAAGGAGTTATAAAGCATTTAATTTTACCTAGGATAGTGACAAATGTGTGGGAGGTACAAGAAGGGGCGCGGCTGAAGCGTAAATATTTTTTATGTTTAAAGTAATTTTAAAAACATTTTCAAATATCAAATTGCAAATGATTTTGACTACCCGTATGGGTATTATTGCAACCAAAGTTTATGTCACTTTATGTGGGGGTAACAGAAATGGTGTGGCAATATAGCCCACATTCTAAGGGAATGTAACCTCTATTCCGATCGTATTCGTATAGAAGTTATAAGAGCTTTAATTTTTCCTAGTTAAGGGTGATTTGTGTGTGAGGTACTGGAAGGGGCGTTGCAATTTCGCCCATCTTCGAACTTAAATTAAGTTTGGGAAAAATATTACCATGTACAAAGTTTGAGTTGATTCCTTAAATCTAAAAACTTGGTGTATGTTGCACTTAATTTCCATCGATGTCCACTAGACTATATACAAAAGGTTTGATTACGCTTGTGTATAGCCAGTGTGTCATAATTGGATTTAGGCCCCATTTTGAGTCTAAGACCCAAATCTCCCGTGGAGTGGAGTATTATAAATTAGTTTCACGCCAAGCGTTTCTAAATCCAAGAAATAATCGAGTAAGACCGGTGGTGGACGCATACATCTGTTGTTTCGAACACTTTCAAATAATTGCGAAGCGAAATTGGAAATTGGATTGTATCGATAAAAGTAGTCAAAGCTAGAGCTGAATGACCAGAAACAAAACCGTATGAGGAGCAGCATTTTGATTTTCCAACATTCATGTTGTGGAAATTAAATTTTTGCCCACCTCTGATTGGCTTATAATCGATTTTAAGATGATTGTCCGACCTTCCATCGGTTGGTTGTAAATGTTGTCCGATCGCTTTGAAAGGAATCTGCCAGGATGGTTAGGTTGGGTTGTGGTGGCAGTGAGAAAGCAAGCTTCTGTCTCTGTCTGTGTGACTCACGAAACACCTTATCTTACCGATGTGTACACTGCACACTGGTCCCAAATCCATTTTTATGGCATAAAGTCAAAAAATAAACATACAGTCTTGTAATTTTGCACATTTGCTAGACATATCATACGCAAAAAATAAAAATAAAATTGGGCCGATCGGACCACGCCCACTACCACCACCCATATAAACTCAATATATAACAACATAATTATCACCGTGTATTGGTACAGGGTGACCAAAGACAAAATTTTATGAAATCTTAAAAGAATGAAGCGTTGTTTATTTTGACGAAATGTGTTTTTCTAAACATTATTACAAAAGCAAAATATAGCATACAAATATTCTACTTGACACTGCAATTTAAATAATTATTTCAGGAAATAATACAAAATGTCTACATGTGTACAAAAAAGTGAATGATGTTGGATACCATTTTAAAGATACTTTCAATACCTTTTAAATATAATATTGATGGGTCCCGTACACAAAACTAATTCAGAGATATAATCATATATATGTCTATGGCTAATTAAAACTGTGCTAAAATAAAATGACAATTTTTGGAGTTTGCCGAAAAATGCTGACGAGATATTAATTCCACCATAAACTACAACCTCAGACGAACACTTTCACATTTACACTTTGAGTCAAGTTGAGTCATACATATAACTTTTGGTCCACGACATTTATAGATTATGTTCTCTACAAATCACAAAATTACAATACCTATGAATACTTACAAGACCACAATAATCATAAAATATAATTTTTCAACTACTAACTCTTGCCGTCAATTTTCATAATTTAGTCACTTTATTATTTTCTTTTTAAGTCTTGATTTTAATTAATTTGTAAAACTGCTTTATATCAAAATTAATCCCACTTTTTTTGAACCGCAAAGTTTAAGTACCATTCAGGCTTGTGGTGTTGCCACCTAATTTTCTCCAGTATATTTTCTTGATTGCTTGGAGTGTTGCCATAAAGAAAATATATACACATTTACCACTTTCCAATTTTAATTTTTTTGAATTTCTGCCAAAAAAAATGGATTTGGGACCATAGTGCACTGGCGAAGTTAATTAAGCTCTCAAAGAAAGCTGAACCCAGTGTCACTAAAAGTATATTAGCCATAGCAGAGACAGTGAAGGTGTTCAACACTCTCAATCTCCTCATCGTCCCACAGCTCCTACAGAAATCGTTCGACTCGATGCCCAGCGTCAACTCTGAAATCAACGTTGACATTTGAAACCATTCAAGTGAAAGGAAATAGCACGCTGCAACATAGCATAATTATTAGCTACATAGTTCTTGAAATGTATTAGTATATACGCTAGAAATTAAATACAAATGTTAGTCGTAAGATTACACTCAATTGTTTAAGCCATCACCAGTGGCTTCTAAAGGGTGATTTTTGTTGGTAACACTGGTTTAAACAGCTGACGCACGTTTCGTGTTTTGTTTCACTGTCAGACATCTTCAGTTTGGTCTATAATTTTACAATGAATCGTCTTACAAACGAACAACGCTTGCAAATTATTTAATTTTATTATCAAAATGCGTGCTCTGTTAAGAAAGTTCATCGCGCGCTTCTTGTGTTTCAATTGTGTTCAGCGACGAAGCTCATTTTTGGTTCAATGGGTACGTAAAAAGGCAGAATTGTCGATTTTGGAGTGAATATCAGCCAGAAGCATTGCAAGAGCTACCAATGCATCCAGAAAAAGTCACAGTTTGGTGCGGTTTATGGGCTGGTGGCATCATTGGACCGTACTTCTTCAAAGATGATGCGAATCGTAACGTAACTGTGAATGGTGAGCGCTACCGTGAGATGATATCCAACTTTTTTTTTGCCCAAAATGCAAGAGCTTGACTTGCATGACATGTGGTTTCAACAAGACGGTGCCACATGCCACACAGCACGCGCAACAATGGATTTATTGAGAGGCGAGTTCGGTGAACATTTTACTTCACGTTCGGGACCGGTCAATTGGCCTCCTAGATCGTGCGATTTGACGCCTTTAGACTATTTTTTGTGGGGCTATGTTAAAGCTCATGTCTATACAGACAAGCATTGGAAGACAACATTGAAGCATTTATTCGTGAGATACCGGCCGAAATGTTGGAAAGAGTATGCCAAAATTGGACTAAGCGGATGGACCATTTGAGGCGCAGTCAAGGTCAACATTTGCATGAAATAATCTTCAAACATTAAATTATATGGACCCCGCACTATCGATTCAAATAAAGATGTCATGCATTTTTCTGAATTTTATGTGTTTTTTTTTTGAAAAACTTTCCTATAGCTTTTAAAAAATCAGCCTTTACTTGAGCTGAAGCTTGCATGTCGACAGGGATGTACCTGTAGAAGCAAGTCGCGGTGGAACTTGTAGGGTCGTTTGTATTCTTACAGCTTCTTGGGATGTCCCTTTGCTCTGGCTCCCAAATAGGGTGAATATCGAACTGCTTGCCCATCTACTGAAGAGATGCACGGCAGTCGCTGTTCTTGAATTTAAGATAACCAAGTCCTCGGATCTGATGGCAGCCTGACTATCAGAGTAGGTGTTGACGCCAGTGTTCGTCATAAAAACGCGATGCCACCACTCCTCAACTGCACTTCCTCGGCTTAGTATACCCTGTAGCTATTGGTTAGCCTACGAGCCAGGTTAACTTTCAGTTTCTTGCAGTGTATACCATACCAGGAGCATAATCGGATCGATCGATTTACTTCATAACTGCTCTAGAATCCACACGTTACATCGGTAATTAATCATATTGAAATATTGTTGAAATTTACAAGGAACAACTACTATATGGATCCTTGCTTTGATATACCCCCCATACAAATGGTCAACCCAATATACCCACTGATCGGATCTTCATGAAATTTCACAGTTCTTATAATCAGAATATCTACCACTATAGATCTACGTCTTCATATAGACCCATACAACTGTCATTCCGATTTTTTCGTGTTTCAGAGAAGATTTGGCTCTCTCAATGTTGCATACTCTCTGTGAGTCTGCCGTTGTCCCTACAGATGTCTCTGTTTTGCTATAAGAGTATTTATGCCAGAAATCTAAAACAAATACAATTTTAAATTGTATATTATAAATGGTGGCCCTTGCGGTCGAATTTTGTATATGTTTATCTAAAATGTTTCCTAACTTTTATTTTCTCTGTGTCTCTTTTTCAGGTGCCTTTCTCATACCCTTCACCATCATGCTAATTATCGCCGGCCTGCCGCTCATGTTCATGGAATTATCATTCGGCCAGTATGCCGCCCTGGGACCCGTGGCCATCTATCAGCGTTTCTGTCCTTTGCTTTGCGGTTTGGGCACCGGCATGATTATCGTATCGGCCATAGTTATGCTCTACTATAACCTCATTATAGCCTGGACTATATTCTATATGTTTGCCTCGTTTCGCACCAAGCTGCCTTGGCAGAACTGTGAGCCCGAATGGAGTACAGAAAGTAAGTGAAAATTTGTATTTTATTTTTTTTTTTTGGTTTCCTCTCGCTCTTTCTCTCTCCCCTCCACTTCGGCGAACAATTTTATTGTTTGGTCGGTCGACTGTTTGTTGGTTTGTTTGTTTTGGGGCCATGCGAAACCGCGAACAGTCACCCTGGGAGTGTGGTTGTTAGGATGTTGTGTGACGGCGGGGAGGGGTGGAGGTTGAACAAATGGTAACAAATTTTTAATGGTTTTGTTTTTAATATTTAAACACGTTTGCGGTTGGCTGGCGGGAACGAACGAGCGAGCGAACGAGAAAACCGTAAAAACGAAAACCTTGGAATTGGGCAAAAGAATTCCTTAGCGAGCGAGTCCTTTAGGTGGCCACTGGAAAAAAGTACTCCACGGAAAAAGACTCTCGACGGTTTTTTTCCTTTTTTACTTTGCTACTCGGCCATTTGTATGAATTTAAACGTTGTTTACGGAAAATTTTCAGTTTTAATTTTTTTCTTCGGTGTTTAAGGGTCATTTTTGGGTGCTCATGGGTGGGTGGGCTGGCATTGGGAGATGAAAACTTTTTTTCTTTGGGCTTTTGTTGTTATTGAAAATGGAGGAAATGAAATATTTTCTTAGCTTTTCAATTTATTTAATATCGATTGTATGTATTCTTATTGAAATAAGTATCAAGAGAGTCCTGAGTCCATACACATACATGTTAATGTGGTATGTGTGTGCGTGGCCACCTGCGAAAGTAGGTACTAAGGAAACGGATGTGGATTTGTCGTTATCTCTACTTTGCCATTGCTTGCTCTTCTGGATATTTAGGGATATTTCTTTTATTTATTTTTATATACCTGTACCTGTCAATGTAGGATTTTTGTTTGTGAAGGACCTTTGGGGAATTATCGATTTGTTTTATAGAGATTTGATTTTGAATTGTGAAAGTGAAACTGTGAACAAATACGAAAATATTGTGGCATGAGACAGGCAGAGGAGCCACTGAGTGAGACAAACGAGACACTGTGTGTTGCTTATTTGTATACCCTCCACCTGGGTATTATGTCTTTTTGCATTTGTGTTAATAACACCCAAAAGGAAGCGAGGTAGATCCAACGTTTATTATACCGACCAACCGAATATATATCATTTTTAAGATTTGAAAACTTGAAATAATTTGTTTAAGATTAAACCAATAACTTATATTTATATCTTATACCACAAATGAGTTAAAATTTTTCTAAATCGCCTTATGACTAAAAAATAATTTTCGAATCACCCAAGTGTTTACAATGCTTTTTATGGACATTATTCTATACTCAACTGTGGTGGTGACAATTTTACCTTCTCTTGACGAATTTTCAATTAATCTCGTCTCTCTCTTTCTCGAAATTTAATTACCGGTATATTCCACTATTAATTAATTTTTGAATATTTTATTAAAAAATATAGTAGTAATATATCCCCTCAACAAATATGTACCAAATTTATAAAAATTTATATTAAACAAGTAAGAAGGCGTTAAGTTCGGCCGGGCCGAATCTTATATACCCTCCACCACGGAGTGCAATCCACAGTATTACCAGCAGATTAAAGGAAGTCGACTTTACATAGAAGCACAGTACCATATTACGAAAATTGTGATATTTTTTATGAACGTTACTATATTTGTTTACTATGTATTTCAAACTATAATGTATACTTATGCGCACTGTTTAAAATCGAAAATCAGTCGCCATTAGAAAGAAGCATTTCCAGATACAGACAAAGTGATAAGAAAAGTATAAATTTTAAAGATATCCCCATTCGCCCCATTCTCCGCCCAAATGTACAAATTTCGAAAAAAGAACCTTTTTCGAGTCTTCATAGTCAGAATGTATACACCGAATTTCATGATTTCAACTTCAGCGGTTTGGTAGGTTCCATTTTTATCCCTCTTTTTAATTATATCCCTTAAAAGTACGAATTTCGAAAAATCCCTCTATTTTACGTGTCTATGCAATTAGAGGGATGTACACACCGAATTTCATGATTCTAGCTGTTGTCGTATCATTGGTAGCATTTTTTGTCCCTTTTTTCCCATTTCGCCCGATAAAACTTTTATTTTCTTTGTGGTGCTTCCAAGCTACATGAGGAAAGTCCGCAACAAATTTTAACTGTATGAAAATAAGAAATTTAATTAATAAGCCAAGGATACCAATATTTGTATACTATATATATATAATGGATATAATACTTCAATTCATAAACAAAATATAAGGGAGCAATCATAAATACCCTAAATATTGGGGGATAGAGAGTGTACTTTCAGCTACAGTCGTTTGGTTGGTTGTATTTCCATTTATTTTAAATTCAAAAGTATACATTTTGAAAATACCTTATCTCTCACGTACGCAGTATAAGACAACTTCATGATTCTACCATTTTTTGTCGTAAAACCAACAAAATAAAGTACGAATTTGAAGAAAAAAATATTTTACGTGGCTATGCAGTCAGAGGAATGTATATACCCAATTCCATGATACTATCTGCGGCCATTTTGTTGGTACCATTTTTATCCCCTTTTTCCAAGTTTGCCCCCTCAAGAGTACGAATATCTAAAATCTCTTTATTTTACGTATCTACACAATTAGAGAGACGTACTCACTGAATTTCATCATTCTAGCTGTATTCGTTTAGTTGGTACTATTTTTATCCCTCTGTACCCATTATATCCCTTGAAAGTATGAATTTGGAAAAAAATCTTTTATTTTTCGTATATACACAGTCAGAGTAATGTATACTCCAAATTTCATGACTGCAGCTGCGGTCATTTGGTTGGTACTATTTTTATCCCCTTTTCCCATTTTAACCCCAAAAAGTACGAATTTCAAAAAATCCATTTATTTTACGTTTCTACGCAATCAGAGGAATGTATATATCGAATTTCATTATTCTAGGTGCAGCCGTTAGGTTGGTACTATTTTTATCCCTCTATCCCCATTTAACCTCTTAAAAGTACGAATTTAGAAAAAATACTTTTATATTATGTATCTACTCTATTAGAGGAATGTACACGCCAAATTTCGTGTTTCTATCTGTTATCGTTTGATAGGTACCATTTTTATCCCTTTTTGTCCCATTTCGCCCCCTACAAATAAAAATCACAAAATCAAAAGGGCACCATACCTTTTATGCTAAAGAGGGAATGCGCATTGCAAATATCAACTAAATACAAGCTAATATGTTCAAAAAACTTGCTGAAATACTCTAAATATTAGGGGTATTTTCAGTCCTTGTGAGGGAAAAATTTTTCCCTCTGGGCCGATTTCGTCCACTTTCAATCCCAACCGATCTACAACCATAAGACACATTTAGGAAAAATTTGAACCTCCTAGCTCATTTCGTTCGGCCGGTATCGTGCTTTCAACAGACAGACAGACAGACAGACAGACGGACAGACGGACAGACGGACATGGCTATATCGTCTTAGAATTTTACCACGACCCAGAATATATATACTTTATGGGGTCTCCGATGAATATTTCAAGGTGTTACAAACGGAATGACAAAGTGAATATACCCCCATCCTGGAGGTGGAGGGTATAAAAACAAGTAAGGAAAGGGCATAGCCGACTATATAATACACTCCACTTTCTATCCGAATACAATTCAATTCGGTAATAATATGAAAACGGGAAGGATTTTTGTATCCTGTAAATGTATGTGTTTGACAAAAAATGTTAAATCGGAAAGGACATTTGTATGGGGGTATATTGAAACCTGGAACGAAATAGGTGAAATATAATATGTACAGTTTGGCCAAAATCGCTTAAACATTTGGAAGCAACATTTGTATTAGGGCTATATCTAAATCTGAACCGATCTTACCCACTTTCACCATTGATGTTTTTAGTTGGATTATAAAATGTTGTGCCAATTTTTAAGAAAATAGGGTTTCTAGAGCGGCAAAAGTCAAATCGGGAGCGACATTTGTATGGGGCTACATCTAAATCTGAACTGATCTTACCCACTTTGAGCATAGGTGTTTCTAATTGGATTATAAGATGTTGTGCCCAATTTAAAGAAAATCGGGTACAATATGTGTTTTGCAGAGCGGCAAAGTCAAATCGGGAGCGACATTTGTATGGGGGCTATATCTGAATCTGAAGCGATATGCCTCAAATTAAAAAGCGTTCGTCCTTGATCCACAAAACTTACTTGTGCCAATTTTTGTTTTGGACTATAATTGCGACCTGTAATTTGATTACAACAATATATGGACAGACGGACAGACGGACAGACGGACATTGCTAAATCGTTTCAAAAAGTGATTCTAAGTCGATCGGTATAATTAACAATGGGCCTATCTCGCTTACTTTTGGGTGTTACAAGCAAATGCACAAAGACATAATACTCTCGTGGAGTGTATAATAAATAAAACTATGACCAAACTTTTCACCTCCATAGTTAAAATAAAAGTTAAATAAATTGTGACATTACGTTTTTTCATTTGGAGATATTTTCTTCATTTTACAAAACTTTTAATTTCCAAAGGATATAGATTTTTTAATAATTTATTTTCCTACTTGTGTGAGTTATACAAAGGGCATCAAATGAAAGAAAGCAATATCTGCTAAAAATACTATTATTTATTTAGTTTATTCATGTTTTACTTTTTAAGGGGGAAACTTGCAATGTTTGTTAATACTAAACTAATAGGGATAGAAGCATGGAATTTAGATTATTTTTAAAAGATATTCTTTTGATACCCATACCCCTTTTTATGGCTCACAAAAGTATGAAAATAAATAATTAAAACATTGTTATCCTTCGGAAATCAAAAATCCTGTGAAAGGAGAAAATATCACTAAATGTCAAACTGAGTACACAGTTTTTCTACACACGATCTCTAGCTTCACATCTTGTCTTGTCTTGTTCAGGTCCAATATATATTGTCTTACAGTGTTGTAACTTTGAAAAAAAAAATCAATTAGGCCCACCAAAATGCTCATATATCGTCATAGTCTTCGACTATACAAGTATACTTAAAAATTCAAAATATGATATCAATCTTAAAAAAAATGTGTTTAAATTTCCCAAATATTGGGGGTTATTGGCAGTATTTTTATTCGTTGTTAGGGAAAGCACGCTAGCATTTAAGGACGTCCAAATTTTGCATGAATACGTCGTATAGTTGTAGATAGCTTGGGATTGCAACTGGGCGAAATCGTTCCAAAGGGAAAAATTTGTTCCTCGCAAGGACTGAAAATACGAATATTTATGGTAATTCAGCATGATATTGGGTATGAACATTCCTAACGTGACCATCTCTTATTGGGAAAAAAAGGGTTTTATGAATTAAAAAAGCGGGATTTCGCGGGATTTTTTAGAAAAAAGGCGGGATCGCGAAAATCTACCAAAAAACGTAAACATAAAAAACTAAGCTATATAATGTAATATAAATAAAAATGGCTGTGTTTAGAATATTTATGACAGGTTTATTTTGCGGGCGTCCAATTAAAAATAAATAGGGTCACAATGGGAAAAGAGACAGGTAGAGCCGGAATCATGAACTTCAGGCTACCCTGATTGTGTGGACTATTAGAATTGTAAATAGTTAAAATTGATCAGAGGCATCATGTTTTCCCTAACAAGGACTGAAAATAGATACATTTTTCGATGATTGCTGCGGGAGTGTTCTTTAAAATTATTTAATTTTTTTCACTATTTCACCAATGAAACATCACAATTTATTTAAAATAGTAAAAATATGTCGGCGTGTAGGTTGACTTGACTTTTTATACCACCTAGTACCATCATAGTTTCCTTTCATAAACTGTTTGACATTCTAATTCATGTCTTATTAAAATATGTTTTAAATTAATCAATTGGACAACACAGCATTGAATTTCATTTTATCAAAGTGATGATTAAATTACTATTATTGACCTTAAATGTTCCCTTAAAACCAGAGCCTAAATAATGAATAAGGGCAATTAATTAAATATTTTAGAAATTCTGGACACTTGTCGGTTACCAACAAATTTAAGTGACAATTTTTAATCGATAATGTACCAAAAATAAATTATAGCAAAAAAGCGGGATTATGCGGGACTTTTTGTAAAAAAGCGGGATTTTGCGGGATGGAAAATTAAAGCGGGACTGGGCATTAAAAAGCGGGATTGATGGTCACCTTAGGAATTCCCCCTATAACAACAAGTAAGGATAGGCTAAAGTCGGGCGGTGCCGACTATATGAACCACTCCACTCTCTATCCGAATATAATTCAATTCGGTAAAAAAGTGAAATCGGGGAGGATTTGTGTATGTGTCCTAATCATAGCCCGATGTGACCTGACCAAATTCGCCAAATCGAGAAGAATACTTGTATCGGGACTATATCCAAATATGGAACGAACCATAGCTGCTTCTAGTTAAAGTATAACGTGTTATAAAGGGTGATTTTTTAAATAGGAAAGTTTTTAAAAAAAACCACATAAAATTCAGAAAAGTGCATGAAATCTTTATTTGAATCGATAGTACGGTCCATATAATTGAAAATGTTTGAAGATTATTTCATGCAAATGTTGACCTTGACTGCGCCTCAAATGGTCCATCCGCTTAGTCCAATTTTGGCATTTCCACGTTTTTGAGTAACAAAATTAAATAGCGTACATCCTTATCCCGAAAAACTTCGCTGTGAAAAGTTTTGTGTGGTTCTGGCTACAATTGCGACCTGAATCGTGATTACAAGAATAGATGGACGAACAGACAGACGGGCATTGATAAATCGATTCAAAAAGTGATTCTAAGTCGATCGGTATAATTAACAATGGGTCTATCTCCCTTCCTTTTGGGCGTTACAAACAAATGCACAAAGACTTAATACTCTCGTGGAGTGTATAAAAACGTGAACCACAAAGTGATTCTTATTCGTTGGGGGCGAAATGGGACAAAAAAGGATAAAAATGGTACCTATTAAACGACAATAGCTAGAACCACGAAATTCGGTGTGGAATGTACAATTGAGTAGATACATAATATAAAAGTATTTTTTCCAAATTCGTACTTTTAAGGTGTAAAATGGGAGTAGTGGGATAAAAATAGTACTAACCAAACGGCTGCACCTAAAAAATTGAATTTCGGTTTATACATTCCTCTGATTGTGTAGACACGTAAAATAAAGGAATTTTTCCAAATTTGTACTTTTTGGGGTTAAAATGGAAAAAGGGATAAAAATTGTACCAAATGAGTATACATTCCTCTGACTGCTTTGACACGAAAAATGAAAAGGTTTTATACAAATTCGTAATTTCAAGGGATACAATGGGAACAGAGGGTAAAATTGGACCAACTAAACGTCTGCAGGTAGAATGATGAAATTCGGTGTGTACATCTCTCTAATTACGTAGACACATACAATAAAGAGATTTTAGAAAGGGGATAAAATGGAAAAATGGCATAAAAATGGTACCAACCAAATGACCGCAGAATCATGGAATTCGATGTATACATTCCTCTGACTGCATAGACGCG
Organism: Polietes domitor; assembly: GCA_947397865.1. Taxonomy (NCBI): domain Eukaryota; kingdom Metazoa; phylum Arthropoda; class Insecta; order Diptera; family Muscidae; genus Polietes; species Polietes domitor. The sequence continues at coordinate 121,084,338 of OX377622.1, forward strand.
CAAAATATATTTTTCCAAATTCATTCTCTTTTACACCAAAAATTGGTTGAATCATGAGGTTAGATTATTTTGCACTATGAACGTGAGATAATGGATTTTCAAAATTTTTACTTTTGGAATTAAAATAGGATGACGATACAACACACTATCTACCAATATTTATGCTTTTTTAAGCTTTTTGAAGTTTGCTCTCTTATATATAATTTTTGAAATGACTTGAAGTATTTTTAGTGTAAACGTATTGATAGTCTTGCCTTATAAGTGTGGTTTGAAATAATAAAAAAATATATTTATTTATTAAATTATTTTTTCAATATTTTTATTTGTTGTAGTTTGGCTATATTAAAAAATTTACATTTTCCTGTAATGTTACTGCACTTCTACGAAAATCGACAGCCTCTGTGGAATGCAATCCATGCTGGAGTGTATGTAAAGAGGTCGCGCCGGCTTAACGCCGTTTTTACGTCGTTTTGTATTGCATTTATGCAACGATTTTTTTCCTATTTTATCCCTTAAATCACTTTAATTTGTCTACGCAAAGGAAGATCTTATATTGATAATCCATTAAGGTCATATTTCATCACCTAAAACTGTGAATTATGTATAAAAACATATTTACTGTCGTTTTATGGTCACCTACAACGTAAAATATGTGAATTTTGAATTTCCTTATTTAAAACTTTGTCCATCTCTTTTTGCGAAAGTCGATAATTTCAAAATTAAAAAATTAACAAATCAAAATTTCAACCATTTTGGTCATTTCATGTTAATATCTTCAGGCGGAAGGATAAATTTTCTAATAATTTTGGTACTGATTTGCCCACGCCCAAAGTATTTTGCAAGAAAAATGAATACAAAATTTTTATATCGTAAAATGATGAAAATACCACTCTGAAATTTTCAGAGTATTTAGAGCACAAATTTTATTTTTAAAAAATAAATTTCAATGTTTTTTTTAATCATTTTTTTTTTAATTTTACAGAACAAAAATAGTAACTGGGTAGACATGTAAAATAAATGGAAATTTCGAAATTTCTATTTTCAAGGGGTAAAAAGTGGGAAAAAGGGATAAAAATGGTACCATCAAACGCCAGAAATCAGTGTGTACAATCGACTGACTGACTATGTAAGCGCTCAATATAAATAAATTTTTAAAATTTGTACTTTTAGACGGGAAAAGGGACCCCCATAATGAAAAATTTTGGGAAAAAGAGATAAAAATGACAAAAATGGGTAAATATTTGGTCCAGCCGATTTAAAAGCCCTTTTTACTTGTTTTGTTGTAAAACTTTCATTATTCGTCTTTAAAAGACCAAAATACATCAACAAATTGCAACAAAAAGGCTGTCAACTGGTAATAGTAGGTCTCTAACTTATGTCCTCAATGATTTATTGTGCAAAAGACAGCCAAAAGTAAAAGCCCAGAATCTTATAAAATAAATGAAATATGTTCTCGTTCAGTGCTTTACAATTTAGTTCTTAGTGTATGCCTAGCGGGTGCCATGAAAATCATAACAGGTACCTTTTACAATTTTTGTTTACTTCCTGTCTCTGAGGTGACTTACCAAATTGAAGCGAGTCAGTTTCTGATATTAATTAATTGTCTTTTATTGCTCCATTTTATGGCCAGTACATAGGTGGGTGGGATGGGTGGCATTCTTCAACAAAACGTCCCCCGCCCACTTCAATTTTCTATGGCCCTCAGTCCCAAAAAAACATTAAGTCATCGAGGAGAACACGTTTGATCGAGACCCCTCCTGCCATAATAATTCTTGGCATTCTTTGTGTAAATTTAAAATGGTTTTGTTGTTATTGTAAATATTATTGAAGTCATGCTGTTTCCGTTTAACAAAACCGGATGCTTGACAATATTGATATAAAAAATAAGAATGTTGTATTAAATCATAAAAATATCCGGTATACACCCTCCTCCCTCACACTCACTGTGACAGGCAAGATTTTTATGAAAACGCTCACTATTAAGTGGATACACAGACGTATATGTATGCATGGATGTGTGTGTGTGTGTGTGTGTGTATGTGTATATTCGTACATGTTAGTATCCATGATAAGGAACGAAATGTGTGGACCACTTCATAAGCTTGCATATGTATGCAAAGACGTACGTTTATGTGTGTAGGACTATATGGGGCACTGCACAGTGAGATTTCACTGGTACTGAAATTCACTGGAATTTCACTTGGGACTATTTTCGATATATATCTAGTTTTATACTTAATCTACTCTCCATCATAGGATGGAGAATATATTAATTTAGTCATTCCGTTTGTAACAACTTGAAATATTCATTTAAGACCCCATAATGTATATATATATTCTGGATCGTGGTAAAATTCTAAGACTAGTTAGCTTGCAAAAGAAATTAACAAGGGGGTTAATATTTCCCATACATGTGTCTAATATTTGCAAATCAGTTGGGATTGAAAATTGGCAAAATAGGGCCACAGGGAAAAATTGTTCCCTAACATGGACTGAAAATAGACAACTTTTTTGAAATTTCTGCTTTAAATTTGGTACATACACACCATCTATAGCATGAACGCTCACCAAGGAGTGATTTATTAAAATTCATATTTTTCGAGGAAAAAATAGGGCAAAAAAAGGGATGAAAATGGTACGATTCAAACGACAACAGATAGAAACATGATCATTGTAATATACATCCCTCTTATTATTATAATAATAGAAAGATTCTCATAAATATGTACGTACTGTTAAGGGGTAAAAAGTGAAAAGAGGGATAAAAATGGTACCAAATAAACGGCTAAAGTTGAACTATTGATTTTCTGTGAGTACATTCCTGAATGCACTCACTTTTTTACTGCGTGAAAGCAGTGATTTTTTATAAATCCATATTTTTATGGAGTGGAATAGGCAAAAAGGATAAAAATGGTACAAATGGTACTAACTACAACAGCTAGAAATATGAAATTTTGAGTATAATTTCTCGAATTGCTTAAAATAAAGCCTTTTTAAATGCGTACTTTTAAGGAAATGCAATGTAATAGGAAAAGAGGGATAAAAATGGTACCAACTAAACGAATAAAGTTGAAATCACAAACTTCGGTGTATAGATTTCTCTGACTGTGCTAACACGCATTACAAAAGAATTTTTCGAAAATTTTCGTTTAGTGCGAAAACGGACGGAATGGTACCTATGGTTAGCTGCAGCTAGAATCATGAAATTTGATGTATACGTTCCTCTGACTGCGTAGACACGAATAGAAGATTTTTCTAAATTCGTACTTATGGATGTAATGAGATAGAACGGATAAAACTAGTACCAACCAACGGCTGCAGCTTGAATCATTAAATGCGATTATTTGACTGCGAAATATAAGAATTTTTCCAAATTTTCCATAAATTTGGTGTATACGCCGCCCTGACTGCAAAATAAAAGCATTTTTCCAAATTCGTACTTTTAATGAACACAGTGAGAAAGAGGGATAAAAATGGTACCAACCAATGACTGTAGATAGAATCAAGAAATTCGGTGTATATGTTCCTCTGACTTCGTAGACAGACGTATAAAGAATTTTCCAATTTTGTACTGTCAAGGGATACAATGAGAAAAAGGGGATAAAAATAGTACCGATCAAATGGTAGTGGCTAGAGTCATGAAATTCGGTGTGTACCTTCCTATGGATAAATAGACACGAAAAAAAAAGAATTTTCCAATTTTGTACTTTTAAGGCATACAATGAGAAAAAAGGGATAAAATTAGTACCAACCAAAAGGCTGTAAGCTAGAATCATGAAGTTCGGTGTATACGTACCTCTGACTACGTAGACACGTAAATAAAATATTTTTCCAAAATCGTACTTTTAATGGTTACAACGAGAAAAAAGGGATAAAAATGGTACCAACTAAACGGCAGTAGCTAAAATCTTAAAAATAGTTGTATACGTCGCTCTGACTGGAAAATAAAAGGATTTTTCTAAATTTGTACTTTTAATGAATACAGTGAGAAAAAAGGGATAAAAATAGTACCAATCAATTGACGTAGCTTGAATTATAAGAATTTTTCTAAATTTGTACATTTAAGGGATAACATGAGAAGAAGGGATACAATTAGTACCAACCAAAAGGTTGTAAGCTAGAATCATGAAATTCGGTGTATACGTAGACTACGTAGGCACGTAAATAAAATATTTTTGCAAATTCGTACTTTTAAGGGATACAATTAGGAAAAAGGGATAAAAATGGTACCAACCAAACGGCAGTAGCTGAAATCTTAAAAATAGTTTTATACGTCGCTCTGACTGGAAAATAATAGGATTCGTACTGTTAATGAATACAGTGAGAGGGACAAAAAGGGGGATAAAAATAGTACCAACCAAAAGGATGCAGCTAAAATTACGAAATTCGGTGTATAAGTTGCTCTTACTGCAAAATAAAAGGTTTTTTCTATATTTATGCTTGTAGGTTTAAATTGAGAAAAAAGAGATAAAAATAGTACCTACCAAACGGTAGGTAACTGCAAAATAAAAGAATTTTTCCAAATTTATACTTTTAAGGGATAACATGAGAAAAAGGGATAAAATTAGTACCAACCAAAAGCTAGAATCAGGAAATGTATATAGTCGTCGCTCCGACTGCAAAATAAAAGGATTCTTCCAAATTTGTACTTTTAAGGGATAACATGAGAAAAATGTACAAAATTAGTACCAACCAAAAGGCTGTAAGCCAGAAACATAATATTTGGTGTATACGTCGCTCTGCTCTAGGTTTAAAGTCGTGCCTCTAGGTTTAAAATGAGAAAAAAAGGGATAAAAATAGTACCAATCAACGGCAGCAGTTAAAATCATAATAAGATGTATGTATATGAATCATGAATTCGATGTATACTGCGTAGAGACACAAAACGAAAGGATTTTTCCAAAATCGCACTTTTAGGTTCAAAACAAGGAAAAAGGGATACAAATGGTACCAACCATTGGCTGCATCTCAAATCACAAAATTCAATACATACATCACTCTGACTGCAAAATAAAATGATTTTTCCCAGTGTGTACTTTAAGGTTCAAAATGTGGAAAGGGATAAAAATGGTACCAACCAAACGGCTGTAGCTGAAATCATGAAATTCGGTTTATAACGTCATTCTGCCTGAAAAATAAAAAGATTTTTCCAAATTCGTGCTTTTAGGGTTAAAATGAGAGAAAAGGGATAAAAATAGTACCAACCAAACGCCAGTAGCTGAAATCATACAAATTCGTGTTTTTAGCTTCAAAACGGGGAAAAGGGATAAAAATTGGTACCAAGCAACAGAATCATGCAATTTGGTATATACGTTCCTCTGCCTAAGTAGACGTGAAAAAAAATATTTTTAAATTCGTGTTTTTAGGCTCAAAATAGGAAAAGGGGATAAAAATGGTACCAGCCAAACGACATTCTGCCTGAAAAATAAAAAGATTTTTCCAATTTCGTGCTTTTTCGGTTAAAATGAGAGAAAAGGGATAAAAATAGTACCAACCAAACGCCAGTAGCTGAAATCATACAAATTCGTGCTTTTAGGTTCAAAACGGGGAAAAGGGATAAAAATGGTACCAAGCAACAGAATCATGCAATTTGGTATATACGTTCCTCTGCCTAAGTAGACGTGAAAAAAATATTTTTAAATTCGTGTTTTTAGGCTCAAAATAGGAAAAGGGGATAAAAATGGTACCAGCCAAACGACATTCTGCCTGAAAAATAAAAAGATTTTTCCAATTTCGTGCTTTTTCGGTTAAAATGAGAGAAAAGGGATACAAATAGTACCAACAGAAGCAACAGAATCATGCAATTTGGTATATACGTTCCTCTGCCTAAGTAGACGTGAAAAAAAATAATTTCGTGTTTTTAGGCCCAAAATAGGAAAAGGGGATAAAAATGGTACCAACCAAACGATTGTAGCTGGAATCATGAAAATCAGTGTGAAGGCTTCTCTGACTGCGTGGACGGCTGGGATCGCAAATGGTTACAATTGGATATCATTTTTTTTTTTGAAGGTTGTTGTCTTATAATCACTGCTTGAAGACATTTGACGTATTATTATGCTATGTAAATATTAAAATTATATCGTAGTGCCCCATATAAAAATATAAATACTCTACTATGCATATATCTTCATCTTCATACATATGTATGTACGAGTACATATATTAAGCCAGAAATCGTCTTAACGAAAGCACTGAAGGGGATATATTTCCATTCCCATACCATGACAGCGGGTGGGAGAAGGGCGGGGCGGTCGGTCGGTCGGTCGGTACGCATGTAAAAGGCCTTATGACAAGGAAGCAAAAAAAACCTACAAAAACACTTACACAGCGAACTTTCACTTGCAGACATAAGGACAAGGTTGAGAAAATATATGTCTGAATGACGACGAAAACGACGACAACGACGACGACATTTTCATAGAAGATTTATGGCATTCCTTATTCCAAGAGGTAGTTTTTCTTGCATGAAATTTATATTTGTTTCCAGCACACGATGGTCGGTGGGGGGTGGCAGCATATTTTTGTTTTTGCGTACAGCAGCACAAAGGTGTTGCCGCGCCTCCATTCCGTTCTGTGGACACCAGCTAGCGTCAAGTGGGAAACCACCCATTTTCCTCTGGTGATTTCGTTCCACCTTTGTTCACGGTTTTATTTCGATATTGTTTGCAGGGATCAGAGACAAAAGTATTAGGTAATTTCCTTAAAATCATATCATATTATATAGAATATATGTATGTTTGCATGTTTGTTTGTTGGCACTCGTTGTACCATATCAAGGAGATGTGGATGAAGAAGAAGAAGAGATTTGTTGATGGGGCGAGCTACATTTGAAGTGCCACATGAATGGAAGTGAACAATTTATGGATGGATAACAAAAGTAATAAGGCAAACGCGATCACAATGAAACTCTGTGCGGGGGACCTTAACCTAGGTATTGTATTCAATTAGAGTGTATGTTGGTGATTTATTCCCATTACTGATTTCAACAATTTATTCAATAGTTCAGGCCTCATTGGACTCGAATTTCGTGTAACTAAAGAGAAAACTTTCAAATCTTCTACCGTAAATCAATTAAAAAAAATAATTACCTTAAATACAAAACAAGTAAAAATTTGACAGATTCCACAGTGTTAACGCCAGTTTGGAGGTTTTCGAAAATAATGATATTTTTGTGCAAATTACCCATAGTGAAATATTCGAAAAATAGGGAGAGGTACCGAAATGTTTATACAGTGTGGTAGCCCACGACTATGCATATCAAAATAATACTTAAAGTTTATTTAAAAGACGGATAAAATACAGAAATCTTCAAAAACTAAATATTTTCGACCAATTTTACCCATTCACAATCCACAGTCAGAAGCGGTCTACGAAAAATCGCAAAATATTATGAACAAGTAAGGAAAGGCTAAAGTCGGGCGGGGCTGACTATATAATACCCTACACCACTCCCTGCGTATGTACCTCGCTTTGATTACTAAACCCAGTTATTTCATGGGAGCAATTTTATGTAGTTCATATAAATTGTACAGTTACTATAAATTCATCTTTAGTCATATTTAACGTATATGGTTAATAATATGGTAATTGATCCAATTATCCGACAGACAAATTCAAATTATACAGGTTAAACATTCGCGAGCAACATTTGTATGAGGGTTATATCTAAATCTGAACCGATTTCCTCCAAATTCAATTCGGATGGTTCTTGGCCAGAAAAAATAACTTCTGCCAAGTTTCATGACAATCGGACAACAATTGCGACCTGTAGAATGCGAACAAGCTTAGATGGACAGCAGACGGACGGACGGACAGACAGACATCAGACATTAAATCGACTCAGCTGGTGATTCTAAGCCGATCCGTATACTTAAAGGTGGGTCTAGCTCGATTATTTCTTGGTGTTACAAACATTTGGCGCGATACTAACATATAATACCCTAGCCCACGAAGTGCTGTAGTGTATAAAAATTACCCAAGATCCATACAAAATGAGTCTTTTTCATAATTATTGGGCGATATTTAATTAGAACTGGGATATTGTCCTTTACTTTGCGTAGTCGCCTTAAGACTTTCTTACAGTAGAAACTCTTTAAGCACGGACGAAGCACTAAGGTCCAAATATGACATTCGTTGGCCAAAAGTCCTTTTTATACACTCCACGAGAGTATTATGTCTTTGTGCATTTGTTTATAACACCCAAAAGGAAGCGAGATAGACCCATTGTTAAGTATACCGATCGATTTAGAATCACTTTTTGAATCGATTTATCAATGTCCGTCTGTCCTTCCGTCCATCTATTCTCGTAATCAAAGTACAGGTCGCAATTATAGTCCGATCGTAACAAAAATTGGCACGAATTAGTTTTGCGGTCCAAGGACGAACCCTACTTAATTTAAAGGAAATCGGTTCAGATTTAGATATAGGCTCCCTACAGATGTCGCTCTCGATTTGACTTTTTCCGCTCTAGAAACCACATATTTTACTCGATTTATTTCAAACTTGGCACAGTACGTTATTATTAAACTGGAAACGTCTGTGGTGAATTTGGGCCAGATCGGTTCAGATTTTGATATAGCTTTCATACAAATTTTGTGCTCCATTTAACTTTTAGCCCTCTAGAGATGACATGTTTTAACCAATATTCTTCAAATTTGGCACAGTACCTTATAATTCAACTGAAAATATCTGTGCTAAAAGTTAGTCAGATCGGTTCAGATTTTGATATAGCTCCCAATTTGACTTTTTCCTATTATAAAATAAAACTAAATATTCTGTTATTTAATTTACAAAGGCCCCTCTCTACCTATTTAACATCAAATTTAAAAAAAATCGTTTGCCTTCACAAAGAGGGACATAATTTTATACAACACTAGCAGTACCCGCTGCTTCGCACGCGAAAAGCCAGTTATTTGTTAATTTTATCCGTCTCTGTTATTTATTTATTTATCTATTTATTTAATTTTCTTTTGGTGGATATAGATAAATCTAAAATAGAAATTTGGAAACATCCTATTATATAGCACTCACACACAGTCATGGTAATGTGCTTGTCGATATGCACTATTTTAGCTGAACTCCTTCGTAACTATAATTTTTATCATTTTCTACCAAGTTTTGAACAAAAAATTATCACCACCTCGATCTCATGTTTTTAGATGCAGCCGGCTACTTTATAACTTTTGCACCTCTTTCCTAAAACGTACACATTTTGCAAAACCACTATAGGTAACATGTGTTTTGGTTCTCCTAAAAATATGTACTTTATTTGGTAACACATTTATTTCTTGTCGACACTTATCGTTGTATTAAGTACAAATTTTGAAATATCCATTTATGTTCCGCGTTTAAGTAATTAAAGGACTGTACACAATGTTTATCCCTTTTCGTCCCGCGCATCCCTTAAAAGTCAAATTTTACTGCGCTTCTACGTGGTCAGAGAAATTTACATACTAAATCAAGAAATCTATTTCTGTTGCAAGTCTACGTTGTCAGAGGAATTTACACTCCAAATTTCTCGACTATAGTTGCAATACTTTAGTTGGTACCATTTTTATTCCTTTCTGTCCCGCAAGCCCCTTAAAAGTACAATTTTCGAAAAATCCAATTTTACTTTGCTTTTATATAGTCAAAGGAATTTACATACCAAATTTCACGATTCTAGGTGTAATACTATTGTTGCTTTTATATGGTCAAAGGAATTTACATACCAAATTTCACGATTCTAGGTGTAATATTTTAGTTGGTACCATTTTTATCCCATTTTGTGCCGCAAGCCCCTTAAAAGTACAATTTTCGAAAAATCCAATTTTACTTCGCTTTTTAATGGTCAGAGCAATTTACATACCAAATTTACGATTCTAGGTGTAATATTTTAGTTGGTACCATTTTTATCCCTTTTTGTCCCGCAAGCCCCTTATAGGTACAAATTTCGAAAAATCAATTTATATTGCAAGTCTGCGTTGTCAGAGAAATGTAAACACCGATTTTCACGATTCTAGCTGCAATTCTTAAATTGGTACCATTTTCATCCCTTTTTGTCCCTTTCCTCCCTTAAAAGTACAAATTTCGAAAAATCCCTATTTGTAGCTCGTCTGCTTGGTCATAGCAAGGAACACACTGAATTTCATGTTTCTAGCTACTACAGTTTGGTCAGGACGAAGGTTCGATATTTATCCCTTTCTGTCCCATTTTATCCCCTAAAAGTACGAATTTCGTAAAACCCATTCTTAGTCGACGTCTGCGTCATATTTGGGAACTACCCTGAAAATTTCATGGCTTCAACTGCAACTATATTATGGTTGGGCACAATATGTTTTGGAATATTTCACAACAATGTTATGATTAACGACAATCCTAATTTTCAATCATAATATGATGCACCTTCAATTGCCTTAGCAATAATCATAATTATGATTGCAAAAATCATATGTTTTCTCTGCGAGTAAGTAAATTTGACAGCCTCTATTCTGCCGATAATACTCCTACTTCTTGTACGCCTCTAGGTTTGTTTTAGTTTATCTTTGAAAGCTCTTCCCAAGTTTGCAATTATAACTGTTTGATTTAGCAATTGAAAATTTCTGTTCATTTCCATATTTAATTTACACGCTTTCTGCAGGCACACTTTTAAAAGATTCCCGCAGTCCAGCGTTTTGCTAAACAAAGTCCCAGTAGGGGGAATTTTTTGGTGTGTTTCATTCACCCTGGAATATTTAAGGAATCTTTGTTGCTTTAGCAAATATGTTAATTTCCCCTCCTCGAATATTTATTTACTCTCCCTTAGTCTCAGTTTTGCTTCTTGTTGTTTTGTGTATTCCTTCCTCCTCCTCCTCCAACCACTTTGTAGCATTCTGTCATTTCCTATCTATCTATCACTGGCGTGGCGTGGCGTGCTTACCACATTTGCCACAGCAATTATTTTTAAAGTGGCTTTAACATATGATTAAATTGGGTCATATTGTTGTTAATTGCTCCTTCATGTAAAATTTCACACAAAGGCCATAAGGCGTTCTTCCGTTGAAAAATGTGTAGCAATTTATATTAAATTATGTTTACCGAAAACGACACAAAAGAACCGAAACAGAATCAGAACACAACAATAGCAACAACAACAGCAAAAAGTCCAAATGATTTATTGATTAATTCTTGGGAAATTTGAATATATATTTAGTATATACACAAAATTTTATTTTATGAACTTTATACAGAATGTGTTGCACTGTTGGGCTTAGCAAGAAAAATATAAAATATAACAATAAATATAACTATCATTTGTATGAGTGGGAATTATTGAAAAAAAAAAATTAATTTTTAAGGGTCTGTTTTCTGAAATTACTCAATTATTACGAGAAATCGAAAAACCGCAGGAGTGAAGAGCTCGCAATTAAAATAATCTTATCTGCGTTTTATAGAATTTGAATGATAGTTGAGGGATTTTTGAACGATTGTCGTGGATGAACGAAAATAATTTCAGAAAAACTGGTCCTAATTTTACTTTTCCAATTTCGACTCAAATGGAGTTTTGTTATTTCCTGTTGAACTATAAAATAATCATAAAATTCTCATATTGTGCCTGTTAGATACGATTAAAAATGTTAGATACGATTAAATTCTCTTGACAAATTTAACAAGAATTAAATAAAATCTCTAGCTTGTGATTGTGCCTTGTAGCTATGTAACTTTAAGAGATACCCTCCTTCCAAATGTTTGCATAATAAATTTCCACAAATATCAACAGCAATATAATAATTAATCCATCCATCTATCCTTCCATCCAGTCATTAGTTGGCAAAGTTTACTAACATCTTTTAACAGTCGTTTACACATCATTCCCCGAATTGTGTCCCCTGGGTATCATTTGGAAAGGCATATGTTCCCAAACAGACATACAAGCGAACGATGGACGAACATTCATTTGAATGACACCTCAACATTTAAACGGCAATTGTATGTTCGTAACATTTTGTGCATTGGGGGAGTGGGGGATCACCCCAAGGATTTGTAGACATCAGACATCGCAGCAAGGTGCCAAAGGTCGCACATAACATCAATCAAAAGAAATCTTTAAGTGGTTGCAAAATACATCAAATAAATTTAATGAATAACATTTGTGTCGGCTGAAATGGAATGAAATAGAATGGCAGGAGAAGTAATATACTGAAACATGTATGTATTCATATTCGTACACATGTACGACTAGGGATGTAAAAAACGAAACCCGAATTTATTCACAAACTTTCAGTTCGATTTGTATAACATACACACATATTGTGAGTAAAAACATTTCTATTTAAACATGTCCCACCAAAGTATACTTCAAAAATTATTAAAATTTTATTTTTATAATTTTTTATTTTTTATAATTTTGTGTAGTTTCTGATATGTTGGGTTCTAACCATTTTTGTTATTAAAAGGAGATTAGCAAATATAAACAGGTTTTTTAAATAAATTTTTTAAATATGGGGTCCATCAAATAACTTTTTCTGTGAAAATGCTATAAAAAAACTACTGAATATTTTCTCAAATTTCTTTTTTATTTGAAAGTACAATCCTTCCGGTTAATAATGGAAAATAATTTCATTCAAATGGCTGCTGAGGGCACCCCACAAATAATAGTCCAACGGTTGAATAGTTGAAAAAAGAAACGTTAGATGGATCCTATATTTAAACAAGACCCAATCAGAGGCGTAGCAATATATTTCTGTTGGGGAGGGTTATAACCTCCCACAGCTTTTTATTAAACAATATTTGTTATATTTTATGAGATATTTTGCAAGTAAACTAAATTTGTTTGTTAGGCTTCGTATTTATTCACGGGTGAAAATAAATAAATATAAATAAACAAGTAAGGAAAGGCTAAAGTCGGGCGGGGCCGACTATATAATACCCTACACCACTCCCTGCGTATGTACCTCGCTTTGATTACTAAACCCAGGTATTTCATGGGAGCAATTTTATGTAGTTCATACAAAATATATAAATTATATTCATATAATTTATATGCTATAAATTCATCTTTAGTCAAATTTAACGAATATGGTAAATAATATGGCAATTGATCCAATTGTCCGACAGACAAATACAAATTATACAGTAGTATACCAAAGTATGGACACATGGGCATCACCCAAACAATTCTCATTGCAATTAAATTCGGTAAAAAATTGAAATCGGGAGGGATTTTTGCATCCTCTAAATGTATGTGATGACAAAAAATGTTAAATCGGAAAGGACATTTGTATGGGGTATATTGAAACCAGGAACGATGTGACGCGCTTTCACCATGTCTGTTTATTGGTGAAATATAATATGTAAAATTTGGCCAAAATCGGTTTAACATTCGGGAGCAACATTTGTATGAGGGCTATATCTAAATCTGAACCGATCTTACCCACTTTCACCATCGGTTTTTTAGTTGGATTATAAGATGTTGTGCCAATTTTAAAGAAAAACGGGTACAATATGTGGATTTTAGAGCGGAAAAAGTCAAATCGGGAGCAACATTTGTATGAGGGCTATATCTAAATCTGAACCGATCTTACTCACTTTCGTCATAGGTTTTTTAGTTGGATTATAAAATGTTGTGCCAATTTTAAAGAAAATCGGGTACAATATGTGGTTTCTAAAGCGGAAAAAGTGAAATCGGGAGCGACATTTGTATGGGGGCTATATCTAAATCTGAACAGATCTTACCCAATTTTTGCATACGTGTTTCTAGTTGGATTATAGGCTGTTCTGCAAAATTTAAAGAAAATCGGGTACAATATGACGTTTCTAGAGCGGAAAATGTCAAATCGGGAGCGACATTTGTATGGGGGCTATATCTGAATCTGAACCGATCTTACCCAATTTTTTCATACGTGTTTCTAGTTCGATTATAAGATGTTCTGCCAAATTTAAAGAAAATCGGGTCCAATATGTCGTTTCTACAGCGGAAAATGTCAAATCGGGAGCGACATTTGTATGGGGGCTATATCTAAATCTGAACCGATCTTACCCATTTTTGTATACGTGTTTCTACTTGGATTATACGATGTTCTGCAAAATTTACAGAAAATCGGGTACAATATGACGTTTCTAGAGCGGAAAATGTCAAATCGGGAGCGACATTTGTATGGGGGCTATATCTGAATCTGAACCGATCTTACCCAATTTTTGCATACGTGTTTCTAGTTCGATTATAAGATGTTCTGCCAAATTTAAAGAAAATCGGGTACAATATGTCGTTTCTAGAGCGGAAAATGACAAATCGGGAGCGACATTTGTATGGGGGCTATATCTAAATCTGAACCGATTTCCTCCAAATTCAATACCGATGGTCCTTGTCCAGAAAAAATAAATTCTGCCAAATTTCATGACAATCGGACAACAATTGCGACCTGTAGAGTGCGAACAAGCTTAGATGGACAGCAGACGGACGGACGGACGGACGGACGGACGGACAGACAGACATCGTTAAATCGACTCAGCTAGTGATTCTAAGCCGATCGGTATACTTAAAGGTGGGTCTAGCTCGATTATTTCTTGGTGTTACAAACATTTGGCGCGAAACTAACTTATAATACCCTAGACCACGAAGTGGTGTAGGGTATAAAAATATGTAAAGAAGTAAAAAATGTATTCATATTGAAATCATGATATTGGTAGGTTAAATTTCACCATGCCATTTTACCTACCCAGTTGAAATTAAATAAGAATTTTTAGAGGCTTTATGCGATAAATAAATTATTGATTATTACATAAACAAGAATTCAGTCTTTTAAAGCAACTACAATACATATTAATAACATTTTATTAATTAATTAAAAAAACGTATTAATATGTATGTAGTAATATATTAACATAAATAAGAATACAATCATTCATAATGAACATAAAAAGCTCCAGAATATAATAAATAAGAATTAAATATTAATCATATTACTCTTTAAAAAACATATGTACTGTCGGAGAGTCATAGATATCAGTTTGTGTGAAATTTGTCATAAGCAATTTTTGGTTAACTCTAACTGAGCAACCTGATCACTCTAACCTGAACTCTAACTGAGCAAACCTGATCCGATTTGAAATCAAATTTGCATTTAGAAGATTTAGTATTCAAATATAAAATACTTGAGAGTATGACGAAAATAAAAAAAATAAATGCAAAACATTATGCCAAAGATGTACAACAAATCCGAGGTCTAGGGTAAGATTATGATCAGCAGTTACAAATTAGTTTAGTAATTAATTTTCGACTTTTACGCTTGGCAAATTTAAAAATCGATATTAGTTCATGGTGGATCTTAGACAAGTTTTAATTCAACGCATCGCCGAAAAAAACATATTTTAATTGGAAGACTTATTGCAACTTTGCAAAACTTTATCAATATTACCTTTGCACCGTCACACAGTGGTTCAGAATCAAAATTCATCGACCAAAATTCAATTCAATGACTTCTGTAAAAAACCAAAATTAGACAATGTCCCAAGGATTATTTTGATATATTAACATTCAAAATCGGGATATATCGGATATATTTTAGAAATCGGCGCAAAGTTGATTACTTCTCGTATTTTTCGATTTTATAGAAAATTATTTTTTTTTTGTTTTTATTTTTTTAACATATTTTTAATTATTTGTTCATAATATTACAGATTTTCCCGTTTTTCAGATTTTGAAACGTAATTTCTAATAAGAAAAACACAATTTCTAAAAAGAAAATTGAGTGCAAAATCTCTTAAAATGTGTGAGAAACAGTTCGACAAAGTAAAAAAAAGGATTATTTTTTTTCAATTTTCAAAATATGAAAAACGTGAAATTCTGTAATACAAAAAAAAAATAAAAATTTTTCTTCGCATTATGAACAAATACGTAAAAATATGTTAAAAAACATAGAAACAAAACTAAAGATTTTAATTTTCTTTAAAATCGAAAAATACGAAAAGTGGTCAACTTTGGGCCGATTTCTAAAATATATCCGATTTCCCGATTTTCAATGTTAATATCCTGGTCTAATTTTGATTTTTTACAGAACTCAAAAATGTCTACTAGAACAAAAGTCATTGAATTTTGGCTGATAGATTTTGATTCTGAACCAGTGTGCGTCATAGACGGCGCAGTAGTTCCCAATCGATTTTTATACAATCCACGAGAGTATTATGTCTTTGAGCATTTGTTTGTAACACCCAAAAGGAAACGAGTTAGACCCATCGTTTATTATACTGATCGGCTTAGAATCACTTTCTGAGTCGATTTAGCAATGTCCGTCTGTCCATCTATTGTTGTAATCAAATTACAGGTCGCAATTATAGTCCAATCTTAACAAAAATTGGCACAACTAAGTTTTGTGGATCAAGGACGAACGCTATTTCATTTGAGGCAAATCGGTTCAGATTTAGATATAGGCCCCATACAAATATAATAAGCTACGGAGTTGGCCGTAACACCGACAGGGTCTCTTTCAAATGGTATCTTCATGCACCACCATGTGAACTCAAATTAAATCACTGAAAAATTATTATTAATGATATTAATGTATGTATTTAAATAAGAAATGTATGACGATTTTTAATTTTATGTTACACATCAGGTATACTTTATTAAAAGAAAAATAATACCCTAGACCACGAAGTGGTGTAGGGTATATCAAAATTCAGGGTATACAATAAAACTTTTGCAAACAGCAACCCGGTTTCTTTCTAAATGTGTATGTTCAACATCAACATGAATCTGAACTTTAAAGTTCGAGTAAAATCAGTTCGACATAAATACATGTATGTATCATACATACATACATTCATACATGATGTATGTACTACATCTATGTTGTCTCTTGTACGCTACACACATACGAATAGACATACAAACGGGCACAGATACAAATGCCAAATGTAACAGATATTCCTACAAGAAATAACAATGTATGTATGTATGTGTATATGTATGTTTGTTGTACGAGTTCGCTTGAGTTGTCTTTACTGTAAATTCATGACTAGAAAATTGTTATAACACATAAAGTTCTATCATCGTTCTAACCCAGTTGGCAATGTCTTCCAAACAACTTAAACGAGAGGTACAAGACCAAAGTAAAACGTCGAGGATATGTTGATAACACTCCATACAAAACGTCCTCGACATTTTCTCACAAGAGTCGGAAGAATAAAACATAATTTGCAGTCGACGACATATTAACGACCATGTCGTTACATTGTCTGCGACGTTCATATTAACTACAATATCTTTGTGCAATCGGTGCAATTGTACTTTTGGAAATCATTTCAAAATTTGAAATAGCCTAGGTGAACAAATTTGGAGAGTGACCCGGTAATCCCCGTACCCATAACGAATCCAAAATTTTGCAAATCATCTGGAAAACACCTCTGCTCTAAACATGTGAAATTTCATCAATAGATCATTTTCCGTTCAAAAGCTACAGATTTAATTCTAAAAAATTAATTTTGAATCACAAGACTTTGTCTTGCAAGTGTCCCAATATAAACGAGTTTGATACACGCCACATAAAAGTCTTTGTCTTGCAAGTGTCTCAATATAAACGACAAATATCGTGGTTGACATATTCCAAAAGTTCATGGAGTTCATCCTTCACATCAATTTCAAATGCGACTATTTTGCCAACTGGGATGCTCAACATACACGAGTACATATGTATGTATGCGTGAGTGTATGTGTGTGTGCGTAGTAGTGTTGTCACAATAGAACGCAACTTCATTATCGAAAGTTAAAAGCGAAAATGAAGAGGAATCCACTAAACCGGAAACCCGGAATGAGAAGAACAACAAGGACTTGATTATGATGATGATTGATCTGTACGACCTACAAACCCCAACATACACACACACATAACAAACACATACATACATATATGTGTGTGAGAGTACGTCTGGGTTGTGCGTGTTTGCATTGGCATCAATATATGGTGTTGAATGGATAAATTTGTGTGCGTGTTTGAATGATTTGTTGATGAGTGTCGGGCGAGGGTGTGAGTGGGGGCATGCATGGATGTAGGACATATACACCATGCCCACCATGTTGGACCTTTTGTGTTCATGGTGCGTGTATGAGAATAATGGCAACATGAGAATGCCATTGAAATGTCTAATCATTTGACATTGTACAATAACAACGACAGGACGACAACAACAATAGACACTTTCACTAAACCTAAAGCAATGCTACAAAGCAAATAGACGAATAGGAGAAGAAATCAAAGGGAGAGAGAGAGAAATGCGGAATATGCTGACTTCAACACATCAGTTCAGGCACAGTGGGTGCAAAATGATGGTGTGCGCTTTAATAACACCTTTGAAGACATCGAAAAATGGCAAATGGTTTCAACTTCCATATTTATAAAACAGCTGTATCAACTATCAAGTCAAAGAAGATATTAATCACTGATATAGAATTTGTAAATCCTTTAAGGCATAGGATGGCGAAATTTGTGTGGGAGGTATTAGGGTGGTTTACACTGAATATTTATTGTACAACGAATTGTGCCTTTCCAGCGAGACGTTTAAAATACAAATCGGACCAAACATGTGGAAGTTATTGCTGATATTATAATGAAATTTGTTAAAAAATTGTCAAGCTCACGAATGTACAGCGAAATATTTTGGGACAATACATAAAAGAAACCAAAGATTAATTTCAGTCGGAAACATCCACCAATTCTTTTGAAGCCAGATTAAAATATGTTGTTTTTATTATTTCAATTATATTTTTTGTGTATTCAGTTATGTTGAATTTTTTAATATAACCATTGAATCTTCAGTATAAAATTTTCAGAGAACATATCTAGAATGCTTTTAGTAGGCTTTGGGGTAAAAATATTGATGTCATCATTTTTAAAAATCGAGACCAATATATGAAATAATTAAATGTTTGCAACACGTAACCGGAATGGTCTTAAAATCGGTTGAAGCAATTACAATATACAAGGATTTTTATAAACTGAGCAGAATTTAAAATTTTTGTGGAAATTGCAACGCCTATAACTCTGCAAATAGAATTCTAAGATATTTTCCTAACACACATATAAAATGTTTTTTAATGAAGATTTTTTCCTGAGATTTTCAGAAAAATCAAGTGCAATTTTTCCTGTTCGGTATGTCAGGGTATGTCTCCCATATAGATTAATAAATTTTTTTTTAAATTGCCTACTATCAATATTTTTTTCTAATAGACATTACTCATAACAGCAAAAATGTTGAACTTTAATAAAAATTAAAAAAATATATATAAACAACTTTTAATGTTGTTTTCGAGATTATAACGTCAACAAAAGAACATCAGAAAATGTTACAAAATATTCTTCTTCTACATATATAAAAAGTAAGGAAAGGCTAAAGTCGGGCGGGGCCGACTCTATGATACACTCCACTTTCTATCCGAATACAATTTAATTCGGTGAAAAAATAAAATCGGAAAGGATTTTTGTATCCTGTAAATGTATGTGTTTGACAAAAAATGTTAAATCGGAAAGGACATTTGTATGGGGGTATATTGAAATCTGGAACGAAATAGGTGAAATATAATATGTATAGTTTAGCCAAAATCGGTTAAACATTTGGGAGCGACATTTGTATAGGGGCTATATCTAAATCTGATCGATCTTACTCACTTTCTACATAGGTGTATCTAGTTGGATTATAAGATGTTGTGCCAAATTTAAAGAAAATCGGGTACAATATGTCGCTTCTACAGCGGAAAATGTGAAATCGGGAGCGACATTTGTATGGGGGCTATATCTAAATCTGAGCCGATCTTACCCAATTTCTGCACAGTTTTTTTTAGTTCGATTATAAGATGTTGTGCCACATGTAAAGAAAATCGAGTACAATATGTCGTTTATAGAGCGGAAAATGTCTAATCGGGAGCGACATTTGTATGGGGGCTATATCTAAATCTGAACCGATCTTACTTAATTTCTGCATATGTGTTTCTAGTTGTATTATAAGATGTTGTGCCAAATTTAAAGAAAATCGAATACAATGTGGGGTTTCTAGAGCGGAAAATGTCAAATCGTTTGCGAGATTTGTTAGGGGGCCATATCTAAATCTGAACCGATCTTACCCAATTTTAGCATAGGATTATAAGACGTTGTGCCAAAATGAAAGAAAAACGGGTATAATATGTGGTTTCTAGAGCGGAAAATGTTAAATCGGGAACGAGATTTGTATGGGGGCTATATCTAAATCTGAACCGATTTTCCTCAAATTAAATAGCGTTTGTCCTTTATCCACAAAACTATACTATAATTGCGACCTGTAATTTGATCACAGCAACAGACGGACAAACGAACATTGCTAAATCGACTCAGAAAGTGATTCTAAGTCGTTCGGTATTCTTAACAATGGGTCTATCTCGCTTCCTTTTTTGTGTTACAAACAAATGCACAAAGACATAATACTCTCGTGGAGTGTATAAAAATCAATGTGTGTCTGTCTGTCGTTATGTTGCGTATCGCCTTAAAACTTATCTAACTTCAGGACAGAGGATGGTCATGAAAGGAAAAAGGGGGGATGGTACCTCCCACACAAAAAATATTTTAAAACTATCAAAAATTACTCATTTTATCTTCCAAAGCACACGAATTGGGGGAATAGGGAAAAATAAACGCGTGCAACGCCGGGTACAAAATACTAGTATTTTATAAATTTAAATGATATTAAATACCACGACCGAAATGTTTATACAGCATGATTGCCAAAACATACCAAAATAATACTTCAAAGTGGATATAAGTCATCAATTTGGGAAAATGTGGTTCAATAAACTAAATACTAGGGTATTTTCAGTTCTTGTTAGGGAAGAAGTTTAACCCTCTTGATCAATTTTACCCAATTGCAATCGTACACACACCAATTCCAGCTTTAGCCGTTTGGTAGGATTTTATTCCTCCCTTTCCCAATTTGACCATAAAAGTGCTAATTTGGTAAAATCAATATGTTTCGCGCGTCTACTCAGAATCAGATGAATATACGGGAATTTTATTATTCTAGCTAAAGACGTTTTTGGTAGTATTTTTATCCCTTTTCGTCCGAAATTTCGATATGTTTCACGTTTATATGGTTAGGGTAATGTTTACTAGACCGGGTCAGCCTCCATATAAAAAATAAAAATTCCCAAATAAATATTCGAGATAATTAAAAAAGATTAAAATATAGTCTTTAATCTCATGAACGAAAAGCAGAAAACTAACTTCATTAGAATTTAAGTTAATAGAAAAATTCGCAAAGTTTTTTCATAGACATAGTTTTTTTTTGCTCTAGAGAGAGGGCGATTTGAGGGAAAAATTTCAAATTGTAGTTTCCTTCGAGCGTAGTTGTTGGAAAATTATATTCAAACTTACATGACTTTAAAATAATTGTAGTTATTCCAGACTAAAATTTGCCTTTGGTTTGTTTAATGCGACAGTATTTTCTAACAATTTTAGTGCTATTTTCAAAACATTTTTTCATAAAATTTGCAATAACTTCCACATTTTCAGTCCACTTAGAGTTTTTGTAAGCTAATTGTGATTTTTGGAATTTATTTAACCATTAAGGACCACATAATTTTTTAATTGTTGTCATCGAGGGGTATAAATTGAACACCATCATGAAGCATATAGAGCGTCTTACAGCTAATTGCGGCTGCTAATAACAAACCAATTACAGGGAATTAAGAAGAAATATATATATTTATATTTCCACCCAGAAAAAGTTACGAAATTATCTTATTACTTTCGATCCACCCTATTGTTTATATTTTCATATTTTTAAAACAGGGAAATGCTGCGTTATTTGGCATTAAAATAGGAGTACCTAAAGAAAATTAATATATAAAAATAAAACTTTTTTTTAATTTTTATCTGCAAAAAAAGATTTATTTGAAAAAAAAATATTCTCTGGAGACCACTTTCTGTGGTTCTTTCTGCTTTTCTATGTGAAAGTAACATTTGTAACATAACAAGTACATTTAATTGGACATATAAGCGAGTGTTATCGGACTTCTATTTCCATCTATTTACTAATTGGAATTTTAGTGAACAAATTATGCATACAATTTTTTAGTATCGTTTTCTAGTTTAGAATGACAAAATGCTTAGAAAATGACAAAATATTTGTAAACCATTGATATCAATGCCAACGAATGGTCTGCCGTCATAAGAATTTTAATGCCTTAGTCTAGTTCGTTTTAACAGACAGACGGAAAGGCAGACCGTTTATATCGTCTTATACATAAATATACATCGACTATAACACTGCGTGTAGTGTTTTAAGTCATGGAAATATAACCATATACGGACACCACTACGTGATAAAAGACCAAAAAAAAGACCGCCCAAGTCATGCACTTTCTATACCCCCAAAGATTTGAGGCCTCGGTGTCATTTGCAAAAAAGTGATCATTGTCTCAGGCTAATATCTTGCAAACCGTTTGGAATTTTGATTTTCTCTCTGAGGCAAAGTTTTAGCTTGTTATAAAGAACAAAGATTGTGACCATATAAAATCAAAAAACTTCATCTTCATGGTCAAAATCGCAAATGTCGTGGACCAAATCTTATAGGCTGTAGTGTGTGTGGTAGCGTATACGTGCTGTTGATTAATGATAATATCACTCATACGCACTGTAGTCGGACTAACCATTAACAGAGACAGTCCCGCAATATATATTTCTCCTACCTAAACGGTGTTAAGAATCATTCCTAGGAAGTTCATATGTTCTAGAAAGTTGTTTATTGAGTTCTTAGGGAAAATTTTGTAGTTGGTTATTTCCTTGAATTTTGATTGAACAGGGGAAAAAGGTTAACAAAATCGATTTTTTATTTTTTTTGCGATTTTGACACACACGCGTAAGATATTTATTTGATTTGGTGCAACGAAATTTTGTAGTTTTTCATTTTAATGGTAACATACAGGGGCAGCATTTTTAAAGTCAAAATATGATAAAAATGCTGTGAAACCGGTGAAAAGAACCAGTTATGATAGTCCATTCTTTTCATTTTCGCGGATCCATCCGTCACCATCTTTTCGGAGAAGGCAATAGAAATTTTTTAGACAATAGATTTAGATTCATCGATTAAAACTAAATAAACGAAAAATTCTGACTTCAGAACAATTCCCAAAAAGTGCACAAAAATCCCCAAAATTCGGAAATTAAAAATTACCACTTTTGAAGAGAAACCTACAATTAAAAAAAAATATAACAAAATTCCCAAAACGATTTTTAAAAAGAAACCCACAATTTTCATAAAAAAATACCAATTTCTCCAAATTGGGGGAATTTTTCAAAAATGTTGGTCTATTTTCGTCGTTTATGGTCAAGACCGATTTTTGAAAAGAAACCCACAATTCCCAAAAAAGAATACCAATACCAAAATCTGAGAATTTTTCAAAAATTCTGGTCTATTTTCTTCGTTTATGGAAAGGGGTGGCAAAAATTGACTTTTGAAAAGAATTTCACAATTCCCAAAAAGAGCACAAAAATCCCCCAGAAATTAAAAAAATACAAATTACGTCATATTTTCGTCATTTCGTCGTATATTTAAAATATTTTAAATTACACAATTCTTAGAAAGAATACCAAAATCCTCAAAATCGGTGAATTTTTCAAAAATTGTTCTATTTTCGTCGTTGGAAATTGCGATTTTGACCTTGAACAATTTTTTGTTCTTTATGACAAGAACTACAACTATGCCTCAGAGAGTGAATCAAACGGTTTGCAAGATATGAGCCTGAGAAAATGATCACATTTAGAAAAAATGACACTGAGACCCCAAATCTTTGGGGTCCATTGAAAAAGTTCATGACTTTGGACAAAACTGTGAGACACTGTCCTTTTTTGGTCTTTTTTCACGTAGTGGTGTCCGTATATGGTTATATTTTTTTGTGTTGCAATGTGTAATTTATGGGGACTCCACTCGTTGAATTCTACATAATTATTGATCTCTTCTCTGCCGATGACAGTATACAACTGAGGGGAATTTTTATATTTCTTTATTTCAACAAGTCAATATTTATAGTTTTGGAAAATTATGGATCCAGAGCTGGAAGTTCAAGGCCTTTCACTGGCTTTCGTAGAAATATAAGGGAAGTTGGAGCAAAGACATTTCGCTGGCAGTCGAGGAAGTCTAGAGGAAACCGGAGAAACGGCTTGCTTTCATAGAAATGTCGTGGACCCACAATAAAGTTCTTTCGCTGGCATTCGTAGAAAAGTAGGATGTTGGAACAAAGGCTATTCGCTGTCGCTCATAGAAATATCGAGGAGCATCTTTCTCTGGTATTCGTGGAAACGTGGGGAAATCTGAAACAAAGCCTCTTCGCTGGCATTCTTGGAAACAACGTAGGTTTCTCTGGCATTCGTGGAAAAGTGGGGATACTGGAGCAAAGTCCTTCCATCCACTGGCATTCGCCGAAAATGCAGGGGAGATGAAACAAAATCCTTTTGCTTAAAACCCACTGTTGCAATTTTCTTGATTATAAACCTCATCTAGCTGATTCTCATTGTGTCCAGACACACACACACGCACACATTCATACACATTTACGCACGTACAACAACACAAAGTTCACAATTTTGTTGTTGGCGCTTTCTTTCTTTTGCTTTTCTTTTCTTTGCTGGCGTCGTCTTCCTCTTCCTCTATTTCTGCTACAACAGAAACACCAGCATCTTCATTATGTTCGGTGTATGTGTGTGCGTGTGTTGGGATTATTATCTACTTTTGCTATTCCGTTTCAAGGAAGGAAATACTTTTGTGTGTTTCTCTTTTGTGGCGCTTTCTGCTGCTCTACACCCATCAACACACTTTGTTTTTGTGTGGCTTTGTGTCGTCGGCAAGTGTATACATGAGATATGTACATGCGTGTGAGTGAGCGTATGTGTGAGTTTGTGTTTGAGTTTTCCTAGGACCTGGGCCTTTGAGTCGTTTCATTTGTGTTCATGTTGGTCGTGTTTAAACGATGTTTGGCCATGTTCAGGACAGCTGCACGCAAAAAAGGATGAAAAATAAAGCAGTGATGCCAGCACTTGTAGACGAGTCAGTTGAACCTTTCCCCCATCTTCATCTTTTCCGATTTGTCTGTGGGTTAAACACTGTCACTGTTCCTCTCTTGTCTTCGGCGTCGTTGCTGGTGTGGGGGTGTTGGTTGCTGTCGTCGGAGGTTGTGTTGTTCTTGATGGTATGTTAGTGGTGGTATGTTTGCTAGGATTTTTCTTGTTTGGACCCACTTGTGTAGGTGAGACTTTGTCTATGTGTGTTTCCTTTTAGAAAGGGGGGACGGGGCTTGTTTCATCTGTCTGTGGGTATGTAAGTTTGCTTTCGTTTCTTTGTCGTTTTCTTCTTATTTGGTTTTCTTTTTCATGCTGTTGTTTTTTTATTTTATTTTATTTTTATTGTTGTTGTTCTGAGCTAGGAAGAAGGTATTTAAGTTTATTTGGGTTATCATCTTTCCAAAATACAAACAGACAAACAAACAGATGTTAATCAAAAACAATTTCATTCTATTTCTTCTCTTTCATTTGTTGGCAAATCCCAATTAGACACTTTCACACACGCGTAAGATATTTATTTGATAATATATGAGGATGTACATAAGGGTGTAACGAAAGTTTTTTAGTTTTTCATTTCTAATGGTAGCAAATTTAGGTAAGGTAGGACCCAGAACGGGATAAAAACAATCCTCACATAGAATACCAATCCCAAAAATCGGGGAATTCAAAAAAATGGCCAATTTCCTCGTTTATGGGTAGGGGTGGCAAAAAAAGGATTTTGAAAAGAATCTCAGAATTCACAAAAAGAGCACAAAATCCGGAAAATTTCACAAATTACAGAGAAATTTCCTATATTATGGATGGGGGTGGTCAACCTTTTAAAAATAAGCTCGGGAAATGTAATAAATTACAGGGTATTTTCATCACTTATGGCATTAACAATAAAACAAATCCGCAAAAACCGGGAATTTTCACAAAATTGCGGAGAATTTGCCTAGTTTTTGGATATGGTTGGACGGCTAAAGACAATTCTCAGAAAATTTTAAATTACACAATTCTCACAAAGAATACCAAAGTACCCAATATCGGGAAATTTTTGAAAAATTGTGGTCTATTTTCGTCGTTTATGGATAGGAGTTGCAAGAATTGACTTTTGAAAAGAATCCCACAATTACCAAAAAGAGCACAAAAATCCCCAAAATCCCAAAACCGGGAATTTTAAAAAAAATTACAGGATACTTTCGTCATTTATAGCTTGAAGGGGTTAAATCACTACAGATATATATTTAGCATATTTGAAGTTACACAATTCCCACAAAATTACCCAAAAAACCGATAATTTTCAAAAATTTCGTAGAATTTTCCTAGATTATCGATACAATAATAAATAACTAAACAATTTGTGGGCAATAGATTTAGATTTATGGATGAAAACTTAATAAACAAGAAATTCTGACTTATAAAAACAAGGCGATAATTCCCAAAAGAGCATAAAAATCCCCCGGAAATTACAATTTTCCAAATTACGGCATATTTTCGTCATTTGTGGCATTTATGACAAGAGGGTCAAGATCTGCAAGTATGTTTGGAATATTTTAATTTACATAATTTTTTTTTAAATACCAAAATCCCTAAAATTGGGGAAACTTTTCAATGGTTGTGATCTATTTTCTTCGTTTATGGACAGGGTGACAGAAATCGACTTTTGAAAAGAATTCCACAATTCTCAAAAAGAGCACAAAAATCCCCCAGAAGTTAAAAAAATCCAAATTTCGTCATATTTTCGTTATTTACGACAAAAGAGCCTAGATCCGCTCGTATATTTAGAATATTTTAAATTACACAATTCTTACAAAGAATACAAAAATCCACAAAATCCCGAAAATTTCACAAATTACGGAGAATTTTCCTAATTTATGGATATGGTCCAAATAGGCAATTTTTTGGACAATAGATTTAGATTCATCGATGGAAACTAAATAAGCAAGTAATTCTGACTTATAAAAAGAAGACGAAAATTCAAAATATAGCATAAAAATCCTCCTGAAATTAAAAATTTTCCAAATTACTGCAAATTTTCGTCATTTGTGGCATTTATGACAAGAGGATTAAGATCTGCTCGTATATTTAGAATATTTTAAATTACACAATTCCCAAAAAGAATACCAAAATCCCCAAAATCGATGAATTTTTCAAAAATTTTGGTCTTTTTTAGTAATTTTTTGGATGGGTGGCAAACATCGACTTTTTAAAAGAATCCCACAATTCCTAAAAAGAGCACAAAAATCTCCCGGAAATTAAAAATTTTCCAAATTATGTCATAGTTTCGTCATTTATTGCATTTATGACAAAAGAGTCTCGTATATTTAGAATATTTTAAATTACACAATTCTTGCAGAGAATACCAAAAATCGGAGAATTTATCAAAAATTGTGATCTACTTTCGTCGTATATGGAAAGGGGTGACAAAAATCGGCTTTTGAAAAGAATTCCACAATTCCCAAAAAGTGCACAAAAATACCTAGGATCCGGAAATTTTAAGAAATTATGGAGAATTTTCATAATTTATGGATAGGGGTCCACCATGACTTTTAAAAAGAAGGCCACCACTTCCGAAAACTTGCAAAACCGGAATTTTTAGCAAATTACAGGGCATTATCGTCATTTATGGCATAAAGAATACAAAAAATCGCCAAAAACAGGGAATTTTTTAAAAAAACTTGCGGGAAAATTTCCTAATTTATGGAAATGGGAGGCCGGCAACCACAATTCTCAGAGAATTTTAAATTACACAATTCTCATAAAGAATACCAAACGTCTCCAAAATTTGTGAAGTTTTCAAAAATTGTGGTCTATATTCATCGTTTACGGATAGGGGTGGCAAACAACTACTCGGAAAATTCCCACAATTCCCAAAAAGAGCACAAAAATCTCCAAAATCCGGAAAATTTCACAAATTACGGAGAATTTTCCTTAAAATTATGGATAGGGGTGAAAACCACGATTTTTAAAAAGAAGTCCATAATTTCCAAAGAAAAAACTTCAAACCCAGGAATTAAATATAACAAGTTACAGGTTATTTTCGTCATTTATGGAAGATTTCATATTACACAATTCACATAAAGAATACCAAAATCCCCAAAATCGGGCCTTTTTCTAAAAATACGATCTATTATAGTCGTTTATGAATAGAAATGGCAAACATAGACTTCTGAAAATAATCCCACAATTCACAAAAGGAACACAAAAATCCCCAAAATACAGAAATTTTCACAAATCACGGAGAATTTCCATAGGTTATGGACAACAATTCTCAGAAAAAAAATCAAAAAACCAGAATTTTCAAAACGTAAAGCGCGTTTTCGTCAGTTGTGGCTGCAAATTAAATTACAAACTGTAATTGACACTGTATGTATGCGGAACGCTTTTTAAATATTTACAAATATACGAATATACTTTTTTGTCAAAAATAAAGACCAAATTCAATTATGGCAACGCTATAAATAATTCTTTCCGAGGTGCACATCCGTGCACTTCGGGTTCTAGAGAGGGTTCCAGCTCAAAAATTAAGATCATTCACTATGATCAAACTCGAAAACATCTCGTCTATGACTATGTGAAATTTCAAAAAAATTTCAAATAAAATTGAACTAAAATAAATCGATTCAATTTTCAATAAGCCCCAATGTATGCTTGTGTGTTTGTATCTGTGTGCGCATAGACATTGTTGTACAATTTGTTTTAATATTGAATAGACATCAAAGTCATATTGAACCCGCTTTAAG
Organism: Polietes domitor; assembly: GCA_947397865.1. Taxonomy (NCBI): domain Eukaryota; kingdom Metazoa; phylum Arthropoda; class Insecta; order Diptera; family Muscidae; genus Polietes; species Polietes domitor. The sequence goes on from OX377622.1 coordinate 121,113,097, forward strand.
CAAATATCTATATAGATATGTATGTATGTAGATATGTTTGTATGTCGTACTCATATTGACTTTCCATTTGGGATTTATGGGCTTGTTAGACAAATATTAGATTCGTTCTTTCTAATTAATTAAATTGATGTTCTCGTTCTGAGAACGATATGGACGATAATTAGTGAGACATAGATTTCCAGTGACTGATTGACGGGAGGAAGTACATACATACGTATTTGTGTATGTATGTATTTGATTACAAGATACCAGCAACCAGCCATTTTCCGGAGCATCTTTTATTTGTGTCCATTGTAATAAAATCTATATCTCTGTCTCAGCAAATTTGATGTGTGGTCGACCGAAATAAATATTATTGAATTTGGGCAGTATATTCCTGTTACAGCAAAGAAATTTGCTTTGTACATCCCTCGGTCAAAAGACTAGTTTTTAGAGAGGGAAATTACAAAAAATGGACCAAAATAATAATGATGATAAATACTTTTTAAGGTAGTGAATGTTTAATGGAATATTTGGCTCGAATTTACACTTAAAATCGTTCGATTTTTTAATATTTGTTCAACAAATGTCAATATAGTTTTGAAAGTATCCTTCCTTCCTTTAAAAATGTCTAATAAATAGTCTAAAATCTAAAAATAACAGGCATACCCAAATTTGTGAACACAAAATTGCTACGAACACAAAATGTAAAAAATAAATAGCAAGAAAAGCAACAAATAATAATAAATTAAATAGCATGAAAAAAGTATAAATAATGGAATACTTTTTATACCCCTCACTCTACAGAGTAAGAGGGTATATATCATTTGGGACAGAAAAAATCGTAACGCATTGACGGAGTGTCTTAAGACCCTAAGTATATTTGGACCAACTCGGTTTCACAACTTTTTAAGATGTAAATGCTCCTATCTTCTACATTTATTTAAATTATATATGCCCTCTTCTTGCAGCATATCGGTGTATAATACTATTTTTCTTTACATCTGAGGCATAGGGTATGTTCAGCAGATTTATAGATAATGATATAACGGCAATTTTTGGCTTTACTTTAACAAATTATAAAAAACACCCCGAAAAGGGGGAAGGGTGGGGATGAAATGTTCTACAAAAATGTTGGCCATAAAATTTGACTATATATGTCAGAACACACCAAAACCCAAAACTTAACACAAACGCCAAAAATCAATCAAATTCAAGATTGTCCATTAAGGGTTAATTTAGTTATTTTTCAGTAGGCGTGGGATAGTGCACGACTTTTGGATTTTGATATGCTGGGGTGAGTGTAAGTGAGCGCTCATCGGGGTCAAAGGTAAGTGGTAAAAATACAGGAAAAGCCCCAAAACTGCCTCGGAGTCACCCCCAGAGGGGTTAAATGTAAGACCGAACCCCATTAATTTTCCCTCACCAACATTTATTTCGAACATACATACCTCCTATCCCCACTCGTTAAAGAGGCTCCTATACAAAAAATATTTTTTTTTCATAAAATTTGTCCACACCGCGCTTTTACTGGCGCCGGGAGACCGCTAGTGGGGTCAAATGTTAGACCCACCCCCTATCTTTTTTCAGCCCCAATATTTTTCAGAACACACCTACCCTCCATCTGCAACCCTAAAGGCGGCCCCCATAAATTTGCCTATTTTTTATATTTTTTAGGAAAGAAAGGCCCAAAACTGGCCCTCAGTAGACCCTAGAGGGGAGAAGTGTAAGACTGACCCCAATTAATTTTGCCTCCTCAACATTGTACCCAAACATACCTCCACTTCTCCCATCTAGAGTCTACTGCGGGGCAGTTGTGGGCCTTTCTTTCCCTAAAAAAATACAAACAAGTAAAAACGGCGTTAAGTTCGGCCGGGCCGAGCTTTATATACCCTCCACCATGGATTGCACTCCACAGAGGTTGTCGGTTTTCGTAGAAGTGCAGTAATATTACAGGAAAATATATTTTTTAATATAGCCAAACCAAAACAAATACAAATAATATTTTAATACTTCAATAATATTTTAATTAATTCAAACCACGCTTAAAAAATAAATATTCTTATATTTATATTTTCAAAAATATTTTCAAAGCCGTAAATATTGGTAGATAGTGGGTGCTACAGTTGGTTGTATTTCCATTCTATTTGAATTCCAAAAGTACAAATTGTGAAAATCCATTATCAGACGTACATAGTGCAAAATAAACTAACTTCATGATTCAACCAATTTTTGCCGTAAAAGAAAAAGTACGAATTTGGAAAAAACTTTTTATTTTGCGTGTCTATGCAGTCAGAGGAATGTATACACCGAATTCCACGATTCCATTTGGTTGGTGCCATGTTTACCCCCTTGACGTTTCAACGCAATTAGAATTTCATCATTCTAGCTGTAGTCGTTTAGTTGGTACTATTTTTATCCCTCTGTACCATTGTATCCCTTGAAAGTACTAATTTCGAAAAATTCGTAAATTTTCCGTGTCTACGCAGTCAGAGGAATGTATACTCCGAATTTTATGACTCTAGCTGCGGTCATTTAATTGGTACTATTTTTACCCCCTTTTTTCATTTTAACCCCAAAAAGTACGAATTTCGAAAAATCAGTTTATTTTCCGCGTCTACACACTCAGAGGAATGTATACTCAGAATTTCACGACTCTAGCTGCGGTCATTAGATTGGTACTATTTTTATCCCCTTTTATCCCAAAAAGTAAGAATTTTGAAAAATTTTATGACTCTAGCTGCGGTCATTTAATTGGTACTATTTTTATCCCCTTTTTTCATTTTAACCCCAAAAAGTACGAATTTCGAAAAATCTGTTTATTTTCCGTGTCTACACACTCAGAGGAATGTATACTCCGAATTTCACGACTCTAGCTGCGGTCATTAGATTGGTACTATTTTTATCCCCTTTTTTATTTTAACCCCAAAAAGTAAGAATTTTGAAAAATCCGTTTATTTTACTTATCTATGCAATCAGAGGAATGTATACACCGAATTTCATTATTCTAGGTACAGCCGTTTGGTTGGTACTATTTTTATCCCTCTATCCCCATTTACCCCTTAAAAGTACGAATTTGGAAAAAATACTTTTATATTATGTACCTACTCAATTAGAGAAATGTACACACCGAATTTCGTGTTTCTAGCTGCTGTCGTTTAATATGTACCATTTCTATCCCTTTTGTGCCCCATTTCACCCCCTACAAATAAGAATCACTTTATGGTGCACGTTTTTGCTATAAGGGGAATGCGCATACCAAATATCAAGCAAATATAAACAGACATATTCAAAAACATGCTTAAATACGCTAACAAATTAGGGATTATTATGGGTATTTTTAGTCCTCGTGAGGGAAAAATTTTTCCCTTTGGGCCAATTTCGCCCCATTTCAATCCCAACCGATCTACGACTATAAGACGCATTTATGGAAAATTTGAACGTTCTAGCTCCTTTCGTTTAGATGCTAGCGTGCTTTCAACAGACGGACAGACGGACAGACGATCTAGCGTCTTAGAATTTTATGACGATCAAGAATATATATACTTTATAGGGTCTCAGGTCGATATTTCAAGGTGTTACAAACGGAATGACAAAGTTAGTATACCCCCATCCTGGAGGTGGAGGGTATAAAAATAGGCAAATTTATGGGGGCCGCCTTATGGGTTGCAGATGGGGGGTAGGTGTGTTCTGAACAAATATTGGGACTGAACAAATTTTTTCTGTGTAATTAATATAGTACATTCTAAACCCGTACAAAATATTTTATTTTGTATTTTGTGGAGAGCGTTTTCGTACTAATTAAACTAGTCCACAAAGGGTATGGTAACTTCTACATTCTACACACTAAATTTGTATGTTTGTGGTGCATAGTTTCATTGTTCCAGTGATTTAGACTGACACCTAAGCTCTCTCGAATTGAAATCTGGTACGGGAAAACTTCTTTAGTCCTTTGAGGGTATTTGATGGCCACTCTGTCCTGTGAAGATAAAAACTATGCCACGAAAAAAAAACTTTGATAATCCATTAATTTCAAGAAACTTTTTGCCATCAATAATTACTCAATTTGATGGCCTTTGATTTGCTCGGATAAAGTTGGGTGATACACTGAGAGAAAAATGCTTCATTATATGTATGAATTGCAGGGTTTCGTCAATAATGATAAGTTCTTTAAAGCAAGGATCTTGTTATAGTTTTCTCTAACCATCTTTCGATCTACTCGAGCGAAGCACGCTTTTAATGTCAAATTTCGTTAATACAACGAATGAGTTTCTCACAGTGTAGCAGCATAAATCCAGCCAGTAAGACGCATCTTTTCTTTGGCACAACTTAGACAAATAATGCTCTGTTTTGTGTGAGTGGGTGGGTGGTTGTGTGTGACCTAACCCCTTAACATCAATTCAGGATGAGACCCTATAAATTGTAAGAGAATATCCTGGCAACAAAAAACAACAACAACAACATGCTATTAAATGAAAGGGTTAGAAGACAAAAACAATGAACTATAAATGAGCTGAAAAAAACATAAGAAAGTGAAGAAAAATGTTTCACAAACAACAGCAACAACAACGCCAACAAAAGGGAAATTAATGTATAAAAGGATGAATAGACACACAAAAGCACTTTAGCCAAGATTTAGCAGGCAATGGCGTGGATGATGACGTTGACGTTGGCGCACAGCTTGGTGAAGATGATTACTAGCTGACGGACGGACGGACGGACGGACGGACGAGGGCGACCAGGCCAGGCTAGGGCAAGTGCGTTGGCAAAGGCAACGACATTGCCGAGCAGACGGATAATGATGATGATAGTGAACGTGAACGTGAATATGAGCGTGAAAGTGAAAGGGGAAATGAAAGTATATCAAATGATGCTTCATTTCATTTCATTTTTGTTCTCGTCCTTCTCGTCGTATCACTTCCTCACTTTCTGTGGGGATTGTGCCTTACACTGGGTTAATGAAAAATCTCATTAAAATTTTTTTGTTTTGGGAAATAGAAACCTTTAAAAAATGCATGCACTCATTGCGAAGTTCAAAAAGGTCAGAACTGGAGGGCGGTAAGGAGAGGGAATCCTAAACAAAACAAAGGAAAAAATGAATGAAAATGGGATTAGTTTCGTTTTAATTTTTTCTAATAAGCTCAAGCTGTAGACTTTAAATTTAATAGCTTCGCAAAGGACGCTGAGTTAGTGCATTTCAAATAAATTTAGCTTTTTTTGTCAATCATTTAACCAAAAGTCAGCAGGGTTAACAAAGTTCTAGTTAGCTCCATTAAAAGTTAATACGATTTGAATTGATACCAGTCACCTAGGTCAAGAAATGAACTCAGAACTTATTATTTTAGAAATATGTGGGGATGGATGTAGAGTATTTATACACTCCACGAGAGTATTATGTCTTTGTGCATTTGTTTGTAACACCCAAAAGGAAGAGAGATAGACCCGTTGTTAATTATACCGATCGACTTAGAATCACTTTTTGAATCGATTTAGCAATGTCCGTCTGTCTGTCTGTCCGTCCATCTATTCTTGTAATCACGATACAGGTCGCAATTGTAGACAGAACCAAATGAAACATTGCACAACGAAGTTGTTTAATTTGAAGAAAATCGGTTCAGATTTAGATATAGCCCCCATACGAATTTCACTCCCGATTTGACACTTTTCACTCTGGATACCACATATTACAACAGATTTTCTTCAAAATCGGCAAAACATCTTATATTTCAACTAGAAACACCTGTGGTAAAAATGGGTCAGATCGGTTCAGATTTATATATAGCTCCCATACAAATTTCGCTCCCGATTTGACTTTTTTCGCTCTAGAAACCACATATTTTAACAGATCCTCTTCAAATTAGGCGAAATATATTATATTTGTCCTAGAATCACCCATAGTGAAAATGGGTCAGATCGGTTCAGATTTACATATAGCTCCCATACGAATTTCACTCCCGATTTAACTTTTTCCGCCCCAGAAACCACGAATTTTCACCGAATTTCTTCAAAGTGAGCATAACACCTTATATTTGAACTGGAAGAACTTATTGTGAAAGTTAGTCACATTTTTCCATGTTTGGATATAGCCCCGATACAAATATTCTTATCGATTTGACAAATCGAACCAGGTCGTATTAGCCTATGATTAGGAAACATACAAAAATTCTTCCCGTTTTCACTTTTTTACCGAGTTGGACTGTATTCGATTGGAAAGTGGAGTGTATCATATAGTCGGCCCCGCCCGACTTTAGCCTTTCCTTACTTGTTTTATCATATTTTAAAAATACAAAAAATTTTAAGTCTTTTTGAACGACAACAAGACCGGAAAATTTAAAACTGAGTACACAGGGTCTCAAGTTTAATGAAGCTTCAGTCGGTTAAACCAACTTATATATATATCCTCACTCACAGAGAACATATATACGGAAGTTATAAAGAATTAAATTTTGCTTAGGGAAATATAATTTGTGTTGAAGGTAGTAGAAGGTTCTCGGCACATGATTCCAGCTTCCACATTTATAAAACAATTGTAAAAACATGATCAAATAGCAAGTCATAGTGGATTCCAGGCACGTGTATAAAGAATTTAATTTAATTTTACCTAAGCTAGGGACAATTGTGTGGGAGGTACTAGAAGGGGCGTGTCTAAAGCATAAATATTTTTTAGGTTTTAAGTGACTATAAAAAATTATCTAATATCAAATTGCAAAGGATTTTGATAACCGTATAGATGTTATCGAGCCCTTAGCGCGGATTTATCGTAAGCGACATTTTCTGAAAATATTTTTAGTTTTTTCGTTTGTATTTTTTTGGTCTGTAATCAATATTTTATTTGAACTGGGATATTGTCCTGGCTCAAGACCATTTTGCATCTATATTTAATAGAATGCAAATTTATTTACAAATGGCATGGTGACATTTATTACTTGCCTGCAGACTACCACGATCATGATTTCAACCATGTCAAAAGTCTTTTCAAGTGGCTTCGCAGCGACTTTTCAACATCAAACCCGGCATCTATAAGGAGATGTTTCTCACAAACGAACGAGAAGCACAACTCACTTGACGAATTTGCGTTTCAAAAATCGCTCCAAGTAATAAAGTACACACGCCATCTTACAAGCATCTCATTGAGTTGCATATGTAAGTACAGTTGAACTTCGATTAACCGTGACTCTATTAACCGTGAAGCTGAGTGGTTGATTTTTTACCTCTATTAACCGTGATTTACCTCTATTATCCGTGATGCACATGTCCATGTGACTGCTTGTTTTTTTTTTTCGTATAATACACACACATCTCTCATATTAAAATTCGGTGATTCCCCTTTTTCATGAAAGTGTAATTTTCATATCAAATTTCATATTCATTCATCAGTGTGAAATTTGATCTGTCAAGACGTGTTTTCCTTACATCATGCCACCGTCAAAAACTAAATCCGCCAAAAGAGCAAGAAAGGTTCTTTCAATTAAAGAAAAAATGGAGCTGATTAATGAATACTCAAAACGTAAAGTACCCCTTAAAATGTTGTCTGAAAAATATGGAGTTGGCATTCAAACTGTATCCGATTTAATAAAAAACAAAGATCGGATTTTAAAATTTTGCTCCGATACTGATTCAATGCTTGACCTTAAGCACAGATATACACTAAAAACATCCGAAAATCCAAAAGTTGATTTCGCAACATATGAATGGTTTCGGCAAGAAAGATTTAAGGGAACACCAATTTCAAGTAAGTTAACTGAAATCGAGATATTGTATGAACTTAAACTGAAATTTGCTTCTGAACTTCAGGCGAAATGATTGTCGATTTAACATTTTTTGTCAAACACATACATTTACAGGATACAAAAAACCTTCCCGTTTTCACTTTTTCACCGAATTGTATTGTATTCGGATAGAAAGTGGAGTGTATCATAGAGTCGGCCCCGTCCGACTTTAGCCTTTCCTTACTTGTTTTTCTAGTTGGCCTCGTTAAATATCAAAATTGTATCTGCATCGTTTCAATTGTGCGAATTATGGGCTGAATACTTCATCTGATAATTTCTCTACTCAAATGAAGGGCTACACAGTTCAGCAGCGAATTATTTTGTTTCTGCTGAAAATTAAGTGATTGACTGATTTTTAAAGTGAAGAACTCGATGGGGATGGGGTTATTCTAAGTTTATCATTACGTTTGCAACATATTGAAATATCGATCTGAGTCCTATATATATTCCTATATTTCCTAGGAAGAGCATAGGGGCGTTCGGTTTCTGTAATTGGTGGTCGGCTTAAAATGAAGAAATGACTAGTCCACTGCATACGATTGTGGTATCAGGACTGCTGATTAAGCATAGCACAGTCAGGCTGCGATCATATTATTTAGTCTATGTCCAATATTAAGATTATATCGCCCTTTTTCGGTCAATTCAGCGTCGTTTGCTATGGGCAGGGAACACTAAGTCTACAAAGGCAGTGGGTGAGGTTGTCAGTTAGAAAACGGTAGACTATAAAAAAATAAAGTGTATATATTCTTCATCGTCATAAAATCCTAAGACAATCTAGACATGGCTATTCGTCCGTCTGTCTTTTGAAAGCAAAATATCATCTAAACGAAAGGAGGTAGCAAGTACAAGTTTTTCTAGTATCCGCCTAGGATAAGAGTTTCTCATCCGGGAACGATTTCCTGGGATTCCCCGCCGAATTCCCAGGAATTTTCGTCGGGAACTCTATCATGAAACTTATGAACCGTTAAACTAACACCTCTAACTAACTATCTGTTAATAAAAAATATTTAAAAAAATCGAAAATGTATTTTTATGATTATTAAAAAATAACAGGGTAAAAAAAATTTTTTTTTGAAAATTTGATAATTTTATATAAAATTAGAAGCAATTTATTTGAAATTCGCAAAAAATATATTGGTATTTCCTCCAAAAAAATTAAGAATTTTTCAATATTACATTATGACAAAATTCTTGATTTTCGATCCACCAAAGTGTGTACAATTTCATACTTTTTGAAAATCGGGAAATGTAGTTCTATTTCCCTTATTCACAAGTACAATATTGCAATTTTTACATTATTTGAAATTCGTAATATTAGAATTAAAACTTGAAATAATTCAATTATGAAACATAACAATTTGTTTGTGGTACTTAAAATGGCCATATGTTTCACATCTTATCATGAAATAAGTTCATTTATATATGGGCGTGGCTATTAGTGGGCGTAGAAGTTATTGCAACAAAAAATCCCATTCTTGTTGTCAAACAGTATTAAAAACAAATAGGTAAGCTTCAGTGGGGTAAACCGACTTATACATTTATACAATTTATAACACATTTTAATTTTACTTTGCACCAGATTATTTTTGGGAGGTACTAGACGGTTGGTGGCACTTGGGCCCAGCTTGCACAATTGTAAAAACAGATTCAAATATCAGGTCATAGTTGATTTCAGGCACCGTTATAGAAATTATAAAGGATTTAATTTTACTTAGGATATAGACTATTCCTTGGGACGTATTACAAGGGGCGTGGCATAAACTAAAATATGTTATATGTTTAAAGTGATTTAAAAAACAATTGTAAATATCATAAATATTTTCGAAAACATTATGCTGCCTTTTCATCAGTAGTTGACCTAGTACTCAAAGTGATCTGTTGGCCATAAAAGGGAAAATAGTAACAGGCAATGATTGTTTCACAAGAGCCTTCTGCGAACAATGAACTTTTATTCCTGACATTCATCAATTATCGTTTTGTTCAAGTTCATCATTTTTACCTCTTGTACATAACCTTAGCCCTTAATCAATGAATGTTATAATGATGCCGCTGATGATGGCGATGCCGATGCAGAGATGGATGATTAACATCTAATACATTATTATTGTTGTCGTAATTAAAGTGTTGTGGATGATGATGATGTAACGCGAGCATAAAGCTACTTAAATTTCCTCAGAAAACTTTTCCCAACTGGTCTTCTCATGGGGAGGGAGGTCCTGGCTTATTTATTTATTCATAAATTTTCCGTTGCCAAGTTTACGACGTATGCTTCGTTTTTCTTCTGTTCAATTAATTGGTACATTCTGTTGCCACGTGTATGAATATATTGAGGGATATTAATTAGGAAAATGTTAATGGATTAAAGTTAACTTTTTAGTGCTGTAGCAAAAAAGTTAATGATTTAAAATGAACTAAAAATTGGGATAATTTCAGGAATCGTGTTTATTCAGCTGCTCATAAATTTTGTTGTGTGAAATAAATAATTTCGATTTATAAGCTACAGCAGATTCTCAGCATATTCTGTATCTTGGGAAGCTGGATAAATAACTTTACCATAATCACATGAATTATTGGTCTATTTCCCATCTAAACACACAGACTCCTCATATTATGACCTTCACCTTTCTCTTCAATGCCATTATGATTGAAGTATTCTAAATGCTAAATATGAGTTTACTGATGAAAAACCACTGTCCTTTCCAACGGAGTTTATAATGAGCACTTATTCTCCTTTATTTCACATTATCACATACACACAACCATTCGCAATTATATTTTATATAATAGGGATTGCATATTTATGCGAAAAGGGCAAAGTGCGGCAAACCTTCTATTCATTATACATATGTATGTATTTGTGAAACATTAAATAAAAAATAAATATGAAATGGAACGTAATATTGAAAAAGTAAACTTCATTTATGTATAGGGTAATTCTAAAGAAAAACAAGTCAAAACGGCATTAAGTTCGGCCGGGCCGAACTTTATATACCCTCCACCATGGATTGTATTCCGCAGAGGTTGTCGGTTTTAGTAGAAGTGCAGTAATATTACAGGAAAATATAATTTTTTTAATATAGCCAAAACAAATACAAATATTGAAAAAATAATTTTATAAATAAATATAATATTTTAATTATTTCAAACCATTATTTATATCAAATGAAAAAATAAATATTCTTATATTTATATTTTCAAAAAGCTTAAATACCATAAATATTGGTAGATAGTGGGTGCTACAATTGGTTGTATTTCCATTCTATTTTAATTCCAAAAGTACAAATTTTTAAAATCCCTTATCAAACGTACATAGTGCAAAATAACCGAACTTCATGATTAAACCAATTTTTGCCGTAAAAGAAAAATTACGAATTTGGAAAAAAACTTTTTATTTTGCGTGTCCATGCAGACAGAGGAATACACTGAATTCAATGATTCCAGCTGCGCCCATTTGGCTGGTACCATTTTTACCCCCTTGACGTTTCTACGCAATTAGAATTTCATCATTCTAGTTGTAGTCGTTTAGTTGGTACTAGTTTTATCCCTCTGTGCCATTGTATCCCTTGAAAGTACGAATTTCGAAAAATTCGTCTATTTTCCGTGTCTACGCAGTCAGAGGAATGTATACTCCGAATTTCATGACTCTAGCTGCGGTTATTTGATTGGTACTATTTTTATCCCCTTTTTTCATTTTAACCCCAAAAAGTACGAATTTCGAAAAATCTGTTTCTTTTAAGTGTCTACGCAATTAGAGGAATGTATACACCGAATTTCATTATTCCAGGTGTAGCCGTTTTGTTGGTACCATTTTTAACCCTCCGTACCCATTGTATCCCTTGAAAGTACGAATTTAAAAAAAAAAACCTTTTATTTTTCATGTCGACGTAGTCAAAGGAATATATACTCCGAATTTCATGACTCTAAATACGGTCATTTGGTTGGTACTATTTTTATCCCCTTTTTCTATTTTGACCCCAAAAAGAACGAATTTCGAAAAATCCGTTTATTTTCCGTGTCCACATAGTCAGAGGAATGTATACTCCGAAATTCATGACTCTAGCTGCGATCATTTGATTGGTACTATTTTTATCCCCTTTTTTCATTTGAACCCCAAAAAGTACGAATTTTGAAAAAATCCGTGTATTTTACTTGTCTATGCAATCTGAGGAATGTATACACCGAATTTCATTATTCTAGGTACATCCGTTTGGTTGGTACCATTTTCATCCCTCTATTCCCATTTTACCCCTTAAAAGTACGTATTTGGAAAAAATACTTTTATATTATGTATCTACTCAATTAGTGGAATGTACACACCGAATTTCATGTTTCTAGCTGTTGTCGTTTAATATGTACCATTTTTATCCCTTTTTTGTCCCATTTCACCCACTACAAATAAGAATCACTTTATGGTGCACGTTTTTGTTATAAGGGAATGCGCATACCAAATATCAAGCAAATATAAACAGACATATTCAAAATAAATGCTTAAATACGTTAAAATAAAGAGTGATTTTTTTGAGGTTAGGATTTTCATGCATTAGTATTTGACAGATCACGTGGGATTTCAGACATGGTGTCAAAGAGAAAGATAATCAGTATGCTTTGACATTTCATCATGAATAGACTTACTAACGAGCAACGCTTGCAAATCATTGAATTTTATTACCAAAATCAGTGTTCGGTTCGAAATGTGTTTCGCGCTTTACGTCCGATTTATGGTCTACATAATCGACCAAGTGAGCAAACAATTAATGCGATTGTGACCAAGTTTCGCACTCAGTTTACTTTATTGGACATTAAACCAACCACACGAATGCGTACAGTGCGTACAGAAGAGAATATTGCGTCTGTTTCTGAGAGTGTTGCTGAAGACCGTGAAATGTCGATTCGTCGCCGTTCGCAGCAATTGGGTTTGTGTTATTCGACCACATGGAAGATTTTACGCAAAGATCTTGGTGTAAAACCGTATAAAATACAGCTCGTGCAAGAACTGAAGCCAAACGATCTGCCACAACGTCGAATTTTCAGTGAATGGGCCCTAGAAAAGTTGGCAGAAAATCCGCTTTTTTATCGACAAATTTTGTTCAGCGATGAGGCTCATTTCTGATTGAATGGCTACGTAAATAAACAAAATTGCCGCATTTGGAGTGAAGAGCAACCAGAAGCCGTTCAAGAACTGCCCATGCATCCCGAAAAATGCACTGTTTGGTGTGGTTTGTACGCTGGTGGAATCATTGGACCGTATTTTTTCAAAGATGCTGTTGGACGCAACGTTACGGTGAATGGCGATCGCTATCGTTCGATGCTAACAAACTTTTTGTTGCCAAAAATGGAAGAACTGAACTTGGTTGACATGTGGTTTCAACAAGATGGCGCTACATGCCACACAGCTCGCGATTCTATGGCCATTTTGAGGGAAAACTTCGGAGAACAATTCATCTCAAGAAATGGACCGGTAAGTTGGCCACCAAGATCATGCGATTTGACGCCTTTAGACTATTTTTTGTGGGGCTACGTCAAGTCTAAAGTCTACAGAAATAAGCCAGCAACTATTCCAGCTTTGGAAGACAACATTTCCGAAGAAATTCGGGCTATTCCGGCCGAAATGCTCGAAAAAGTTGCCCAAAATTGGACTTTCCGAATGGACCACCTAAGACGCAGCCGCGGTCAACATTTAAATGAAATTATCTTCAAAAAGTAAATGTCATGGACCAATCTAACGTTTCAAATAAAGAACCGATGAGATTTTGCAAATTTTATGCGTTTTTTTTTTAAAAAAAAGTTATCAAGCTCTTAAAAAATCACCCTTTATTAGGGATTATTATGGGTATTTTTATTCCTTGTGAGGCAACAATTTTTCCCTTTTGGGCGATTTTGCCCCGTTTCAATCCCAATCGATCTACGACTATAAGACGCATTTGTGGAAATTTTGAACGTTCTACCTCCTATCGTTTGAATCCTACCGTGCTTTCAACAGACGGACGGACGGACATGGCTAGATCGTCTTAGAATTTTATGACGATCAAGAATATATATACTTTATAGGGTCTCAAGGTGTTACAAACGGAATGACAAAGTTAGTATACCCCCATCCTAAGGTGGAGGGTATAATAAAGTTTTAATTTAAAAAATCAAAATTTGTATACAAAAACATTGTGAATATTTTTTTCAATATTTTTCTGAAAAGTACTTCAAAAGAAAAAAAAAACAAAAAAATATTAAAGAGATATCCAATTCATTGACGAAGTTATGAGCAAAACACTGAAAAAAGAACTACTATACAACGATTTTTAAAAAAGCTATATCTTTTTAACGAGTAATAAGAAAAACCTCAAAGTATGCCAGGAGGTGTTTTTTAATGGGTACTACAAAATATAAAAAATTGGAGGAAATCAAAACTAGTTTTTTTTTTTCAAATGTCCGATTTGTCGTGGAATGCCCCATATATAATATCACTTTTTGCCTCGAATTTAATTGTAATAGAAAGCGAAGAGTAAGTCGGCCCCGCCCGACTTTAGCCTTTCCTTACTTGTTTAATATCGTTTTCGAGTTTAGAAATCCAAAATCCATCAGCAAATGTTATACATAGCCATATAAATTCTAAATGGTTCGCGATATTGAATGAAAAATTCAAAAAAAATGTGTCTATAAATAGAACAACATTTTTTTTGGTTTTTTGTATTTTTTATGATTTTTTTGTTAGCAAATTTGTTTCGCAAATAAAAAAACATTTTCTCAATATTTTTTGAAACAGTTCCGAAGCCACCGTTTCTACGTGAATGTTAAATTTGTAGCTAACATAAGTCATTTTAATTGAAAATATAACCCGTAATTATATTATTATTTCCAAAATGGGACACAAATATTAAATGAACCTTCGGAAATCATTTGCCTATTAAAAATTTTTATACCCTCCACCTCCAGGATGGGGGTATATTCACTTTGTCATTCCGTTTGTAACACCTTAAAATATTCATCGGAGACCCCATAAAGTATATATATTCTGGGTCGTGGTAAAATTCTAAGACGATATAGCCATGTCCGTCTGTCCGTCTGTCCGTCTGTCTGTCTGTCTGTCTGTCTGTCTGTCTGTCTGTCTGTCTGTCTGTCTGTCTGTCTGTCTGTTGAAAGCACGATAGCGGCCGAACGAAATGAGCTAGGAGGTTCAAATTTTTCCTAAATGTGTCTTATGGTTGCAGATCGGTTGGGATTGAAAGTGGGCGAAATCGGGCCAGAGGGAAAATTTTTTCCCTCACAAGGACTGAAAATACCCCTAATATTTAGAGTATTTCAGCATGTTTTTTGAACATAATAGCTTGTATTTACTTGATATTTGCAATTCGCATTCCCTTTATAGCATAAAAGGGCACCATAGAGTGATTTTTATTTGTAGGGTGCGAAATGGGACGAAAAAGGGATAAAAATAGTACCTATCAAACGACAACAGATAGAAACACGAAATTTGGCGTGTACATTCCTCTAATAGAGTAAATACATAATATAAAAGTGTTTTTTCTAAATTCGTACTTTTAAGGGATTAAATGGGGATAGAGGGATAAAAATAGTACCAACTTAACGGCTGCACCCAGAATAATGAAATTCGATATATACATTCCTCTGATTGCGTAGACACGTAAAATAAAAGAACTTTCTAAAATTCGTACTTTTTGGGGTTGAAATGGAAAAAGGGGATAAAAATAGTACCTACCAAATGACAGCAGCTGAAATCATGAAATTCGGAATATACATTCCTCTGACTGCGTAGACCGAAAAATAAAACGTTTTTTTCCAAAATTCGTACATTCAAGGGATACAATGGCTACAGGGGATAAAAATGGTACCAACTAAACGAATACAGCTGGAATGATGAAATTCAGTGTGTACATCCCTCTAATTGTGTAGATACGTAAAATAAAGTGATTTTAGATAGTCGTACTCTTGAGGGGGCAAATTGGAAAAAGGGGATAAAAATGGTACCAACAAAATGGCCGCTGATAGAATCACGGAATTCGGAGTATACATAGCATAGCCACGTAAAATATTTTTTCTTCCAAATTCGTACTTTATTTTGTTGTTTTTACGACAAAAAATGGTAGAATCATGAAGTTTAAATAAATTAAAATTATACTTTTGAAATTAAAATAGGATGGAAATACAAACAACCAAACGACTGTAGCTGAAAATTTACTTTATTAATTGAAGTATTATATCCATTACATATATATATAATACAAATATTGGTAGCCTTGGCTTATTAATTAAATTTCTTATTTTCATACAGTTTATTCCTCTTGTAGCTTGGAAGCACCACAAAGAAATAAATGGAATAAAAAGGGATAAAATATGGTACCAAGGATACGACAACAGCTAGAATCATAAAATTCGGTGTGTACATCCCTTTAATTGCATAGACACGTAAAATAGAGGGATTTTTCGAAATACGTATGGGGCGAATGGGGATATCTTTAAAATTTATACTTTTCTTATCACTTTGTCTGTATCTGAAAATGCTTCTTTCTAATAGCGACTGACAATCGCCTAATATTTAGGCATGTTCACTTTCACAATTTCAGCATTTTATTTATATATAGTAGTCGATTTCAAATAGTGCGCATTATAGTTTGAAATAGTAAACAAATATAGTAATGTGCATAAAAATATCACAATTTTCGTAATATGGTACTGTGCTTCTATGTAAAGTCGACTTCCTTTAATCTGCTGGTAATACTATGGAATGCACTCCGTGGTGGAGGGTATATAAGATTCGGCCCGGCCGAACTTAACGCCTTCTTACTTGTTTAGATATCGTTTTCGAGTTTAGAAAAGCAAAATATATAAGAAATCTTAGACATAGCCCTGCGGCAATTTTTTTGTTGTATAGTGTAATCTGATTTCAAAAAAAAACTCCACATTTCGTTGGCCTCCAAGGTCTCCTGACCTTAATGCACCTGCTTTTTTCCTGTGTGGCACAACAACCTTTATCTTAATAAAAATGACGAGAGACCGCAAACAGCATAAAAATCTCTTTTCCTTTTACCGCAAAGGGGTAGACTGTCAATATTTAAATAGAATTTTCGGCAAGCTACAATTTTAATTATTTCAGCTGAAGGTTTGTTAACAGAGAGTGAGAGAGAGAGCGCAGGGCGGGAAAAGACTTTACAAACCACAAATTAGTTACATTTCCAACCACATTTAAATATTAAAACGTATCCTCTTCATTTATTGCAGATTGCTTTTCCTATGAAATGGCCGACAAATGTGATGCCGTCAATGGCACCTTTTATTTGAGGAACTGCTACAACACCAGCTATGCGGACGAGCATAACATCACCGAGCTGGCTTTGCATGCCCTCAAGAAGCCACCGGCCGAGGAGTATTTCACGTAGGGTTTCCCATTACCACTACTTTATCATTTTAATTATTTAATTTATATGTTTCTTCCTGGCAGGAATTATGTTTTGGGCTTGTCGGCGGGCATCGAGGAGACCGGAGCTGTCAAGTTATCCTTGGCGGCGTGTTTGTTTTGTGCCTGGACCATAGTGTTCTTGTGCCTGTGCAAAGGCGTCCAATCATCGGGTAAGGTGGTCTATTTCACCGCCCTCTTTCCCTATGTGGTCTTGGTGATATTGTTTTTCAGAGGTGTGACCTTGCCGGGAGCCGGCACGGGTATATTGTTCTATTTAACGCCAGACTTCAATCAACTGGCCAATGCTCAGGTAGGATTCTCACTTATATTCGGGATTCTAGATATTTATTCCATCTTTGTGGCAGGTTTGGGGTGATGCTGCCGTACAAATCTTCTTTGCCTTAAGTCCAGCTTGGGGTGGCCTAATTACCCTATCATCCTACAATAAATTCTCCAATAATTGTTACAAGTAAGTTACCAATTGAATCGAAGTTCAAATATTATTAAAATTAAAAAATATTTATTTTTGTTTTCAGGGATTCTCTGATAGTGGCCTTTTGCAATATAGCCACCTCCTTCTTTGCTGGCCTGGTTATATTCTCGATTATTGGCTTTTTGGCCCATGAACTGGACGTGGAAGTGGAGAAGGTGGTTGACCAAGGAGCCGGTCTGGCTTTCATAGTCTACCCGGAAGTGGTTACGCGTTTGCCGGTCTCACCCGTCTGGTCGGTATTATTTTTTGTGATGCTTTTAACTTTGGGTTTGGACTCACAGGTAAATTCTGGCCATTATTTGGGGAAACTAATATTCTTATATTTGTGTAATTTTCTTTTCCCAGTTTGCTTTAATGGAAACTGTCACTACTGCCATTTTGGATAAATTTCCAAATTTAAGACAATACAAAACCTGGGTTGTGCTGTTTGTGGGCATTTTCGGTTATCTTGGTGGTCTGGGTTTCACCACAAATGTAAGTACGCTGGTGTCCTTCGTCGTCCTTGTTTGTTTATTCATAGTTTTTCGTTTTTCTCTGTTGCAGAGCGGCATGTACTGGCTGCAATTAATGGATAAATATGCAGCCAATTGGTCGGTCTTATTGATTGCCATCTCGGAGTGTGTTCTGATTTCGTGGGTTTATGGTTCCCAGAATTTCTTAAACGATATCCAGGGCATGATTGGTAAACGTTCAAAGTTGTGGAATTGTTTCTGGTCGGGCATGTGGCGTTTTGTAACACCAGCCACGTTATTGGTAAGTAAGCGTGAAGAGCTTTAATTACAACTTTGGTGTCTTCGGTGACCCACTCTGAAATATTCTGACATTTTTTTCGTAGAACCTTTTAATCCTTAAATGTCCTTTTGAAAGGACTTTTTTTTAATTTTTTTTTCTATAAAAAAGAGTAAAATTGACCCATAAAGAGATCTGAAGTGATAAAATCTTCCACAAAAATTATCCTCATACAATTCCACAATATAATTCTGATAATAAGAATTGTAAAATGTAAGTCAGACCAGCTGTACTATAAGGTTATTCTACAAAAATGATCTACTCAACATGCCCTTTCAGTATTATATGGTCGCTACTCTGTTCCAAAAATGCTGTTGGTCTGTGTTATTTATCAATTTTGATTATAGATTTGGATTCTGTTAAGAGAAGTTAATAAACCAAAAAAAAATCATAAATCCCAAAATTCCCTAAATGCAATGCAAATAACAAATATCTCCAAAATCAAAAAAAAAAACCGAAAATCGGAAAACCGAAAAAAGTCGGCGAAATAAATGTTTTTATATTTCAAAATATTTTACTCCTGAATTTTTTTTTGCAGAGTTATAGGCATTGCAATTTCCACAAAAATGTAAAATCCTGCTGACAAGTGAATATTGAAATCTTTATACTTCGCAATATTCGAGGACCAACAATTAAAAATTTCCAATTTGCGATTAGTATCTTTCCAGTATATTTTCTTTAAAACACAAATCTGACAAAAATATGTAATTTATTGTTTGGAAAAACATGTCTTCAGTCAACATTCCATTCAATTGGGGCCCGAAATTATCGTCAATCATGGCTCTACAGTGCTCTTCGTTGACTGTAGCCCTCTTATCCTTCTCACTTTCAAAGAAATGATGATCAATGAATTCAACTTGACCTAAGGGTGGATCATGATAGATTTTGGATCATAGTAGATTTTCTTCAATACAATTTTTTCTATTCATATATCCATTGAGCATCATCAGAATATTGTGATTTTCGAACTGATTCATAGTATCGAAATAAGCTTGCTATCGTTGTTCTGACGCTTAATCGTTATAGGAAAATGGAACCTCTAATAAAATTCATGAACTTACACTTGCATTTTTTAATCAATTTTCACAAATTGATTTGAACTGGGATATTATCCTGGCTCAGGATGATTTTGCATATATATTTTATAGAATTCAAATTTATATACAAATGGATTGGTGACATGATTTCCGACTAGTGAAAGTATTCGTCAGTCTGGCCTCTTTAAGTAAACGATTCTCACAAATAAATGATTCTCTCACAACTATAATAAAGCACACACGCCACCTTACAAGCATCTTTAAGAAAATGATTCTCACAAATGAATGAGAAGCACAACTCACTTTACGAATATCAAATTTTGAAATTAAAACTTATACTCAGGGTCATATACATATGACAGCAAGTCGACCTTTTGTGCACTGTAGATAAAAACAGAAGGGAAAAGTCGAAAATACTTTTTTCATTATTTAAGGAATTCCCATTAACTTCTTTAATTTTGACCTTCATGTGACTCTAAGGTGCTCAAGACCCGCGGGGGCAATGACAAAGAAAGTTTTCCACAGTTTCGGTGTCCTCCCCGCACCCCCTGCACTCATCCGAGTGTAGATGCGCTCTTAAGGGTTAGTGTCCTGTGAGAAGTCCCATCGTGCTGCTGCATTTTACTTAACCCCATAAGCCGTCTGCTTTGACTCTTATCGGGCCCGTCCCATAAGACTTTCATCGTACCGCTACCGTGGAAAAGCCTCAGTATAACTTATAGGCTGAAGTTGTCCATTTTCCCATCTCTACCCTCATCACAAATTCGAGGTTTGATCATCTTTTTGCCACTTCATCAGCCTTCTCAATACATTCGATCATACAGTGTCCAGGCAGCCTTATAATCTCTAGTTGCCTTTTGGTGGAAAATTCAGTTTGCCCATAATTATTTGTTGTTTCGAAATAAAATCAGATCGGATCCATTCACCTACAGCCTGTAAGCGTTCAGTCGAGATCGTCGCCTCGTACAGTGACAATAGGGCTGTTTTTCTTTAAGCCGGGATAACAAGCTGCTACAACAAAAACGTTAATAAAAATTTAATTTTTTGTTCAAAATAAAAAATTATTTTTTTCACATTGTTGCCAACTACAATATAAATATATGTATCAAAAGAGATTTTAAAAAAATATTTTGTGTTGACTTTATTTGACTTAGCCTCGATAACTAAGCTAGCCTCGATAACTAGACTAAGTCAAAAAAATTTAACACAAAATTATTTTTTCAAAATTTGTTTCACACACACATTAATATTGCCTTTGGCGACAATTTTTAAAAAAGAATTTTTTATTTTGAGTGAAATTTTAACATTTTATTTAAATTTTTGTTATCGCTGCTTAGTTATCTAGTCTTAAAGAAAAACAGCCATAACATTGCCTCCATTGCCCTCGTAGATGCTGCTCGAATGGCATCGGTGATGTCATGTTGCACTTAACTTCCATCGATGTGCAGTAGACTACATAAGTTGAAGTCATAATAGGTCTGAGTAGGTTAGTGTGTAGCAAGGGAATAGGAGATTGACTGTTCTACCAAACATGTCGTTCAGACTTTCAATATTCATTCATCAGGCCCCTACTGCAGAACTAAAGTTCGTCAACACATCAGTTATGTCTGTGTGAAATGTCATCAAAATCACTTAGGAGTGCCATAAAATTCCCGGTTCCCTATTGGGAAAGGAAAATTTCCCTCTTTAAGATATTCTTGAAATTATGCTGGATTGAGGCAAATTTTTTTGAAATATTTATTCGATCTTTCTAATTTTAACAATTAAATAATCATTGTTCAATCTCTAGGTCAACGATAAAATAACAATTGTACAATTATTTAATAGTGAAAATACTTTTATTTTCCCCACAATTAACAGATTAGTGTCATCGTTTGACTACTATTTATTAATAAAGAAATGTCCGAAATCCATGTTTACTGGACAGTGTCCGTGTTTTTAAAACCTCTATTGTTTGGCTGGATTGACTCCGTTCTATGATTACTCTAGCTAGTCATATAAGATCTGTCGGCAGTCTCTTCTATCCATGTGCATTGTGTCCTTCCAATTTGCTGCCTGAATTTAAGTTCTGGATCCAGTTTAAATAGTTAATCAGCCTTGGCTAATCCGACTTATGTATTCACATAAAAAATGTTTTTTATATCTGTAATATTTTCTATTTGATTTGAACTCGGATATTGTCCTGCCTCTATACCATTTCGCATCTATATTTTTTAGAAAGCAAATTTATTTACGAATGACATGGTGGCTATAATGATTTCTGGCCCGTGAAATATTTTCTCTTAGTTTATTTCGAGTTTTCTCAAGAATATTACTATAGCTGGAGTCCCATCAAAAGAGCAATGGGTGATCGCTGGAATACTATATGATTTTTTTCTTCTCTCTTCTTTTATCTTCATTAACGTCCTATTGTGTTGTACACAAAACCCTATTTATTCTTTACTGATGATAATAAACTGTGTCACTCTTATTCTTCCCATTGCGTCACAGTCTTTCTGAGATCAATAAATAGAGTTCAACGCACGTCCAAGTCAGCGCTGTTTGAAGTTTTACAGGCGTTCTACAAGTACTTACTTATAATTCTATATTGAAGGGTCAAACGCTCTTGATGTTCTGGACATGAGAATTCTATTCTTCTACATTCTATCTTCTAAATATCTGTAAAGAAATACAATTACACCTGGGACCGAGCTCCAAGTTTGACCGTGTGCAAAGGGGAGCGATGTTGATGATTGGAGATGATATCATCACCAATTCTATAGTTGACCTATAACATGATTTGACCTCATATTTCCATGGAGGGCGCTCTTCTGAGATCTTCAATCTCATCCCTGAGATAAAGATATTTAACTACACCTGATTATCTACAAGAGTCCATTTGTTGTCGGAAGATTTCTTTCTCTTTATTTTCATGGAACGAGATATCCAATCTCATCGGTGAGATTAGGGTATTTGACCGAACCATCGGGTTCTCCAGAAGAATACATTAATTTGTTGTCGAAAGACCAGTGGATCGCGCCGTGCATTAGAGGGAGATTTCCTTCTTTGGTTGAACTGTCGAAATTTGGAACATATTTTCACCAAATGTCTCACTTGTCACATATGATCTAACAATAAGGTCGTGGGTTCTCTTCACCACAAGCTTTCAACATTATTTACTTTTTCGGTTGGCAACACTTAACCGCACTCAGAAAAACCTATCACAGAATGCAACTCTGATATATGAAATTGTTTAAAGAGCAGTTATACCGCAGTTGTGTTGTATCAAACTCATACACTCTTTATAAACAGATCTTTGGTTATAGCTCCTTGCCCATTTTTCTTTTGGGCAGCTTCTCTGAAGAAATTCAATCTTGGAAAACTCTTTTCATCTCCCGGATGGGAGATCGGATGTCTGCCGATATCAGCAAATCAATGTCTGATTTTTATATTTGTTATCATTAACTTCGACCTTGAAATTTCCTAAATTAAATATAATTGTTGTCATTCTTTTAGTTCATATTATTCTTCAATTGGGTGGAGTATAAGCCCGCCTCCTATGGCCAATACGTCTATCCCCTGTGGGCCGATGCCGTGGGCTGGGTTATCGGTCTGCTACCGGTACTGGTCATATTCTTGGTGGCATTCAAGCAGATCTACAATGGTCCAGAGCATTTAGGCATCAAGGATCGCATAGTGTTCTTGCTGAAACCCACCGAGGAATGGGGACCGGCGGGCCGACCTTGTTTGTATCCCGACCGTTATCAAAGCGAAAATACGGCCAGTTTAATGGAGGGCGCCATAGCTGAGGCGCTGCCCTTCGAGGATAATGGCACGACATTTGGAGCTGGCAGCAATCGAGGAGGAGAAGGAGGTGGTGCTGGAGGTGATGGCGGCAGTAGTGGCATTGACACACAGAAAGAAGTGATGCAACTCTGAGAGCGAGTTATGGCATCCACATCGACCTTTGCGCCAAAGCAAACGTGTGATGCCACTGCTATCACTATCACCACAGCCACGTCGAATGTGAATGGTAAAAATGAGATGAAGGCCACAAATGGAAATGTAAGTACAGAGGAATACTTCTCGTTTAGTAGGAGAAAGTATATTGTTTGTTTTGTTTTACAGAAATCGGATCACGCTGCCATGGTGGCCATAAAGACAACCAACCAACCAGGACCCAGCATATTGAAGTCGAAATCCGGCAAAACACTGGATGGTGGCAAACCGCCACCCGAAATCAGTCCCAGCAAACAGCCTTTGATACAGGCCGAGCTCAGAGCCAACGACAGTGTGGTCTCCTTTATCAACGAGAAGACATTGCCGCTGGCCACCGAATCGATTAACG
Source organism: Polietes domitor (assembly GCA_947397865.1). Classification (NCBI taxonomy): domain Eukaryota; kingdom Metazoa; phylum Arthropoda; class Insecta; order Diptera; family Muscidae; genus Polietes; species Polietes domitor. The sequence continues at coordinate 121,136,900 of OX377622.1, forward strand.
ACAAAGTAACCAAAGTAACTGCCACCATAGTGTTGCCGACGACGGCAACATCGATAACAACACAATCGAAAATCTTAATACCCACAACGACCACCACGGCAACCAAACTTGTGGTAGCCGGCACGGCAGAAAGTGGCCGAGAACTTAAGACCCTGACAACGTTTGCCACCACAATTGCCAAGCCGACAATAACCGATATCGTCAATACCAAACCGGCGGGCAGCACAACAACAGTATCGAATGGGCCGTCGCCAACGGTGGCCGCGGCAACGCCGCCAACTACATTCGCCGTGGCCATGATGCCGACCGTGACCACAACGGCCACAAAACCGCCGGCGGCGAGTAAAGCAACAACCACAGTGACAGCGGCCTCCGTGAAGCCAATAACGACTACGGCGGCTGCCACAAAGCCCACAATAGTCAAGACGGAACCGGGTGGAAGTGGTAAAATCCAAACACATGTTGTGTCCACGGCCGAATTAAGCCTTACAACAACGACTACAAAATCGCCGGCTGTGGCCAATTGTATAACGAAACCTCCGGTCACCGTAATGGCGACATCTGCCACACCTGTCGTTGGGAAGACAACGAGTGATCACATCAATAAAAGTGCTGCCATTAAATCAACCACAACCACAACCCCGACAACAACTCCGGCTACATTAGCTGCTAATGTTGTAGCTGCTGCCAAGCCAACAGCAACTACAGCAACAAGTGTGGTAAATAATAATAATAAGCTACCCCCAAGTGCTTCAACTTCAACTACAGCGATAACACCTAAGCCAAATGTAGCCAAGGTAGTGGCGGCCTCGCCGACTACAACGGCTTCGCCTGCAGCTACAATGACAGCTGGCTCCAAATCTTCGGTTATTGCTTCGCCTGCGCCGCCGGTTCTTCCCATAGCAAGTCTGGACTCTATGACTGCGGCGAAAAGTTCAGCTACAACTACCCCGGCCAGCACTAGCACAACTTTGGCGGGAAAAGCCTCGGTCAAAGCAATTACCCCGACCTCTACTAAACCAGTTGCCACAAATACAGCCACAGCTACATCTGCAATCTCTAGCACAACTCCCGGTAAGCCAGTTGTAGCGACAACAGCGGCGAAAGCATCTACAACATCAGCTACACCTGTGTCGTCGTCGGCAAAAATATCCTCTTCGGTGGCATCGCCCACAACAACCCTGAGTAAAACTGCAACACCACCCGCTACAAACACCACAACTATGGCCGCTGCCAAGCCTCCAGCCACTACTGCACAAATGGCGCCCAAATCAACAACAACTTCGGCCGCTGCCAAGTCTCCAACAGCCATCACCACAACACAAGTGGCGCCCAAATCAAACGTTTCGGCCACAACTACACATCCCGTAGCTACAACCACTACCATGGCAGCACCAGCAGCCACCAGCAAACCATTGTCTGTAGCAACAGATTCTAAGCCGCAATTGTCAACGCAACAAACCACCACCAAAGCCACTGATATAATATCAACTACGAAATCTTCAGCAGCAAGTGCACCGAAAACAACTGCAGCATCACAAACCAGCACCAGCAGCACAACCACATTACCACAAAGTTCCGACAAAGCCATCACAACTCAAACTTCCGCAGCTACAACCGATGCCAAACCCTTCCCCTCAGCCCCCACCAAATCTGCCCCCACTAAAATAGCCAAAACATCAGTGGTCACAGCAAACGATAAACCCATCACGACGACTACCATCCAAAGGCCAACTACGTTTTCGACGTCCCTTACCAATACCACAACTACAAATGCCACAGCCACAAGTGGTGGTGGTGGTGGTGGTAAAAGCACAGCAACACCTGCCACAACAGCCGCCAACAAACCAGCAACTGCAACAATACCGGCAACGCAGCCAACATCAGTGCAGGCGCCAGCGGTTGTCTCTACAAAAGCTGCAACCACAACAAAGACCTCAACCACAACCACAAATGGAGCGACCACAACGGCAAAAACTACAAAGTAGTTTTAAGCAAACAGTGCTGTCTACACACACACAGTGGTCTGTAATCGCAAGCAGATCGCCAAATAAAAGGATAATAGTAACGTTTTTATTTAAATTCGGCTCAATATGCAACACACGCTCATATTTACAAAGTTTTAAGCTTGGATAGATTATTGCAAAACAAATTAAGCCGCCACAGCTTAACCGAGACTAGATAGTTAACGAGTATTAATTTAGAAAATTGAAAAAAGAAATAGCAAACGATGAACAGTTGTCATAGGTAAGGAAGTAATATACCAGTTGCAGAAATTGTGGCTTCGTAGGCACACTACGAGGCCTTCTTCCCATTTCACATCTCAAAATTGGGAAAATAAATAGAAAACCACGAACAATTGCCATAGGTAAGGAAATAATATCCCAGTGGCAGAAATTGTGAGGCCTACGCTAAAGAGCCCTTGAAATTCGCCTTCTTTGGGATTCTCTACTCATTCAAATATGCCTTCCTCAAGCCAGCATGATGTGAAGCCTTCCTCTGACTTCAATCAAGTTTGCGGAAAATATCGGTAGGCATTCCCATTTCACTTCTCAAAATTGGGAAAATAAATAGAAAACAATCAATAAGTCAGGAAATAATATCCCAGTTGCGGACATTGTGAGGCCTATGGAAACTCGCTCTATGGTATTCAGTACTCGTTCAAATATGCCTTCTCCAAGCAAGCACTCTACGAAGCCTTCTTGCGACTTATTCCAAGTGTAAGGATAATGTGAGTAGATATTCCCATCTCGTTTCTCAAAATTGGGAAAATAAATAGAAAACCATCAACAATTACCAGAGATAAGAAAATAATATCCCAGTTGGGAAATTCGCCTTCTATGGGATCTATTCATTTATACCTCATTCAAAAATAACTTCAACAAGCAAGCCCAATAAGGGTCTTCTTCTGATTTATTCCAACGTAAAGAGGTGTTCTTCTGACTTGTTCAAAGTGGAGTAAGGAAAATGTCGGAAGGCATTCCATCTCTCTTCTCAAAGTAGGCCTTAGAAGGAGCCTTCTCTACGCCTTCTAAAATAATTTAAATTTGTTCACTTATTTAAAGAGACATGCTAACAGGCCTCCACTATGACTTCTAAATGATTCTTCTTACAAGAGGCCTGGTAAGAGGAGACGGAACGGGAGCTATGATTCTATTCCACTGCAAGCCCACTAAGGGTCTTCTTCTGATTTATTGCAACGTAAAGAGGTGTTCTTCTGACATGTTCCAAGTGTAAGGAAAATATCGGAAGGCACTCCATCTCTCTTCTCAAAATAGGTCTTTAAAAGAAGCCTTCTCTACGCCTTCTAAAATATCGCACAGACATTTGTTCACTTATTTAAAGAGACATGCTAACAGGCCTCCACTATGGCTTCTAAATGATTCTTCTTACAAGAGGCCTGGCAAGAGAAGACAGAACGGGAGCTATGATTCTATCCACATGCTTACTTCGCTTCTGGCAAGAAGCATGGTAAGAGGTGGTTAAAGTTGGTACCCTGTTCTGCCAAAGTAGCTTTTGATGCTTTCCAAGCTTTTTTTCCACTGAAAAAACACGCAGGGGATGTCCCCACAAATGCAGCGCATTGCGTTGGCGGAAGGAAGATAAGGTATTGGAAGGAGGAAAGAGGGAGAAATGTTAGTTGACATCTGTTTTAAATTTCTGAATATCATAATTACCGGGGAAGATATCTGCCGTAAGTTGATTCCACATGTGGATAGTGGGGGCGAAGAACGAATTCCTTCTGTAATGAGTAGTGCGACCGGCTATCCAATCGGCAAAAATGGGTGGGAGTTCCTGGAAAGTCACGTATCTCTATCATCCCTCACGTCCGGGATGAGATCACGAATATCCGAAGAACAAACACCATGAAAGTATCGATAGAACAACGAAACACAGCCCACATTATCCGATATCCTATCAACACCATGGACACTGTTAAGTAGCTCTAGGGAAGTTCCTGGAGCACCCGACCATATATGGGAGTTGTATTCCATCTTTGGTCTGATATCGGTAGTGTATACATTGAGAAGTATTCCTTACACCGCTTTAAAAAATTCTAGGCACTTGAAAGCTTCTTTCGACATATTAAATATTAGAGTGGCTTCAAAATTAAAGTAATGGATGTTCCCGACTTAAATGAAAGATTAGTTTGTTTTATGTGTTCTCCCAAAATATATCGCTGTTATCATTGTCCGTTCTTGAGCTGGACGCGTTCAAAACAACCTCTATAAATCAGGTTTTTCTTGAATAAAATTCAAGGTGAGAATTGTCTTTAGAAAAAACCTGCTAGAAATTAAAATATGGACGGAGTCAGCTTACGAATGGACAATAATAAACGCGAAATATTTTGGGAGAACACATAAAACAAACCAACCTTTCATTTTAGTCGGGAACATCAATAACATTTTTTCCTTCCTCACAAAAGAAGCCACTCTATTAAATATATGTTTTTTCCAACGAACATAACATTGCATTTTCATCCCCAGAACATCAAGAGTATCTGATTGCTCAATATCCACACCATTGGAATTGCGACACCAGTGAATTGCTTGTGAGACAACAAAGAATACTTGGTCTTGTCGGCATTAAAATCTCTTTATTCACTCGAAATTTTCAATAAAAAATCCTGAACAAGTACCTCATTTTGTCCAAAATTTCTTGAACTTTTGGTCTATAATCGAATGAGTATGGATGACAGAGGTTACTATCATCCGCGAATGAGTAGATTGGATTCAAAGTCCGACGCAAAAGATGGCCAATGAAAATAAGTAAATGAAAACAAGTAAAAAGGTATTAAGTTCGGCAGAGCCGAAACTTATCGGAGTGCCTTCCACAGTATTACCGGCAGATTAGTGGCTGCCAACTTTATATAGAAGTGCACTGCCATATTAGGGAAATTGTGATAGTTTTTATGCACATCACGATATTTGTTTACTATTTCTATAAGGAATACTTATGAGCACTGTTTTAAATAAATAGTGATGCTTCATTATTATAATATTAATAGTCCTCTACTATATAAATATATAACTTCAAGAGTAATCAAAAAGTGAACATGAGGCAGCAATCTTCAAAAATATGCCTTAAATATTGGGTGAATTGTCAGTCGTTAGTAGGTAGAATCAATTTCCCTCAGAGCCGATTTTCCCCATTTTCAGTTTCTTGACTCCAGCTACAGCCCAAATGTCCGTACCATTTTGATAGGAAAAGTACTAATTTTGAAGATTCAAAATGTTTCACGTTCAATCCCGGCTGATCTGCAACAACGTACATACTTATTTTCACGATTTTAGCTTCTGACGTTCGCTTGATACCAGTTTTATTCTCTTTTTCATAGATTTGGATTTGGAAAAAGTCCTTTTATTTTCTGCGTCTTCGCAGTCAGACGAATTTTATGATTCTGCTAGCGCCGCTTGACTGGTGCCAAATTTAATTTAGATTTATTTAGATCCGTATATCAAAAGATCTCTTTATTTTTCGCGTTTATGCAGTCTGAGCGATGTATTCACTACTTTTGCTACAGCCGTTTGGTTGGTACCATTTTTAGCCCCATTCAACCCATTTTCCGCTTGAAAGTACAAATTTCGAAAAATTCCTTTATGTTCCGCGTCCACACAGATGAATGTATACACCGAATTTCATGATTTCAACTTCAACGGTTTGGTTGGTACCATTTTTATCCCTCTTGTTTCAATTGTATCCCTTAAAAGTACAATTTCGAAAAATCCCTCCAGTTTACGAGTCTACACAATTAGAGGGATGTACATACCGAATTTCATATTTCTAGTTGTTTACGTATCATTGGTACCATTTTCATCCCTTTTTGTCCCATTTTGTCCGTTATTTGCGCAACAAATATCAAGTGTATAAAAAACAAAAATTTTCAAAAAAAATTCCTTAAATAAATAAATATTATTATTATTAAATATTATTTCAACCTCCTAGCTCATTTCGTTCGGAAGCTATAGCGCTTTCAACAGACAGACGGACAGACAGACAAATGGACATGGCTAGATCGTCTTAGAATTATACCACGACACAGAATATTTATACTTTATGGGGCCTCCGAAGAATATTTCAAGGTGTTAACAATGGAATGACAAAGTGAATATACCCCCATCCTGGAGGTGGAGGGTATAAAAAGGGAAGGATAAAGGATAGAACCATGTGGCACTCCTGATGAGAACCCATCTACAACAACACGCACAGTGCAATCTCTGAGGAAGCTCGTTATAATTCGAGAGTAGTCACTACCAACACCAAAAGCGATGTGCTTTGATAGATTGATTCTTACGAAGGCCATCATTAAGTATGTCATTGGTCTCTAAAGATCTCATAAGATGGTGGTTAACCATACTCTCCATAATTTTCGAGAGTGCAGATCAAATCGCAATCGGACTTAGCCTCATCTTCTTTAGGGATGGGCTGGATGTTCGCAATCTTCCAACGCCCTAGGAAAACACACTTATGGTGCAATCTTCTAGGACGCTCGATATAAATCGAGAGAAGTCACTACTAGGGTTTGCATCCCGGGATTTCCCACGGGAAAAATCCCGAGAATTTGCATATTTCCAGTTTCCCATATCCCGGGAAATTTTTACGGGATTCCCGCGGGAATTCAGCAGCTAGTTTTACCTACATATTTTCACCAATTTTTCACAATAAAATTGCAAAAGGTACAAAATAATTTAAAAAAGATCACTTTTAATTAGATATGTGTCAGCTAGGCGATATTAATATTCTAACGAATATAACAGAATAGAAGGCCACAATAGCGTTATTAATATTTTGAGATTTTGATATCTTTATGAAAAAAAAAACATTGATATGCTAATATCTGTGGAGAAATCGTAGAGGTGTTATACACAATTTTACTAATAAATTAAAAATATATATATAATAAATAATAAATTTAAAATATATACAATCTAAAGTAACAACTATGTATTAAAAAATGGCTATATTACTGCCTCAAAATATAAATTTAGGTTTTCGAAGCTACAGGAAAGGGAACTGATAATTAACGATTTACTAACAATACAACTCTCGAGTATATAATATCGTTCTTTATCGCGCTCACTTTCTCCAATAAAATTAGAAATAGAATGAGTCTTCCAATGGGTTGTCTGCTTTAAACATTTTTATATTTCAAAAAACCTCTTAATTTAAAAAATATGCCTATGTTTCATACTCTACATCACTTCGTGGAATAGGGCGTTATAAGTTTGTTTCACGCCAAATGTTTGTAATACAGAAATATAAAAATTTTAAAAATTTACTTTATTAAAGTTCGAATGTTTTATTCGGAAAAAATAAGTTTTTATATAGAAAACAATATGTTGACGATTTCCCGTCCTGTCCCGGGATTCCGGGAAATCGAAAAAACAAGTCCCGTGTCCCGGGAAATAAAAAGTACTGGAAAATACAAACTCTAGTCACTACCAACACCAAAAGCGATAAGCTTTGAGACCAGACTCTATCAAAGGCCTTGGAGATATCTAGAGTAACGACCTTACTCTCACCAAACTGGTGGATGAATCGACTACACTTTTCGGACAGCAGTATCATCTGATCTGCCGTAGATCGATTTCTGCGGAAGTCATTAAGTAAGTCATTGGTCTCTAAATATCGATTGTGATTGGCTCTACGCTCTCAAATGGAGAGTATGGTTAACCACCATCTAATCATACTCTCCATTTGAGAGCGTATAGCCAAACACAATCGGGTATATCCAAACACAATCGGTAGTTAACGAACATCCCTCACCTTTTTGAGGGATGTTCGCATTTTTCCAACGTGTTAGTTCTACCAGCACGGTATGCATCGAAGGTCCCCTAAAGTGCCATCGGGGTCCGATTTACGTCGAGATTTGCGTGAACCTTTCTAACCGCACGCGTTCGAAAAAATATCTGTAGCATGAAACTAGACACATTTTCGATCGCGGGGAGTGATTGATTTCTTTTCGGCAAGGATGAATTCCTTGTTAAATTCATTGGAGATGAACCAATTATTCACAAGACAAGGATCATTTTCACTTCTAAACATGCTCTCTCATTATGATAGGATCATTACCTAAGATTAACGAAAAATCCGAAGAAGTTTTGTCGACAACACTCGGACAAAAAAAATGATTTTTTCAAGAACGTTTTAATGAATGATTTCTTAAAGACATTTTATTTTTTAGTACAGTCTTCGAAAATTATCTCTCCACACCTAATCAGTTTTGGACAAGTTGTGGCGGCTGAACAAAAGATTCAAAAAATATCCAAGCTTAAACAAAACGGTAAATACACAACAAAGATAAAGTTAAACGTTTTAATTATAAGTTTAGTTATGTAAGTAAACAATTTTAGTTTAGACACTGAAATGCTCAAAATGCAACAGCAGCAGATAAATAAGTTTTGTACACAAAGAACACACACAATCAACCACATACACACACACACAGAAAACCCTAACACACAAAATGCAACTCTGTTACTTTGCTAGCACATAAAAATGCAACTCTGAATGTCGAACTAAGGTGTATGAATTGGTTCGAAGCGGTATCAATTTGGTTCTAACAAACTCATACAGTGAAATATGTTTTTGAATGGATTATTTGCAGTTTGCAGAACTTTAGGTTAGCTGCTCTGGATATTACTATCTGCTAATAATAATACTATAATACTATTCTGTAATACATATTTTTACACAACATTTACTATAGATGTACGTTTTTCTCTTAGATGTCCTGATGTTGGGCAACAAATCACATAACTTTTGGTACTGAGAGCTTCCAATTTGAGTATTAAGAAGTTTGCGGGAGTTTTTGTAATGGATTTTTTCTAGTAAAAATTTTATATATTTGCCCAAAATGACTTGTGGGAAAATAACATAATGACGATTGATTAATATAATATGTTACTAAAATTGCAAAAGACACTGTAAACAAGGGTGGCCAAGGTCCAAATAAAAATAATTTCTTATGGGAACCAAAACTCAAGTCCTTCCCAATAGATTTGAGGTCCAGCTAATAAAATAGCGCTGGCAACTGATTAAAATCTATACCTTGTATGGAATTCCAAATAAAAATAATTTCTTATGGGAACCAAAATTCAAGTCCTTCCCAATAGCTTTGAGGTCCAGCTAACAAAATAGCGCTGACAACTGATTAAAACCCTGTATGGAAGCCCTTCAGGAGTACTTTAATCCTATTAAATAATTTCTGACCACTTCTGTAACCTTGGCAACCCTTACACCTACTCAGTGCACTCCTATTTAAATCATCATTGTTTCGCATTGTTTTTGTACCGCCATAGCCGGAAATGGAAGTCTTGGAATTGTTTGTTACTCGCAACAAAAACAAACCCATTAACAACAATATATATATGATGAGTCAGGGATTGAGAAAATAATAATTATAAATAAATAGAGAAATATTTTTTTGTGAAAATTAAAAATGAATTAGATAAATTATATTTACAATAGATAAAGAATATAAATATAAAATAATAGGTATATAGATAAAAAAACACACAAATGAAAGAGAAAAATCAAAAGTACCTAGAAAAAAATCGACAAGGAAATAAATCTGTCTCTTCATATAAAAGAACAAAGAAAATAACCCAAAGAAAAAACTAAGTAAAACTACTTAAATATGAGAAAACTTAACTTAAACATCAAAAACAATAGCTTAAGTTAAAAGAGCCCCAGAAAAATAAGTTACTGAATACATAATTATACCAAATACTACATAGAAAATTACAATTGAAAGAAAGAAAGCCCAAAAATACTGGAAGAAATAATTAAATAACACACTTACCCGGAGAAAAGTAATTATTTATACCCTATAACAGAAAAAAATCCCCAATAATCGTATAATAATATATTAATACTATTTATATGTTTTATATGTGTTTTTAGCTATAGTTAGCTAAAATGAAAATAATACTACATATAGTAGTAGCAAACGAACTGCAACATGAAATACCCTTTTATTTGTTAGGAAAATAATCATTTTACACTTTATTATAATGTGATATTTTGTTTAATTAATTTTATTTTTTAGTTTTATAAAAAAAAACTTTCGGTTATAAAATCAATTATTGTTATTAACTGAAATGTACCAGTTTTTTATATATGAGTATGTCGTTATGTTTATTAGAAAATGTTAATTAGTCAAATAATTGTTATTTGTAAGGGGGGCAAAAGTGTTGGCTGATTTGCGATGTGGTTTTTATACAAAGTTTAGGAAAATCAAAAATCCCAAAAATCGAGGTGGAGGTTTGATTTAACGCCATTTCTACGATGAAGAGTTGTCAACCTAAAGAGAAATTTAATTTGGTAAAAGTGGAGCACACGAGTTATCATTGTTGAGCAATATTTTCAAAATAAGGCTCGATTTTAACTTTGATGGCTTCGTAAATCCTAAAAATTGTCGCATTTGTTGTCCAGACAACCAACTATTATTGGTTCTCTCGATAACCTTTTAGAATAGGCTTAATTCAAATACCCTTTGCAGAACACAATGCAACACAAAATATAAATATAGCCATATACGGACACCACTACGTTATAAAAGACCAAAGATTTGGGCCTCGGTGTCATTTTTGCAAAAAAGTGATCATTTTCTCAGGCAAAGTTGTAGCTCTTGTCATAAAGAACAAATATTGCGAACATATAAAGTCAAAAAAACTTCATCTTCAAGGTCAAAATCATTTTTTTTTTAAATTTTCCCCAGATCAGGTCCATAGGTAGCAAATCGTTCAAAATTCAAGGAAACAATCAACTACAAAAATGTACCTAAGATCTCAATAAACAATTTTCTAGAACATATGAACTTCCTAGGAATGATTCGTAACACCGTTTAGGTAGGACAAATGTATCTTGCAAGACTGTTTCTGTTAATTGTCAATCGGACTACAGTGCGTATGAGTGACATTGTCATTAATCAACAGCGCGTATACGCCACCTAGACACTCTAAAGCCTATAAGATTTGTTGGACGAAATTTGCGATTCTGACCTCATTTTTGTTCTTTATGACAAGAGCTACAACTTTGCCTCAGAGAGTAAATCAAAATTCCAAACGGTTTGCAAGATATGAACCTGAGAAACTTATTAATTTTTTGCAAAAATGACACCGAGGCCCAAATCTTTGGGTACCCATGAAAAAAGTGCATGACTTTGGGCAAAACTGGGAGACAGGGGTCTTTTTGGCCTTTTATCACGTAATGGTTTCCGTATATGCTTATATTTCCATGACTTAAAAAATTACACACAGTGGAATTTAATAAGAAAATTAGAAACATAAATTTTTATTTTTTTTTTTTAATTTTCTAATTGTCAAATTTTCGTCCACTTTTCATTCAAGTAAATTTAAAATAATATAATTTAATAAGCCTTCAGGACCAACGATTCCACCGGCCAAAAAGAAAAAAGCAAACAGCGAATTTTTGTGGATGTATGGTATATCGGAGATTAACTTCACTACAAACGCGGCAATTTTGCTCATTGACATGTCCACTGAGCAAAAAATGAGCCACATACGCTTGCGAAGAATTAATTATTTCGTTAGGGTATTTGACATAGTTTCTTGAATATAAATTTTTATAAATTATGGTTCAACGTCTATGTAGTAGTCCTGTGTCACAAGCAGTGAGCCAACTATTCCATAGCGAAAACCTAAATTTATTAAAAATTAGTAAAAATCAATACCGGACCAGTTCAAAAATGCCATGTGAGGGATTCAAAAAAGCAATGCAAATTTCTGAAAGATTTAGATTTCCATTGTATTTTGGACCACCTGGTCCCTAAATCAAGATATGAAAATTTTCTTAGTTTGGCATAATTTAAACAGAAATTATAAGAACTTTATTACACGGTTCAAATGTTATAGAGGAAACGGGCCAGAAATTTGACTAAATGGGCTTAATCGAACAGCAGGTCTTAGAAAATGAGATCATATTACTATGCGAACCCATATTCAAAGACAAACTGACTTTATTCAGAGGCGCTTATGAATTTATGCAATTGGATAATTTTTTTTATAATAAAAAAATATTTTAGTTTTATCGTTTGTATTTTTTTTGGTCTGTAATCAATATTTGATTTGATCTGGGATATTGTCCCAGATCAAATCAATTTATATAATAAAGAAATATTTTTGTATTATGTATAAAGAAAAATAATTTTAAATAAAAAAGTTTTCTTTATATATATATTTGGTAATAGAGAAATATTGTTTAATATACTTTTAGTGATTTTAAAACGAAATATATTTCTTTATTATAAAAAAATATCTTTGCCAAACAACACAAATAAATTATAAAACAACTGTGTTTATTATGAAATATATTTTTATAATAAAAACATTAGTATTCTATAAAAGTGTTTTTTATTATGAAGAAAGTAAAGAAAAATAGTTTTCCTTATTATAAAAATATCTCTAGAAACATAACAAAAATTCTTTGTTACAGAAAATATTTTTTCCACCAAAAACAACACAAGTAAATTAATAAGAAAAAAACTGTGCTTATTCTAAAAATACATATTTTTATTATAAACATAATATATTTCTTTATTATAATAAAATATTACAAAAAAGTATTTTATTTATAATAAGGAAATATTTTTTATATATTTTTAGTGAAGTTTTTATAGTAATGAAATATATTTCTGAAATAAAATATAATATTCTTTATATAAAAATATATCTAGAAATATAAAAAAAATAATTTTCGTTATTAAAAATATATTTTTTTCTTACTATAAAAAATAATATAAAAAATATTTCATTTATAATAAAGAATTTTATTTCACATATTTTTATTTTTTATAAAATATAGTTTTCTTTATAAAAATATCTCTACACCATTTTCAATTGAAATTGAGAAAAAACAAATTGAATTTGAGGAAACACAAATTGAACTTTAGAAATGTAAATTGAAATTGAGAATCTAAAAATTGAAATTCAGAAATTTAAATTGAAATTGAGAAACTAAGAATAGAAATTCAGAAACTGAAATTGAGAATTTACATTTTGACATTGAAAAAAAAAACAATTGAAAATGAGAAATTACAAATTAACTTCAATTTCATTTAACTCAATTCCAACTGAAAATGATGTAGAAATATAAAAAATAATTCTTTTTATTACAAAAAAATATTTCTTTTTAATATAAAAATGATATTTTTCTTTATTATACAAAAAAATATTATAAAGAAAAATATGTTATTTATAATAAAGATATATTTCATATTAAAAATGTATTAAAAAATATAGAAATATAAAAAATAATTTTCTTTATTACAAGAAAACAAAACAAATAAATATATTAAAGAATTGTGTCTATTGTAAAATATATATCACATTTATTACAAAAATATTGTTTTTCTTTATAATAAAAAATATTATAAAGAAAAATATTATATTTATTACATAGAAATATTTTTTATTTGTTTTTAGTGCTATTTTGTAATAACGAAAAATTATTTTTTACCGGATAAACAACACAAATAAATAATTAACCGACTGTGTTGATTATCAAAAAATATTTTTTATAATAAAAATAATATTTTTCTCGTTTATATTTCTTTTATTATAAAGAAAATAAAAATATATAATAAAGAAATAATTTTTTAACAAAGAAAAATATTTTTTTTATTATAAAGAATTATTTTTTTATAATAAAATATAAATTTCTTCAATTTTATCAAGCTAATCTCGGAATTTTTCCCAGGATAAACAAATTTCCCATTTTGAAATCAGTCCAACACTGTTGTCCACAGCGAATATCCTCCAAGTGTCAAAATTAATTAATTAGTTAAACGTAGTATAGAAGGAATAAAGTCAAATAATAAGAATAATAATAGTTATAATAATAATAAACAGCAGAAAATGAGCAAAAACGTATGAATGTGATGAATGTTGTCTTTTTTAATGTTTAGTCCTAGATACGTACCTATATACATATACACACAAAAACCAACAACAATTTATATGACAAATAGAAAAAACAATTATACCCAAATATTTATTTATATAAAAAGAGAAAACATACATATATACACATACATATATACCTATACATTGTGTTGAGAAAGAAAAAACCCTAAACCCATCAAGATTAACAAGAAAAAACTTGAAAATTAATAACACAAGCTAGAAAGAAATAAAATAAAACTTCAAAGTAGAAACCTTTAGGCCAGGAAAGAAAATAAATTAATTAAAAAATGCAAAAACAACACAAGAATAAATAATTAAACAACTGTGTACCTTTGATGTTATATGTATGTATGTGTAGTTGAATATAGAAAACAGATACATGAAAATATACAAAAAATATATATATAGTTATATATTTACATATACAATATATGTAATATTAATATTATATATGAGAGATGTATATATAGTTTTTTTAATATTTCCTTTTTTACTTTTTTATTTTTTTCTAATAAAGAATAATAATTATGTTTATGTTTTTTAATATAAATACATAAAAAGTGGCTGTTAAGGTAGAAAAAGAAAAATAAAAAACAAAACAAATAATATAATATAGATTTAAGTGATTTAAAAGAGTATGATTTTTTAATTATTTTAATTTAACCATGTATGCTTGGAGTAAAAATTTTTATTATTAAAAAAAATATATTAAAAAAATACCCAAAATATTGAGTATTTTTCGATGTATATTTAGCGAAGCCAATAAGCTCAGTCAATATTCAATCATAGAGCTATTTTGCCATGAGGAATTCCGTGTTAAACCCACGAGAAGTTTTCGAATGTCTTCCGATCAGCTCACTGATTGAGAGAATCTAAGATCCTTCAGGAATTTTTTACAGGCTTTCTATTATGTATTTTCTCCGAGTATTTATGTGTATGGATGTTGAAAATGTATTTAAAATTTCCAAGCAGTCAAATCAAGTCAATTCATTTTATTACATTTTTTTCTTATGTTTCTCTCTTTTAAAAAATATTAATTTTTTTATTTTTATTTCTATTTTTTGGAATTTCCAATATAATTTTCCCAAAAAAGCACGAGCTTGTCTTTAGCATTAGTCGGTAGGTGTTAGTTAATTTTTATATATATGAACCCAACATACATTTTATAGAAATTCTATACAAACAAAACTAATACTCATATCTATGCAAGTATGGCGTTATGGCTGAAAAAATGAACGAATAACCCTACTCAAGAAGAAGAAGAGGAAAAAAATTAAAAAAACCTATGAAATCTATAGTCTTAACCCACCTTTTATATTTGTTATATTAGAAAGGGGAATCTTAAGAAAGTCTTTTAACCCAGAAAAAGGCAAAGCAAATATTATACAATGAATTTAAATAAAAAAGAAAAAAGATTAGCCAAATTTTTAAAGGTTAAAAGCAGATGTACAAGAAAAGATCGAGGGAATGAGCCTATTATTTTAGTTGACTTCCGTCTAATATTTTGGACACAATTAACTCTTAACACTCTTTTATCACTTGATCCCGGGCAACTCGAACACTCGATCCTACTTTTACAAACAAATATATATATATAATATACACACACATACACACATACGAGAGTACTTAGTTGAAAATATTCCTTTAGTGTTTCGTGTTTTTATTTGTTTAGTGGAACTATTTTTAAAATATACGAAATTGTTGAAATTGATTTTAAAGAAAATGTTATTTATATACAAATAAAATAAAATAAAACAACTATAATACAAAAGAATAAAAATAACAAAATAAATTAAATGCAAAAAAACAAGTAACAGTATTAAAGCTAAAATAAAAATTTAAATTGAAAAAAAAAACATGAAAACTTTCCGTTAAGCAATATGTTGTGTTATTTTGTTTTAAAATTAAACTTAAAAACAAACCAAACTTAATAATTATTAACTATAATAAACAAACAAAAACAAAACCTATAACAAATTAGAAATATAAAAACTCAAAACTATCAAAAAATGTGTTGGAAATTTTGTTGTTCTAATATTAACCGTAACTAGGTAATTTGAAAAGAAAGAAAAATAAAATAAAAATTAAAAAAATACCAAAAAACAACAAGCATAAGCTAGTGAAAATTATTATATGACTTAAGTATATAAGGTCATGCAACTCTTACACACTCACACACGCACAGTCAGAGTATACAGTGTATGTACTTGTGTGCATGTGTTATATATATACATACATATATATTAAAATATGAAAACAAAATGAAAGAAATGATTATGTATTAACACATAAAAGTAATATATGAAATAATAAAAAAACAGAAAAAACATAAATAGGTATTTATTATAAGTATTAGAAATTTAAAATGAAAAATATATTTATGAGTTTTAAAGAAATTTTGTTGTTTTATTTGTTGGGTACTGCTGATTGATGAATTGGTGTTTAATTAACACCAAGGTGGAAGAGAAGGAAATAATACATAGACAGAGTGACAAATATTAGTGGGGGACTTAGGATAAGAATATAAAGAAATATAATAATTTCTTATGTATTTTGGAATCCTAAATTCGAATACAAAATTAATTTTTTATTAAAGTTCCTATATTCTTGTAATTGGGCTAAAATTTTGGTACTTTAAGTGCGATCAAAGTCCGGTTATACGATAAACTACGTGTAATTATGAGTGCTGAAAAAATAAATTATAAGATTTTTCCTATCTAACTTGATAAAGAGATTTCCATTGACATCAGGAATATTGTGAAAAACTCTTTTTTTGAAAAAAAAAATGGACACGACAACCCTTTTTATACCCTCCACCTCCAGGATGGGGGTATACTAACTTTGTCATTCCGTTTGTAACACCTTGAAATATCGACCTGAGACCCTATAAAGTATATATATTCTTGATCGTCATAAAATTCTAAGACGATCTGGTCATGTCCGTCTGTTGAAAGCACGCTTGCATCTAAACGAAAAGAGCTAGAACGTTCAAATTTTCCATAAATGCGTCTTATAGTCGTAGATCGGTTGGGATTGAAACGGGGCGAAATCGGTCCAAAGGGAAAAAATTTCCCTCACAAGGACTAAAAATACCCATAATAATCCCTAATATTTTAGCGTATTTAAGCATGTTTTCTCAATATTTCTGTTTATATTTGCTTGGTATTTGGTATGCGCATTCTCCTTATAGCAAAAACGTGCACCATAAAGTGATTCTTATTTGTAGGTGGGGCAAAAAAGGGATAAAATGGTACATATTAAACGACAACAGCTAGAAACACGAAATTCGGTGTGTAGATTCCTCTAATTGAGTATATACATAATATAAAAGTATTTTATTCAAATTCGTACTGTTAATGGGTAAAATGGGAATAGAGGGATACAAATGGTACCAACCAAACGGCTGTACCTAGAATAATGAAATTCGGTGTATACATTCCTCTGATTGCATAGACAAGTAAAATACACGGATTTTTTTTAAATGAAAAAAGGGGATAAAAATAGTACCAATCAAATGACCGCAGCTACAGTCATAAAATAAACTGATTTTTCGAAATTCGTACTTTTTGGGATCAAAATAGAAAAAGGGGATAAAAATAGTACCAACCAATTGACCGCATCTCGAGTGATGAAATTCGGAGTATACATTCCTTTGACTACGTAGACATGAAAAATAAAAGGTTTTTTTTTTCAAATTCGTACTTTCAAGGGATACAATGGGTACGGAGGGATAAAAATGGTACCAACCAAACGGCTACACCTAGAATAATGAAATTCGGTGTATACATTCCTCTGATTCCGAAGACACTTAAAATAAACCGATTTTTCGAAATTTGTATTTTTTGGGGTTAAAATGAAAAAAGGGGATAAAGGTAGTACCAATCAAATGATTTTTCGAAATTCGTACTTTTTGGGATCAAAATAGAAAAAGGGGATAAAAATAGTACCAACCAAATGAACGCATCTAGAGTCATGAAATTCGGAGTATAAATTCCCCTGACTGCGTAGACACAAAAAATAAAAGTTTTTTCCAAATTCATATTTTCAAGAGATACAATGGGTACAGAGGGATAAAAATAGTAATAACTAAACGACTACAGCTAGAATGATGAAATTCTAATTGCGTAGAAACGTCAAGGGGGTAAAAATGGTACCAACCAAATGGGCGCAGCTGGAATAATGGAATTCGGTGTATACATTCCTCTGACTGCATAGACACACAAAAATAAAAAAAAAAGTTTTTTTTTCAAATTCGTACTTTTTCTTTTACGGCAAATATTGGTTGAATCGTGAAGTTAAGTTGTATTGCACTATGTACGTCTGATAATGGATTTTCAAAATTTTTACTTTTGGAATTAAAATAGAATGGAAATACAACCAACTGTAGCACCCACCAATATTTATGATATTTAAGCTTTTCGAAAATATAAATATAAGAATATTTATTTTTGAATTGACGTTTTGGCAGCCTTGCCTTATAAGCGTGGTTTGAAATAATTAAAATATTATATTTATTTACAAAATTATTTTTTCAATATTTGTATTTGCTTTGGTTTGGCTATATTAAAAAAATTATATTTTCCTGTAATATTGCAGCACTTCTACGAAAACCGACAACCTCTGTGGAATGCAATCCATGGTGGAGGGTATATAAAGTTGGGCCCGGCCGAACTTGACGCCGTATTTACTTGTTTCCTTTAAAATTGCATTTAAAAAACAATTAGAACTTATAAATTGATTTAGGGCCAAGTTTGTGTAACTTATTTTTTTCGTCTGTGGAGATCTATAATAAAACACTCAACTATTATTTGAATTCTATAAAACGCAGGAGTCTATAATTTGTGGTGTATATAGAAAGACACTAAAAGTTACAGAAAAAGACCTTTAGTGTTTATTCAATACGAAAGTAGATCATTTATTGCTTACGGGCCCATTTGAAAAAAGAAAGAATAGTGAATTTATGTGTTGAAATAGCAGCTTAAATTACCATAGTCTGTTCTGTCGGTTTTATCAGCTTTTTATTCAATCGATAACACGATACAACAAAAAATTAGAATGTTTTATTCAAAAGCTAAACATGTATTTGTGTGATCATGGATGCATACTGAAAATTAACACAAAAAGCTTTTTGTGGATATTTTTTTAATAAAATTCCCATTTTCCTCGAGGGCACCTTTAATATTTGTAGTCTCATTTTGGAAACGTAAGTCCGATAATATTCAAGGTAATTATGATGGCTACTAAAATATTGCTTTTTCATAAAAATATTTTTTTGCTGGCACGAAAAAATATAAAAATATAGGAAAAAATATATTGTTATACTTTTGATAGCTAACATTCTTACAAGGAAAACAATGTCGATATCGTCACCTGAAACGCAAAATGGCTAAACCCACATTTTTATCAATTTTCAAAAGAACTTTTAATACAGAAGTTCTTATTGTATTAAAAAATTTCATATTTTTTAACAAGGACTATTTGAAGAAAATCGATGGATAAATGTAGAAGTTATGGTACTTATTGCAGAAGTGCCATTTTTTACGAAGTTTTTGCTTAACTTGATTTAGTCATACTTCTTCAAAAAGGCTTGTTTTCTTCGCTAAGATCATGTTTTTAAATCTTTTGAATCTACAAAGATTGGCATAACTTCGACATAGATCCATAAATCGTTCATATAGTAGGAGGGTATATATCATTTGCGACAGAAAAAAGTGTAACGCTTTGAAGGAGTGAATTAAGACCCTAAGTATGTTTGGACCAAATCCCTTTCACGACTTTTTAAGATGTTTGCCATGTCCGTCTGGCTGGTGTACACGATAACTCTCGAAAGGAGCTATGGAATCAATTCAAACTAAGCACATGATAGCATTTTTCCCAAACTTAATTAAAGTTCGAAGATGGGCAAAGTTAACACGCCCCTTCTGGTACCTCCCACACAAATTACCCATATTTCTGTGTTCAATTAAAAACTGCAACTTCCACGCGGATATTCGGAATTAGCTCTACTTTTGTATTTAATACTGTTTTTTATAATAGCTTTAAGTGTACTAAGTATGACGGGTTTTGCCACGCCCCTCCTGGTGCCTCCCACACAAATTACACTAATCTACGTAAAATTAAACCTGTTATAACTTCTATACGGATGATCGGAATACTGTGAAATTTGATATTTGGCAATGCTTTTATAGAGGTTACATTCGCATGGAATATGGGCGATATTGCCACACCCCATCTGGTACCTCCCACACAATGTGGCATAAACTTTGGTTGCAGTAAAGCCGATATAACTTCCATACGGATAGTCAAAATCATTTGCAATGTGATATATGAATATGTTTTTATAATCACTTAAAACATAAAAAATATTTACGATTTAGCCACGGTCCTTCTTGTACCTCCCACACAATTGCCCCTATCTTAGGTAAAATTAAATGCTTTATACCTCCTTTACCTGTACCTGAAGTCCATTATGATTTCATATTTGATCATGTTTTTACAATTATTAACAAATGTGGAAGCTGGGTCCAATTGACACAAAATTCTAGTACCTCCCACCTACATACTCCGACGCTAAGCATACATACACGCATACTCCTTCCATATACGTGTTCTCTGAGAGTGAGTGTATATTTAAGTCAGTTTAGCCGAGTGACGTTTTCTTACTTGTTTTTGCTTATATATAACAGAAGATTGAGAAGTATAATTGATTTTTTCTATAAAGTAAAGGGTAAGAGTTATTAATAACACAAAAATATGCAATATAAAACCAAATTGCTGCGTACGTCTCTAATAGTCCGGGAGCCAGCAACGAGTTTGGTTACACCATAAGTATCACGGCTTAAACTTTTAGGATATATTCGTTTATTTTTGGAAAGAAAAAAAATGCATGTCTGGCAAACCTTCGGGGGTGGATTTGCCCCCTGCGACTTTTAAGGTCGCGAAAATGGGTAGCAATTCCTAAAATAGGCGAAATGATAGATTTTTCCACTTCCCCCTTTCGGTTTTTTTTTGAGAGCGCACAACAGGCCGACTTTCGGGCCTAGGTGTATACCCCTGGGTATGAGTCAGCCTCAACCACTACGGGTAGCGTGACTCCTCTTTTTCAACCTAAGCTAGCCTAATTTTCGCAATTATTAGAGAAATGACTTACGACGATGAAAATTAAACGATTTCTGCCTAAATAATGTTATTTCTTACACACTTGAGCATCCAGTACCCATAAAAAATAAAAAGTAGTTTATATCCGCAACTCGATATTTTCCCAACACTAGTCCTGATATTGTTTTGTATGGGTAGGGGACTGAGAAAGGCTTATAATGTATTGATATTCGAATTCAGTTTAATGGAGAACAGCGACATAGGCGGTGAGTCTATGTATTACATATTCGAATTCATAATTCCAGTGTATTATCTATCGGTTTGCATTGTCTTTTGGTCCATACACACTTTAGAAAATTTTCGATAATTTTTTGCCGCAATCGATAACAAACTATTGTGAATTATTTTACAGAAATTCGAAATTAGCCAAGTTATTAACCAATCTACTAGCGTGGCTCACAACCGTTCCATTTGAAAACCCAACTGGGTGTTATCGAAACATATTAATCTCACAGCAATGCCACAAACATTTTTGGCGAAGTTCGAAAAAGTTAAAGGCAACAAATTTATTTTTGGCATATAAAAAAACCGGTGGTCCAGATCAAAGTTTATTTTGAAGAAATAATATACAAAATAATACAAATAACAAGGTTTTGACACGGATTCTTGTAGAAGGGGGGAAATATACGCGTATCGGCGTTTTGAAAGTTTACGTATCATGTGGCCTCCCCTTTCTTATGATGAATTGGCATGGAGCTTGTGATCCTTATAATTCAAGTATGGGATGTGTATAGCAATATTATTAAAAATACTATGAGACACGTTTTTATACACTCCACGAGAGTACCCAAAAGGAAGAGAGATAGACCCATTGTTAATTATACCGATCGACTTAGAATCACTTTCTGAATCGATTTAGCAATGTCCGTCTGTCTGTCTGTCTGTCCGTCCGTCCGTCCATCTATTCTTGTAATCACGATACAGGTCGAAATTGTGGACAGAACCAAATGAAACTTTTCACAACGAAGTTTTTCGGGATAAGAACGAACGCTATTTAATTTGAAGAAAATCGGTTCAGATTTAGATATAGCCCCCATACGAAATTCACTCCCGATTTGACACTTTTCACTCTAGATACCACATATTACAACAGATTTTCTTCAAAATTGGCAAAACATCTTATATTACAACTAGAAACACCTGTGGTAAAAATGGGTCAGATCGGTTCAGATTTATATATAGCTCACATTCAAATTTCGCTCCCGATTTGACTTTTTCCGCTCTAGAAACCACATATTGTACCAGATTGTCTTCAAATTTGGCAAACCATCTTATATTTCAACTGGAAACACCTGTGGTAAAAATGGGGCAGATCGGTTCCGATTTATATATAGCTCCCATACGAATTTCACTCCCGATTTGTCACTTTTCACTCTAGATACCACATATTACAACAGATTATCTTCAAAATTGGCAAAACATTTTATATTCCAACTAGAAACACCTGTGGTAAAAATGGGTCAGATCGGTTCAGATTTATATATAGCTCCCATACAAATTTCGCTCCCGATTTGACTTTTTCCGCTCTAGAAACCACATATTGCATCAGATTGTCTTCAGATTTGGCAAAACATCTTATATTTCATCTAGAAACACCTGTGGTAAAAATGGGGCAGATCGGTTCAGATTTATATATGGCTCCCATACAAATCCCGATTTGACTTTTTCCGCTCTAGAAACCACATATTGTATCAGATTTGGCAAAACATCTTATATTTCAACTAGAAACACCTGTCGTAATAATGGGTCAGATCGGTTCAGATTTATATATAGCTCCCATACAAATTTCGCTCTCGATTTTACTTTTTTCGCTCTAGAAACCACATATTTTAACAGATCCTCTTCAAATTAGGCGAAATATATTATATTTGTCCTTGAAACACCCATAGTGAAAATGGGTCAGAACGGTTCAGATTTACATATAGCTCCCATACGAATTTCACTGCCGATTTTAATCTTTTCACTCTAGATACAATATATTACAAGAGATTTTCTTCAAAATTGGCAAAACATCTTATATTTCAACTAGAAACACCTGTGGTAAAAATGTGTTAGATCGGTTCAGATTTATATATAGCTCCCATACAAATTTGCTCCCGATTTAACTTTTTCCGCCCCAGAAACCACGAATTTTCACCGAATTTATTCAAAGTGAGCATAGCACCTTATATTTGAACTGGAAGAACTTATTGTGAAAGTTAGTCACATTTTTCCATATTTGGATATAGCCCCGATACAAATATTCTTATCGATTTGACAAATCGAACCAGGTCGTATTAGCCTATGATTAGGAAACATACAAAAATTCTTCCCGTTTTCACTTTTTTACCGAGTTGGATTGTATTCGGTTGGAAAGTGGAGTGTATCATATAGTCGGCCCCGCCCGACTTTAGCCTTTCCTTACTTGTTTTTTAATACAACAATTATTTATATGCTACCAGAAATTATATACTTCAAATGTCACAACTTCCAAAAAGGACCCAACAAAAAGGGCCGACTATATAATACCCTACACCACTCCCTGCGTATGTACCTCGCTTTGATTACTAAACCCAGGTATTTCATGGGAGCAATTTTATGTAGTTCATACAAATTATATGAATATAATTTATATGCTATAAATTCATCTTTAGTCAAATTTAACGAATATGGTAAATAATATGGTAATTGATCCAATTGTCCGACAGACAAATACAAATTATACAGTAGTATACCAAAGTCATAGCAAAGTATGGACATATGGGCATCACCCAAACAATTCTCATTGCAGTTCAATTCGGTAAAAAATTGAAATCGGGAAGGATTTTTGCATCCTGTAAATGTATGTGTATGACAAAAAATGTTAAATCGGAAAGGACATTTGTATGGGGGTATATTGAAACCAGGAACGATGTGACCCGCTTTCACCATGTCTGTTTATTGGTGAAATATAATATGTAAAATTTGGCCAAAATCGGTTAAACATTCGGGAGCAACATTTGTATGAGGGCTATATCTAAATCTGAACCGATCTTACCCACTTTCACCATAGGTTTTTTAGTTGGAGTATAAGATGTTGTGCCAATTTTAAAGAAAAACGGGTACAATATTTGGATTTTAGAGCGGAAAAAGTCAAATCGGGAGCGACATTTGTATGGGGGCTATATCTAAATCTGAACCGATCTTACCCACTTTTTGCATACGTGTTTCTAGTTGGATTATAAGATGTTCTGCAAAATTTAAAGAAAATCGGGTAAAATATGTCTTCTGGAGCGGAAAATGTAAAATCGGGAGCGACATTTGTATGGGGGCTATATCTAAATCTCAACCGTTCTTACCCAATTTTTGCATACGTGTTTCTAGTTAGATTATAAGATGTTCTGCAAAATTTAAAGAAAATCGGGTACAATATGTCGTTTCTATAGCGGAAAATGTCAAATAAAATCGAGAAAGAGATATGTTAGTACTTTTGTTGACATTCGCGACTATCTGCCACTGTGCATATCTTTGCAATCGGTGCATAATTTTACTTTCGACAATTATTTTAAAATTTGTCATGGCCGAGGTGGCCAATTTCGGAGGGTCTCCATACCCTCTAGGGATGCAAATCATCTGGAAAACGCCTCTGCTCTAAGGAAGTGGAATTTTGTTAATATATCTATTTCTGTTCAAAATTTGCAGATATAATTTGAAAAATATCAATTTGGAACACTGTGCGGAGATATTTTACATTTTTGTGAGACAATTTTACATTTTTTATTGGACCTGAACAAGACCAAATACATATGAAACTAGAGATCGTATGGAGGAAAACTGTGTACTGAGTTTCCATTTGGTGATATTTTCCATTTTACAGGATTCTTCCTTAAAGGATATAAATGTTTTAATAATTTATTTTCGTATTTTTGCGAGAGGCAAGTATGGTATGGAATGAAGTGAAAAGGAAGAATATCTGTAAAAAATACTTTTAATTTCGTCCTTCTAACTGTATTAGTTTACTATTAACAACCATTTAAATTTTCCCCCTCAAAAAATAAAACATGAATTGATAAACAAGGGGGGAATTTGAAATGATTGTTAATGTTAAACTAAAACAGATAGAAGAATGAAATTTAAATTATTTTTAACAGGCATTCTCCACTTTCATTTAACATCCATAGTGTCTTTGTATGTCACAAAAAAGTATGAAAATAAATTATTGAAACATCTATATTTTTTTGGAAATTAAAAGTCCTTTAAAGTGGAGAAAAAAGCACCTAATGAAAAACTGAGTACACAGTTTGTCGACATACGATCTCTAGTTTCTGGTCTAAAAAGGGGTGCCGCACTGTGTTATTCATGACCTTTTTCTATATATATGATGACAAGAAAATGAACAAAAAATTATTAAATATCATTTTTGCACGATTCAATATTAGCCTTTATTAACAAACATTTCTTCCCTGAAAACTTATTACAAATCAACAGTCGAAATATATTCATGACCTTCGCGGAAAACCACTCGACCATTTGCGTTAAGTTCTCAATTTGTTTTCTTCACTTTTATTATGGCTAATATATCCAATATCCATAAACAGCAGCATTTATGGCAATTTTATGTTAATTTCTTGTTAGAGAAAATAATTTAAATATTGTCTAGTAATTTAGTTTGTTCTTTTGGTTCCACACTGCCTGTGACAACAGGTGTTGCACAAGCAAATTTTCAACGCAAAACTTTTCTTTAGCGAATCAACGAGCAACGAGCGGAACTCAATGACACAGCCATAAGTAAGAGGGTCAAAGGTAAAATATGGCCTTTGGCCATCGGGGAGGAGTACACTCGAAACAACTAAATGAACAGCACAGCACAGCAGCTAAGACAAAACGCCAGCCAGGCTGAATGGAACAAGAGCTCTACCAAAGGAATGGCCCCTAATGGGTCTATATGGTCCGCTTTTGTATATGTATCTGTGTGTGTGTGTCAGTGTTCCTTGAAAGTTTTCCCAGCAGTGGCAGTGAGTTAAAGTACAAGAAAAAAAGAACAAAACTTAAAGAAATGTGCAACACTTGTTTTAGCAATTTCCATAATTTGAAGATGTAACTTTTTCGTTTCTGTTGAACGCCAAACACCCGCCGGCCAGCCAGCCATGGCCAGTCAAGTGAAAGCAACAGCAGCAGTAGCAGCAGCAGCAGTAGCAACAAATGTCGTTCCGTCCTTATGGCCACGTAACGAAGAACAGCCAGAGAGACAAACGAAACAAAATTTATGAAAAGTGCAAACAGCGCGCTAACAAAAAACTTTTCTGATCGTCTTTTGCCGCTTACTGTGCTTTATCCACCTCCTCCGACTACTCCTTGTCACTGGATTGGGATTTTTTCTATCACGCTTTTTTATTATTTAATATCTTGAAAAAAAAAACAAAAAAGATTCCTAATGCAACAATTTAGATATAAATATTTTCCCCAAGTGCCCAAGTATGTGAACGGTAATGGTTTTCACTATGATACAGTGGGACGGAATGTTGAGAAAATAACATATAGCGAATATACAAAAAAAGTCAAAAACAAACATGGAGTGCAGTCCAAATATTGGGAAGATTATAATATTTTTATACAAATTGCGATATTTGTTAAATAAATGGTGAGGTTTCATTATTATTATAAATGAAATAATTTTAAACCCCACGTCAAATTATAGGACGTGGGCACCAAAATGTTTTTTTTTTATAGTC
Organism: Polietes domitor; assembly: GCA_947397865.1. NCBI lineage: Eukaryota > Metazoa > Arthropoda > Insecta > Diptera > Muscidae > Polietes > Polietes domitor. Next base: position 121,163,679 of record OX377622.1, read on the forward strand.
AAATCTATTCGAAATCACAGCAATCTTCAAGAAAGTATATTTGGTTAAATGCGCTAAGTATTAGAGATTATTGGCGCCATTTTCATTTATTGTTTTTTCCAACCAGAGGAACGTATCTACACATCGAATTTCATGATTCCAAATAAAACCGTTTGGTTGGTACAATTCCCATCCCTAAAAGATCGGATTTTGAAAATCTATTCATTATTCTAGATTTATTCGTTTGGTTGGTAGCATTTGTATCAACTTTCCCCATTTTGAAGGTAAAAGTATGAATTTGGAAAAATTATATATTTTGCGGCTGCTACAAATTTATTTCTTTTTGTCAAGTTTCCCCCTAAAATTTGGAAAAATTCCGTTATATATATATATACCGAATTCCATGATTATGGCTTTCACCTCATTTTCCCCACAAATCACGAAGTTTGGAAAAATCCTTCATGTTATGTGTTTGTGGAATGTATAAACCAAATGTCATGATTTAAATCTAAGCCATTTTGTGCCTCTTTTCGCATGTTATACATATTTCGAACAATCCCTTTATGCAATCAGGGAAATTTACACTCCAAATGTCATGTTTCTACCTGTTGTCTTTTGATTCCTAAAATTGTCATCCCTTTTAATTCTATATTAGCGTGTACATTACGGCGGATTGATTTTTATTCTTTAAATCGTATAGCAAAAACGTAAACTACAAAAAAATTCTAAGAAAATTCTCCGAAGAAACCATGTATCTAAAATAAAATCCTAATCCGCGCCAAAATCAGTAAATGTTAGAAAAAATAGCCTTTTCCAAAAAGAAATCGAATTTTCTGAATAAAATTGTTTAGTAAGTTAGTTCTTATGCACCTTATATTTTTGCTACACTCAAAATTTTTTGTTCATTAAAAAAATATTCACCCAAGTAAAATTTTTCAAGTCGAGAGGCGCGGATTAGTGTTTGATTTTTGATCCATCGTTTCTTCGCAGAATTTTCTTAGAATTTAATGTAGATTACGTTTTTGCTATACGATTTTTAATTTTTTTTCATCCATACAAATCAACCCGCCCTAATGTACATGCTAAAAGGTACCGCATTGTATATAAGGCCTAAAATCTTCAAAAATTTGTTTAAATTCTTTAAATATTATGAAAAAAATTTTTTTCAGTCTCTGTGAGAGAAACCCTAGACCGATTTCCATTTTCAATTCGCAACGATCTAGAACCAATAGACACATATATGGACAATTTAAACCCCGTAGCTTTATTCGTTGGGAAGCTAGTGTGCTTTCAGCAAACGGTTAGATAGATTGTCTTAGAATTTTACCACGACAAATATTATATCGTTAACGGGCAATTTCACAAGATGTCGACCCAGAATTCCAACCTTCTTCGATTTTGATGAAATTTTGTAAAACTAATAATTACGATTTAAAAAAATCGTTTCTGTCATAACTGCTATATTTATCCCTAGATCGTTTACGTATACATTGTTTTCTGCTTTAGAAATTTTTATTTTTTAGGTATTTATGATTTTTTCGTGACACAAAAAAAGCTTTTTTGTAATAAAAATTGTTTTTTCTCATCTTTGGAGACTGTTTCTATTGGACAATGAAATGATAAGTTATTTAGGCAAGTCAGTGTAATCCATGAGAGTCAGTACTTTTCCATACCTTTCACTGTTGACAAACATATTTTTCAATATATTGTCACTAAATCTATACCACGTGATATATTTCGGAACAATTGTGACGTATCTGATTAAAAGAAAAAAAAACAATATAGTTTGGAATTCAAAAAAGTTTACAAAAAATAAATTCATGTCAAAATATCACTTCATTAATAACAGATCTGACTTGACGATCACGAATCTGAATTTATCTTTTTGTCCGAATTTATTATTATTTTTTAGTTTTCAAAATATTTGTAAGACTTAAAAATAATGTCAATAACATTTGGTATAAATTGTTCTGGAATTATGTTAACATTTATGGAACAAGCTTTTCAAAAATCGAAATAGATTTTTTCTAAGTATAAAAAACTTATCCATAGAATCTATATTGTTTTTGTTTTTAATCAGGGGATCATAATACATGAAAAATATAGTGGTTATTGGACCACATATTTTTTGTACCATAATGTTATACCCAAATGGAACAAACTGATTATTTAAAATTACTTTATCTTACAAACCAGAGCTTATAATATGGATTAATCAATTATTTGGGGCAATCTATTCGAATTATTCTATATTCGAAAATGATGATTTTATCATTATTCAAAAAAAAAAAAAAATATTCGAATAAAATTTAATCAGTTTGGTTTAGTTTTCTGACTAAAATTGGGTGTGTGCCGTGCAAACATGTGATATAAATGATTTTTGCGAAATGTGTACTTTGAAGGGAAAAATGAGACAAATATGGAACCAACCGAAGTTTTGCAGCTAGAATTGTGGATTTCAGTGTGCATATTCCTCTGGCCATGTAGAAGCGCATCAAAAATGAAATTTTCGTAATTTGTACTTTTAAGAGCGAAGCGGAATAAAAAAGGATAAAAATGGTACCAACCAATGTATTTCAGTTAGAAAATTCTGTGTAGGTATCCTCTGACTTTGGGGAAAACGAGACATAAACTAGATAATTTTCGGAAAAATAAAATTCAGAATAGTTAATAGTGAGACAAAGTCTTACAAATACCACCGCTAGGTGCGGTTTTTTGCTAGTAACATTATATTCGAGCTGTTTTTTAGCAATCTAAACATGATAGAATAATAGAATTTCCAATGTACTCCACTAAATTAAAATTCAGCCTTTTTGGGGCATTTTTCTTAAATAAAAATTGTAATTTTTCAATTTGTTGACCAATATTTTGCATGGAGCACACTGCTCAGTTTAATTTACAAATAACCAGAAAACTGACTTGCTTCAAATTTAATGTTTTGCTTACCATACTAGACAAATAAGAAAAATTCGTAAAGATTTTTTCATAGAAATAGTTTTTTGAGCTCCAGAGAGTGGGCTGGTTTGTATGTAAAATAAATTGATTTTGTAGTTTCTTTCGTGAGTAGTTGAAGGAAAATATTATTCATAAATACATTTTTAGACAAATTGAATATACTTATATTTTCTGAATAGCTGAGGAGCGATAGGATTTTTTTTTTAATCTTAAAAATAATAATATTGAACTTTAATCTATTAGAAAAATTTATATTTTTTTTAAGTGTTTACAATTACATTTATGAATTATTTTTTGTCGATTTCACCGTGCGACAATTTTACATTTATTTTATTGCACCTGAACAAGACCACATACATATGAAACTAGAGATTGTACAGGGTGCAGCAAAAGTCGCGAAGGGATTTGAAAAATTAATAACTTTTCTAATTTATTTTTTTTCTCTTTAGGACTTCTAAAATAAATCTGGAGGACTAATCATGGAAAGTTACAACGTTATCCAACGTAGAATTTTATTTTGATCATCATCGTCGTCATTTTAATGTGCGGAATTCTCCCTCCGAATCAATGTTTCGACGCTTAGTGACGCGATTTCGGGAACAAGGTTCAGTGAGGGATCTTCCACGAAGCTGAAGACCACGTTCTGTAATTAATGTAGGAAATATTCAACGCGTTCAGGAGAGTATTGAGGAGAATCCTGAAACAACAACTCGAAGGCGCTCTGCTCAGCTGCAGATGTCTGACAGGTCTTTGCGCAGAATATTAAGGAGAAATTTACATATTTTTCGATACAAGGTGCAGTTAGTGCAACATTTAAAGCCAGGAGATCCCCAAGAACGAATAATTTATGCACTTCGCTTCCAAGAATTGGCAGAGGACATAATGAATTCATTCATTATCTGATAATGAGCGATGAAGCGCTTTTCCACTTAAATGGTCTTGTAAACAAACAGAACTGCAGCACATGGGGTACTGAGAATCCAAGGGTGCTTCATCAGCGACAATTAGATCTAATTAAATGTACAATTACGTCCCAATGAATTATTGGACCATTCTATTTCGAAGATAACAATGGCAATGCGATATCGCCTTTGTATGGCTCGCAAAAGTACTGAAATAACTTATTAAGACGAATATATCCTTTCGGATTACAAAAAACCGTAAATGCTACATAAAAATCGTTAATATTTTTTAATTAAGTGCATCATAATCTCAGAAATGAATAGATTATATTTTTTCCAATGCTAGTGTGGGCACGGAGCACTGTGTGCCGCATAGTGTTATTTATCACGTTGACATTTCATCAATTTCCAATCTGAATGCTCCCAGCTCAACATATGATCTGTTAGAAATTTACTTCGTCCCACTGTGCCGGCACATTTTGCGGTTATGCGAGGGCGAGCGTGCGTGTGTGCGTTCGTCTGTGTGAGCGCAGAAAATCGTTGCAAAAACTTTAATTGAAATTTTACATTTTCTTAGAAAAGTACTCGAGTACTTTTTTCCCATTATTTTATTATCAACTTAAACTTTAAAATTTATTAATATCAAACACAAGCAGAAAATACACGACAAAACAGTCGGCCAGCCCAGTCAGCCATTCATACAGCCAGCCAGCCACCATTACTCTCCTAAACTAATTTCAACAACAATGAATTTTTATGCAAATTCTTGAAGAGCCAAGAAAGCGGTAGCAAATTAAAGGAAGAGCGACGAAGACATCAAGGACCATGCAAACTCACACACACGCACACTCATACAAGAACCAGAGAAAATAACAACAAAACTTGGTCCTGTGGTGTGTTTGCCACAAGGCCAGGCAGAGCAGGGCAAAGTAAAGAAAGAAAGATGATGTTCATTCGAATATGGTCATAAATCTTTTGACACCGAAAACCAACAACAATTTGCACCCAACACAACCAACGCCGTCTGGGCATGTGAGTGTGTGTGTGTCTGTTTATGTGTAAGTAATATGTCTTTATGGCTGGCTCTTAAGGAAGCTGCCACTTTGGTTGCGTTTGTTTCCGGTTTCCGTTTATTTTGCACCATTCAAATGTGTGTTTCTCCTCCCCTTGCTGCGTTTTTTGGGCGAATGTCATGACTTCGAACAGGTCCTCTGGGCGCTGCTGCTCCTGCTGATGGAGTTTTCCTCAACTTTTACCAATCCGTGTGTAAATTTGCATAATTTGACAATTGTTTTTAAATTGCAATAACAGTTTTTCTTGTGTTTTAATTGTTTTTCCAGTTTAATTTTCTTCGCTTCAATTGTTTTCTCTGCATGATTTTATGCGATTGTTTCATTTGGTTGCAACTGCAGAGCAATAAAAACTTTTCTCTTGCTTCTTTTTTGTTGCCACTCCTGATGGGAAAAGTTTCCTTTTTGATATTGCGAGAGTGTGCTTGTGTTTGTGTGTGTGTGTCGAGAGTTCACAAAATTGGAAACAAGAGGCTGCTTAATTGGTTTCAAACAAATTTGAACAATTAATCGGAATTTATTCAATCGAAATTTAATTGAGGTTTTAGCTAGAACTGCTATTTAACTGAGGGAATTCCCAACCGAACCGCAGAGTATTTAAATTGTTGCACAGTCAATTGTCTATGATTGGGGAGGGGGACTAAGTTAGACACTAAGTTTATCTTTCAATTATATAAAATTATGCCTGCGAAATTGAGGGCAAAGTCAACAGCCTTTTTATATCCTCCACCATCAAATACAACTAATTGGAGATCGGTTGGTACAGCCGCTTGAGTGAAATCGATCTAGAGGCAACTTTTCTCTTAAAGACCCTGTCATTATGGGCCATTTAATCGAATCGAATTTAGAATCGACTATAAAACAAGTAAAAAAGGCGTTGGGACCAGGCCGAACTTTATATACCCTCCACCTTGGCTTGCATTCCACAGAGGCTATCGATTTTCATAGAAGTGCAGTAAGATTACAGAAAAATTTTATTTTCTGTAATCTGTAAAATTTTAATTTTATAGCCAAACCAAAACAAATAAAAATATTGAAAAAAATAATTTTATTAATAACTATAAAATATTGATTATTTTTACCCACGCTTATAAGGCAAGGCTACCAATACATTTATACAGGGTTTTCCAACAAGAGGTGTTATTTTGGTATTTAAAGAAAAATGCAATTTTTTGAGATAAATGATCAGATTTTTGGATGGAATTCCGGATCATTTTCATTCATGAATTTTTATAATTTCAATGCGTTGTTGAAGCGTGTATCGTTCCATTTTTATACATTCCACGAGAGTATAATGTCTTTGTGCATTTGTTTGTAACACCCAAAAGGAAGGGAGATAGACCCATTGTTAAGTATACCGATCGACTTAGAATCACTTTTTGAATCGATTTAGCAATGTCCGTCTGTCTGTCTGTCCGTCCGTCTATCTGTCCATCTATTCTTGTAATCACGATACAGGTCGCAATTGCAGCCAGAACCAAACGAAACTTTGCAAAACGAAGTTGTGACGAACGCTATTTAATTTGAAGAAAATCGGTTCAGATTTAGATATAGCCCCCATTCGAATTGCACTCCCGATTTGACCCTTTTCACTATAGATACCACATATATCAACAGATTTTCTTCAAAATTGGCAAAACTTCTTATAGTTCTACTAGAAACACCTGTGGTAAAAATGTGTTAGATCGGTTCAGATTTATATATAGCTCCCATACAAATTTCGTTCCCAATTTGAATTTTTCCGCTTTAGAATCCACATATTTTAACAGATTTTCCTCTATTATTCGCAAAACACCTTATATTTCAATTGGAAACACTAACACTTGTGTGTTAGATCGGTTCAGATTTATATATAGCTCCCATACAAATTTCGCTCCCAATTTGAATTTTTCTGCTCCAGAATCCACATATTTTAACAGATTTTCTTCAAAATTGGCAAAACATCTTATATTTAAACAAGGAACACCTATGGTGAAAATGGGTCACATCGGTTCAGATTTACATATAGCTCTCAGACAAATTTCGTTCCCCCAGAAACCGCGTATTTTCAGAGAATTTCTTAAAATTGAACATAACACGTTATACTTCAACTAGAAGAACTTATTGTGAAAGTTAGTCACTTCATTCCATGTTTGGATATAGCCCCGATACAAATATTATTCTCGATTTGACAAATTCTACCAGGTCACATTACCTTTGATTAGGAAACATACAAAAAAAGTTCCCGTTTTCACTCTTTTACTGAATTGAATTGTGTTCCGATAGAAAGTGGAGTGTATCATATAGTCGGCCCCGTCCAACTTTAGCCTTTCCTTACTTGTTAGTAATGGCGTAGTTCTACTTGTCAAATGTTTCCACTTGTCAAATGTCAAAGAATAAAAGCTTCAAAAGTGACAGCTACCGAAATACCGGGAGATTAAAATAACACCTCTTGTTGGAAACCCCTGTATTATATTTATCGAAGTAAGACTTCAAATACAATTCAAAAAATAAATATAAGGCTGTAATCTTCAAAAAAGCTTAAATACCATAAATATTGGTAGATAGCACCCACAGTTGGTTGTATTTCCTACCTATTTTAATTCCAACAGTACAAATTTTGAAAATCCATTATCTCTCACGTATACAGGGCAAGATAATCTAATTTCATGATTCAACCAATTCTTTCCGTAAAAGTAAGAAAGTACGAATTTGGAAAAAATCTTTTTATTTTGGCGTGTCTATGCAGCCAGATGAATGCAAGCACCTAATTCCACGATTCTAGCTGCAACCATTACCATTTTATCCCTTTTTTTCCATGCTTTATATAAGGTTACTTTCTATATATGTTTGTGTGCCACAAAATTTGAAATCAATTTTTGAAAGCTTTTTTCTCAACCAATTTTGCTCAAATTTTGCACACTTAATCATTTTCGATGACAATACAAGGAAATGGAAAAATTTGACCAATTGGACAAAGGGGCGTGGCACCTCCCACACGAAGTTAAAACCTATTATTGAATATTGTCAGTTCTATGACACCTAGAATGCTGAAATTTTGTGCAAGTGCATCTAGCATCAATTCGCATAGTTGTGCCAAAAATGGGCGGTATTGGAAAAGTGGGCGTGGCATCTCCCATACGAAGTTAAAACCTATTATTGAATATTGTCAGTTCTATGACACCTAGAGTGCTGAAATTTTGTGTAAGTGCATCTAGCATCAATTCGCATAGTTGTGCCAAAAATGGGCGGTATTGGAAAAGTGGGCGTGGCACCTCCCATACGAAGTTAAAACCTATTATTCAATATAGTCAGTTCTATGACACCTAGAGTGCTGTAATTTTGTGTAAGTGCATCTAGCATCAATGTGCATAGTTGTGCCAAAAATGGGCGGTATTGGAAAAGTGGGCGTGGCACCTCCCATACGAAGTTAAAACCTATTATTGAATATTGTCAGTTCTATGACACCTAGAGTGCTGAAATTTTGTGTAAGTGCATCTACCATCAATGTGCGTAGTTCTGCCAAAAATGGGCGGTATTGGAATAGTGGGCGTACCACCTCCCATACGAAGTTAAAACATATTATCGAATAGTGTCAGTTCTATGACACGTATAGTGCTCAAATTTTGTGTAAGTGCATCTAGCATCAATGTGCGTAGTTGCGCCTAAAATGGGCGGTAATGCAAAAGTGGGCGTGGCACCTCCCATATGAAGTTAAAACCAAAATTACACCTACTGTAATTTTGTGTAAGTGCATCTAGCATTAATGTGCGTAGTTGTGACAAAAATGGGCGGTAATGGAAATGTGGGCGTGGCACCTCCCATACGAAGTTAAAACCCATTTTCGAATATATGCCGTTCTATGGCAGATAAAAAACTGAAATTTTGTGTAAGTGCATCTACCATCAATGTGCGTAGTTCGGCCAAAAATGGGCGGTATTGGAATACGAAGTTAAAACATATTATCGAATAGTGTCAGTTCTATGACACCTAGAGTGCTCAAATTTTGTGTAAGTGCATCTAGCATCAATGTGCTTAGTTGCGCCTAAAATGGGCGGTAATGCAAAAGTGGGCGTGGCACCTCCCATATGAAGATAAAACCAAAATTACACCTACTGTAATTTTGTGTAAGTGCATCTAGCATAAACCTGCGTAGTTGTGCCAGAAATGGACGGTATTGGGAAAGTGGGCGTGGTACCTCACATACGAAGTTAAAACATATAATCGAATATAGTCAGTAGGTGTCATAGACCTAGAGTGCTGAAATTTTGTGTGAGTTGATCCAGTGTAAATAGTTGTGCAAAGATGGGCGGAAAGTGGACGTGACACTTCCCATCTGAAATTAAAACCGGTTTTAGAGTATTTCGACACCGAGATGGGCGGAAAGTGGCCGTGACCCTTCCCATACGAAATTAAAACCAGTTTTTTAAGTATATTCTACAACGATCTTCCTATATTCTTGTGTGTGTTTATTTAGTTGTTACCTGCTTAGACAATATGCAAATAGGCGGGATTTGAAAGGCGCATTTTTGATTCGAACTTTGTAAAATTACACGTTTTCTGTGGATTTTTCTTAGCACAACAGTAAAGAAAGGTTATAACTAGTAAATCAAAAAAAATCTTTTTTCAAATCCATGCTTTATGCAAGCAGAATTCTATTGGGCCTAGAAATTCTTTTTTAGTTATCTTTTGTAGAAGGAAAAATTACTGTTACGTTTTTAAATATTTTTTTTTATTAATTATTATTATTATTTATTATTATTATTATTATTTATTAACGTAACAGTAATTTTTCCTTCTACAAAAGATAACTAAAAAAGAATTTCTAGCCCCAATAGAATTCTGCTTGCATAAAGCATGGATTTGAAAAAAGAATTTTTTTTTGATTTACTAGTTCATATTTCCATTCAGTGGGTTCCATTCAGTTTGTAACACCTTGAAATATTCAACGGAGACCCCATAAAGTATATATATTCTGTATCCTGGTAAAATTCTAAGACGATTTAGCCATGCCCGTCTGTCTGTCTGTTGAAAGAACGCTAACTTCCGAACGAAATGAGCTAGGAGGTTGAAATTTTCCGCAAATGGTTGCAGAGCGGTTGGAATTAAAACCGGCCGAAATCGGCCCAGAGGGAAAAAAATTCCCTAACAAGGATTGAAAATAAATATTTAGATTATTTAAGGATTTTTTTTTTTAATTTCTGATTTTTATACACTTGAAATTTGTTTCGTACCTTCCTCTAGTAACGTGTAATCACCAAAAAGTACAAAAAAGATTTAGCGAGTGAAATGGGATAAAAATGGTACCAATGATACGACAACAGCTAGAAACATGAAATTTGAAATGTACATCCCACTAATTGCGTGGATACGTAAAATAGAGGGATTTTTTAGAATTCGTACTTTTAAGGGATACAATTGGAAAAGAGGGATAAAAATGTACCTACCAAACCGCTGAAGTTAAAATCATGAAATTCGGTGTGTACTTTCATCTGACTGTGAAGATGCAAAATAAACATGATTTTTTCGAAATTTGCACTTTTAGACGGAAAATGGGACGAACAGAGATAAAAATAGTACCAATAAAACGGCTGCAGCTATAATAATGAAATTCCGTGTGGACATTCATCTGTCTGTGAAGATGCGAAATTAAAAGGATTTTGTTGAAATTTGTACTTCTAGGCGGAAAATGGGGCGAACGGGGATAAAAATTGTACCAACCAAACGGCTGCAGCTATAATAATAAAATTCGGTGTGTATACTTCTCTGGCTGCGGTGACGCGAATAATAAAGAGATCTTCCGATATTCGTAGCATCATGATCTAAATGGAATTACATTTTAGTGTCAAAATGGAAAAAGGAGTGAAACTGGTACCATTAAAATGACTGTAGCTTAAATCTGAAACATATTGGATCTTCAATTTTACAATTTTTCTTATCAACATGGTACATACATTTAGGCTGTAGATGGAATCAAGAAATTGCAAATTGGTAAAATCGGGCTTGAGGGAAATGGTTTCTACCTAATAATATTTAGGGCACATTTTTGAAGATTTCTGACTAATAATTATATTAATATTGACATATATATAGTAGAGTGGCTTCAAAATAAAAGTTGTGGATGTTCCCGACTAAAATGAAAGATTGGTTTGTTTGTGTTCTCCCAAAATATTTCGCTTTTATCAGTGTCCGTTCGTGAACTGGACGCGTTCAAAATAACCTCTATAAATCAGGTTTTTCTTGAATAAAATTCACGGTGAGAATGGCATTTAGATAAAACCAAACAATATCAAAAATTTGCATTTTAACCCAGAATAGAGGGTAGAATTTTAACGTTTTAGTGCATTTTTTGTTGCATTTTGTATTAGAACCGCAATAACTTCCATATTTTTAGTTCGATTTGTGTTTTTGTTGGATCGTTGAAGAGGTATTGATCACCAATTGCAATTTTTATCACTTCCTTACCCATTAAGGGCAGACAAATTTTTTCTTACTGTTGGTTCTCAGTGGGTTAATTGTGATGTAGAAACTGAAATATGGGACCAAGAACGAGATTATATAGAAGTGAAACTATAGGTCTCTAATAGGAAAACTCATACTCAGTTTTTTTTTTTATTTTGTGGTCGGTTTTCTTTTTTAGAGGATTTTTAATTTCCAAATGATGTAAATATTTTAATAATTTAGTTTCATACTTTTGAGTGTCATACAATTGCGATATGGGTATCAAATGAAAGAGAAGAACATCTGCTAAATATACTTTTAATTTCATGCGTATATCTGTGTCAATTTAACATTAACAACCATTTCAATTTTCCCCTTTACAAAGTTTATGTAGATTATTCATGTTTTAATTTTTAAGGGGGAAAATTTGGAATGGTTGAATTTCCTTCCAAAAATTAGATTTATATATTTCAGTTTTTACTCCACATTTAATCCACTGACTATTAACAGTATGATAAAAATTTGCGGCCCTTAATGAGTTAGAAAATCCTTAAAATTGCAATTGGTTATCAATACCAACGAGCCCTAAAAACATAAATCGAACTAAAAATGTGAAAGTTATTGCGGTTTTTATACAAAATGCATTACAAATTGCATTAAAATAGTATAAATCTGTCCTTTACACTGTGTCATATTGCATGTTTTTAATATGGTTTGATAAGGCTCGTGTCGGATTTCAATTTCTAGCGGTTGTTTTCTCAATACCATTCTCATCGTGAATTTTATTCAAGAAAAACCTGATTTATAGATGTGATTTTGAACGCGAGCTGGACGCGAACGGACAATGATAAAAGCGAAATATTTTGGGAGAATACATAAAACAAACCAATCATTCATTTTAGTCGGGAACATCAACAACATTTTTTCCTTCCTCACAAAAGAAGCCACTCTAATATATAGTAGAGGACAATTATGAAGAATCACAATTTTCCTAATATGATAGTGCGCTTATATATAATGTCGACAGCCTCTTATCTACTGATAATACTGTGGAATAGATTCCGTGGTGGAGGGTATATAAGATTCGGCCCGGCCGAACTTAACGCCTTTTTACTTTTTTATAGTTTGGCAGGTACTTTGTATCTATTTGCTATTAAAAATGTGAGTCATATAAATCCTTAAACAAATATATTTAAAGAAAAATATAATCACTGTGTAGAAAATTTTAAAAATATGTGGAAAATTAAATTTATTTGGAAAATACAGTCGTACGGGTTTTTCTACAACATTACATTGCTTTATAATACTTGTGTTGTATGTACAATTTAATCATCACAAGGATAACTTTCCATTCCCATTACTTACCAAGGCTTCTGTTTGCTATTAAGTTATAGAGCTTATTAGGCAAACGTCACAGTGTACCCACCACTCTATATCATGGTAGATGTTTCATACATATTTAAGGACTTCAATATACAATTTAAAGTACATTTTTTGTATGTGACAATCCATTTCTTCAAATCATCATCGATTGATACGATGCTGGTATTTTTCTTGTGAAAATACACAATTTTTATTATTTAAAATCAAGTTGGCGAAATGTTTTCGCAAATAAATCCTATACATGTTGGCAAATGTTTTTTTTTAGCATAGTATGTATGTATATGTGTGTATACACATAGTAGCTGTTTTAAGAATGTCAACAAAATGTCAAGTTTAACCTACAAACCTTCTTTGAAATTGGATTTTATGTTTCTCAAAATAGAAGAGCTGAAATATACCAGACATTTTTTTGCAGTGATGCTTCATAAAATAGCAGAAATTCCATTTTATACTTAAGTTAATTTATATTTTAATGATCGGCAGAAATCATGGACGTAATGCGAGGAATACTGCGTAATAGACGTGCTGTACAGCATAGTCGAGATGTCACCAAGGCTCATTTGGCTGCATCCTGGATTCTAGCAGTAATGTGTTCTTTATGGCATTCTGCTATTTTGGTGACCACTGCTGTGCTTACTTTTAAAAATAACTAGCGCATCATGTACACATATGTTCAGAGCTATGAATGAGTAACTACTATGTATCTGTATGCTACTAAAGTGGTTTAAGTTTAACAGCAAATACTGCCACTACTAGTTACCACAGACGAACACCACACAGTGGCGGACTTTGGCCTGAAAAAAGGATACAAATGGTACTAAAAAAACTACCGTAGCTTTTAAAAGTTTGAAGATGTTAATTTGTAGGGGATGAAAAAAGTAACAACAAGTGACTGGAATCATAAAATTCGCTGTGTATACCCTTCTGACTGGGTAGATGTGCAAAATAAACCAATTTAGCCAACATGGGCTACAAGGGATAAAAATGGTAACATCAAAACCTCCGACGGTGAAGACGCGAAAATAAATTTATAAAAATTTCAGCTTTAGGCGAGACACAATTTTGAAATTAATTTTTTTATAATTCGTGCATCTAGAGGATGCGAAGATCGGACAAAAAGGAATAAAAATGGTACCAACACAACGGTTGTAGCTCGAACCTTGGAATTTGGTCTATATATTCCTCTGGCTGTGCAGACGCAAAAAAAGAATATTTTAAACTTTGTGGTTGAGTGAGATAAAACGATAATAATACAGGGTGCGGCAAAAGTCGCAAAAGGATTTGAAAAGTTAATAACTTTTCCAATTTATTTTTCCCACCCTTTTTATACCCTCCAGGATGGGGTATACTAACTTTGTCAATCCGTTTGTAACACCTTGAAATATCGACCTGAGACCCTATAAAGTATATATATTCTTGATCGTCCTAAAAAATCGTCTAAGACAATCTAGCCATGTCCGTCTGTTGAAAGCACGCTAGCATCTAAACGAAAGGAGCTAGAATGTTCAAATTTTCCATAAATGCGTCGTATAGTCGTAGATCGGCTGGGGGTTGAAACGGGGCGAAATCGGCCCAAAGGGAAACATTTTTCCCTCACAAGGACTAAAAATACCCATTATAATCCCTAATACTTTAGCGTCTTTAAGCATGTTTTTGAATATGTCTGTTTATATTTGCATGATATTTGGTATGCATTCCCCTAATAGCAAAAACGTGCACCATAAAGTGATTCTTATTTGTAGGGCGTGAAATGGGGCAAAAAAGTGATAAAAATGGTACATATTAAACGACAACAGCTAGAAACACGAAAATCGGTGTGTACATTCCTCTAATTGAGTAGATACATAATATAAAAGTATTTTTTCAAAATTCGTAATTTTAAGGGGTAAAATGGGAATAGAGGGATACAAATGGTACCAACCAAACGGCTGTATTTAGAATAATGAAATTCGGTGTATACATTACTCTGATTGCATAGACAAGTAAAATACACGGATTTTTCAAAATTCGTACTTTTTGGGGTTAAAATGCAAAAAGGGATAAAAAAGTACCAACAAAATGACCGCAGCTAGAGTCATACAATTCGGAGTAGACATTCCTCTGACTGTGTAGACACGGAAAATAAACTGATTTTTCGAATTTCATACTTTTTGGGGCCAAAATAGAAAAAGGGGATAAAAATACTACCAACCAAATGACCGTAGCTAGAGTCATGAAATTCGGAATATACATTCCTTTGACTACGTAGACATGAAAAATAAAAGGTTTTTTCCAAATTTGTACTTTCAAGGGATACAATGGGTACGGAGGGATAAAAATGGTACCAACCAAACGGCTACACCTGGAATAATGAAATTCGGTGTATACATTCCTCTGATTGCGTAGACACTTAAAATAAACGGATTTTTCGAAATTCGTATTTTTGGGGTTAAAATGAAAAAGGGGATAGATGAAAGTCATGGAATTCGGTGTATACATTCCTCTGACTGCATAGACACGCATAATAAAAAGTTTTTTTTTTCAAATTCGTAATTTTTATGGTTGGTTGAATCATGAAGTTAGGTTATTTTGCACTATGTACGTCTGATAATGGATTTTAAAAATTTGCACTTTTGCAATTAAAATAGAATGGAAATACAACCATTAAGCTTTTGAAAATATTTAAGCTTTTTGATAATATAAATATAAGAATATTTATTTTTTGATTTGAAATAAATAATGGGTTGAAAAAATTAAATTGTTTTGGTTTGGCTATATTAAAACATTTATATTTTCCTGTAATATTATTGCACTTCTACGAAAACCGACAACCTCTGTGGAATGCAATCCGTGGTGGAGGGTATATAAAGTTCGGCCCGGCCGAACTTAACGCCGTTTTTACTTGTTCTTTTTAGGGCTTGTAAAATAAATCTGGGATATTAATCATGGAAAGTTACAACGTTATCCAACGAAACAAAATCAAAAACCTTTTCAAAAAGAAATCTAATTTTCTGAATAAATTTGTTAAGAAAGGTAGTGCATTTGCACTTTATATTTTTTCTAAACTCAAATTTTTTTTTTTAAATATTCACCTAAGTAAAAATGTTCAAGTCGAGAAGCGCGAACTAGGGTTCGATTTTAGAAACCATGGTTTCTTCGGAGAATTTTACGTTTTTTGCTATGCGAGAGAGAGAATTTTCCTACAGAAATATTGTACGTAACGTCGACGTCCTCTTATATGTGAGGTAGTACTGTGCAATGTACTACATAGTCGTGATAGTGTAGCGCCCACTGTGCATCGCTATTTACTTCGACTACTGCTACACTACCACATATAAAACTGGCTATATATATGATATAATGTTGATACCCAGTGAACATTTTTAATTACTTTTAAAATATTGAA
Source organism: Polietes domitor (assembly GCA_947397865.1). Lineage (NCBI taxonomy): Eukaryota > Metazoa > Arthropoda > Insecta > Diptera > Muscidae > Polietes > Polietes domitor. The sequence continues at coordinate 121,179,773 of OX377622.1, forward strand.
GTCGAATGGTTTAATATACCGCGGCTATTTTTAAAGTTTTTACAATTTTATTTCGATTTTCGCAATGTTCTTTTTAGTGACTGTGTGAGTTTGGAAGTGGAGAAATGGTGGCTTCTATTTTGAACGAATTTGTTTCGATTGTTTTTTTGCAAAATCGACCAGAATTTCAGTGATAAATCTTTAGACTGATATTTTTTCAGTAGTTTATTAGCACTGTGTGTAAATTTTTAAGTCACGGAAATATAACATGATAAAAGACCAAAAAGAAGACCCGTGTCTGTCTCCACTTTTTTATGGGCCCCCAAAGATTTGGGGCCCAGGTGTTATTTTTTTGCAAAATATTGATAATTTTCTCTGCCTCATATCTTGCAAACCGATTGGAATTTTGATTTACTTTATGAGGCAAAGTTGTAGCTCTTGTCATATGGAACAAAACATATAAAATCAAAAAACTTCATCTTCAAGCTCAAAATCGCAAATGTCGTCGAACAAATCTTATAGGCTGTAGTGTGTGTAGGTAGCGTATACGTGCTGTTGACTAAGGATAATACAACTCATACGCACTGTAGTCGGATTGACCATTAACAGAAACAGTCCTGCAAGATATATTTTCCTACCTATACGGTCTTCAGAATCATTCCTAGGAAGTTTATATATTCTAGAAAGTTGTTTATTGAGATCTTAGGTACATTTTTGTCGTTGATTGTTTCCTTGAATTTTTAACAGTTTGCTACCTATGGACCTGAACAGCGGAAAAAGGTTAAAAATCAAATTGTGTTTTTAGTTTTTTTTTGACCAAGATTATAAATTCCACCGTTTGATTCAATTTTGCCAAATAGATTTTATAGACGACAAATAGAATATTTATCAGAAGTTTGACAATTTTCGTTTTCAGAACGAAATATGATGCCGAAATTTGGGTTTTCGTTTTATGGGCGAAGTGGACATGACAATAGTATTTTTGGGAGCTAGAAGGCTGAAAAATGGTACATATATATTATGGCAAAATGTTTTTTTATCTGGAAGGCTGATACTTGGAACATATACATTACTGACAACGAGAATGATAAATATGATGCCGAAATTTGGATTTTCGTTTCGTGGGCGTTGGGGACATGGCAAAAGTGTTTTTTAAGTCAGAAGGCTGAAAATTGGAGCGTATATATTACTGATCATGAGTAAGATAAATATGATGCCGGGGTGGCGGTTTTCAGTATGTATGTAAATATATTAACATTGCAAATTGTGGAATTTTTTATTTATTAGGAACTTATATTTCCACAATGAATGCACAAATATCAAAGGTAACTTTGATGAAAATTCGAATTTTAGTACAAACAAATTAAAAAAAACCCTTTGTTTGTTTTATGTGTTGAATGCACACAAAAAATAATTTTTTTAGGTCTCGGACACACAAATTCTATTTTTTTGTTAAAATTGTTCGCTGGATAAGCACATTCCTTTATATGTTTTTATGTATTTACATTATATATCTACATATATACTTACATTCATTTATTTGTATATGAATGAAAATCTGTCTGGCTGGCTGTGTGTTTGTCAAGCTTACTCATGCAAACACAACAGCACATATCTACACACAACAGAGTGAGCAGAAGAGAGATAAAGAAGGATTTTTCGGTTATAATAAACTTAAATCCTTCTGTAGGATTGCCAACCAAAGTGTGTATGTGTCTGCGTTTGTGTTTTTATTTAGCCGGATTTATTTATGTTGTTCCTTTTTCGTCGTTACTCGTATTCGTATTATTGCCGTTGATGTCCTTTGCTGTTGCTGCTCCTTCCTCTGTGGGGTAAATTGCCACAAGCCTTCTGCAAAGTGTCTCTTTGTTTGCCATGTTAAACCAACCGAAGTAAAGTTTTTAAAAGCATTTTTCAAACCTCAGAATATTTTTGCAGTTTTAACCTGCTTGTCGTCTGAATGTTTGCATGCAATGCATACCAAATAATTTCATCAAATATTTATTTTTAAATCAAATATAAAACAACAACAACAGCAGTAAGAGACAGCCTTGAGTAATTTTCAAATAAATCTGAATTATTTGCAAGAGGATGTGTAATAATTTGTCAGATATTATATGGGATAGAGATTGTTATAATAGGGAGTACTGGATTTTTAAATTTCTATTGTTGATTTTAAATTTTGAATTTGTCCGCACTCCTGTCCATCATCTGTCTGCCATCAGTCTTTATTTGTCGATGTGATTAAAAGCAAAAAGTTTTATGTTTAGTCAATTTGGAAAACCCTTTGGGCTATTTTTCGCTGTGGAAACACAAAACCTTTCATCGTTTTTTTGTTTCAACAAAACTTCTAAACTGTTTGTTGAACACAAATTGCTGGCAAATCATGCGTTAGAAATGAAATATTTTTTGATGTTATTATTGCTGACCGGATTGTTCCAATGGTGGCCTTTTGGGAGCAATTTAACCAAAACGAAATGCCAACACAAATATCCTCACCTCCACATCAATAACAAAAAATATATGATTCATATTCATATGGATGCACACAGTGGAGTGGGCTGATCGAAAAGTTCTCGGCCTAATACAGAAATAGTGAATAGCTTTCAAACATTATGAGAAGAGCGGCGTAAAATTTTTGTGACTTATTTGAAATTTGTTTTTATTAAAATTGCAAATTTCATCGATGGTACTTTCAATACCTATGTATATTATAATTTAATAACACTCGTCAAAAATTGACAAAAAATAATTAAAAACTTATAATTCTTTGTCAATTTTTACCTCCAAAATTAAATCCATTTTTTTTCAAATTCTTCATACATTCTTCTAGCTTTCAATAGAAACACTCACCAAAAATTGTCAAAAAAATAATTAAAAACTAATAATAATTATGTCCCAAATGTTTACCTTTAAAATTAAATTAATATTCTGTTTCAAATTCTTCATTCATTATTCTGCCTTGCCGTTCAATAATATCTTTCCACCCCACCCTCGTTAATATTTTCCTCGCCACCACATACTCACCACACACGCACACTACTCTCTATATATTTTGTTGAACAACATTCACGGTTGCCATAGATTGTTATACAATAAAAATTTCAACCACAAATACATCCGGTTGTGCTATTACCGCAGGACAAGCAAACCAAACAGAGCAAAAAAAAACAACGCCATTTGTAGAAAACATTTTTAGGAAAGGACCAAATAACCAACAAAAACAACGGAAATATTCCAACTATTTTTATTGTTGGCCGTAACACCGACAAACGAAGTTAACTGTATGACCATATGGTCGGGATAGAAGACCATTAGGGCAAGAGTGGCCAAGATCAGGAAGGCTTTTCATTCGCTATATATTGAAGGATTCGCTATATATTGAAGGGCGACTCAATGTTGAAATGGAATAAAATAAGCTGTGTGTGGGCGATTTTGCAAACAAATTTCATAAATTCAAATATTTATCTATATATTTCGTAAAAATACACAATCGAATATGATTACATATATACAAAATTTAAAGCTGTATGTATAAATTTATTTACTCTTTACTTTTATAGATTATTGTTTTCTACCGATATTTGCAATTGTAAAAAATATAGAATATTTTTCCTTGAAGAATTCATAGGATCTCATTGGCTGTAATATATCGAATAATATCAAACAATATAAATATATATGTAAATTGAAATATGCTATAAATTGAAAAAATATATTTGTTACAAGTAATACAGTGCGAACTCGCTAATCCGAAGCTCGATAATCCGAAATATCTAGTAATGCAAAATCCGTCTCTATTCAATGCATTACATATTCTATAATCCGAATTGATTGTGGCTCTATAACCCCAATTGTATTCTACAGGAAAATATGCTATATTTTTATACCCTACACCACTTCGTGGTCTAGGGTATTATAAGTTAGTTTCGCGCCAAATGTTTGTAACACCAAGAAATAATTGAGCTAGACCCACCTTTAAGTATACGGATCGGCTTAGAATCACCAGCTGATTCGATTTAACGATGTCTGTCTGTCTGTCCGTCCGTCCGTCCGTCTGCTGTCCATCTAAGCTTGTTCGCACTCTACAGGTCGCAGTTGTTGTCCGATTGTCATCAAACTTGGCAGAAGTTATTTTTTCTGGCCAAGGACCATCGGTATTGAATTTGGAGGAAATCGGTTCAGATTTAGATATAGCCCCCATACAAATGTCGCTCCAGATTTGACATTTGCCGCTCTAGAAACGACATATTATACCCGATTTTCTTTAAATTTGGCAGAACATCTTATAATCCAACTAGAAACACGTATGCAAAAATTGGGTAAGATCGGTTCAGATTTAGATATAGCCCCCATACAAATGTCGCTCCCGATTTGACATTTTCCGCTCTAGAAACGACATATTATACCCGATTTTCTTTAAATTTGGCCGAACATCTTATAATCCAACTAGAAACACGTATGCAAAAATTGGGTAAGATCGGTTCAGATTTAGATATAGCCCCCATACAAATGTCGCTCCCTATTTCACTTTTTCCGCTTTAGAAACCACATATTGTACCCGTTTTTCTTTAAAATTGGCACATCATCTTTTTATCCAACTAGAAACACCTATGCAAAAATTGGGTAAGATCGGTTCAGATTTAGATATAGCCCCCATACAAATGTATGACATTTTTGACATTTTCCGCTCTAGAAACGACATATGGTACCCGATTTTCTTTAAATTTGGCAGAACATCTTATAGTCTAACTAGAAACACATATGCAAAAATTGGGTAAGATCGGTTCAGATTTAGATATAGCCTCCATACAAATGTCGCTCCCTATTTCACTTTTTCCGCTTTAGAAACCACATATTGTACCCGATTTTCTTTAAAATTGGCACATCATATTATAATCCAACTAGAAACACCTATGCAAAAATTGGGTAAGATCGGTTCAGATTTAGATATAGCCCCCATACAAATGTATGACATTTTTGACATTTTCCGCTCTAGAAACGACATATGGTACCCGATTTTCTTTAAATTTGGCAGAACATCTTATAGTCTAACTAGAAACACATATGCAAAAATTGGGTAAGATCGGTTCAGATTTAGATATAGCCCCCATACAAATGTCGCTCCCTATTTCACTTTTTCCGCTTTAGAAACCACATATTGTACCCGATTTTCTTTAAAATTGGCACATCATCTTATAATCCAACTAGAAACACCTATGCAAAAATTGGGTAAGATCGGTTCAGATTTAGATATAGCCCCCATACAAATGTCGTTCCCGATTTGACATTTTCCGCTCTAGAAACGTCAAATTGTACCCGATTTTCTTTAAATTTTGCAGAACATCTTATAATCCAACTAGAAACACCTATGCAAAAATTGGGTAAGATCGGTTCAGATTTAGATATAGCCCCCATACAAATGTCGCTCCCGATTTGACTTTTTCCGCTCTAAAATCCACATAGTGTACCCGTTTTTCTTTAAAATTGGTGCAACATCTTAGAATCCAACTAAAAAAACCTATGGTGAAAGTGAGTAAGATCGGTTCAGATTTAGATATAGGCCTCATACAAATGTTGCTCCCGAATGTTTAACCGATTTTGGCCAAATTTTACATATTATATTTCACCAACAAACAGACATGGTGAAAGCGGGTCACATCGTTCCAGGTTTCAATATACCCCCATACAAATGTCCTTTCCGATTTAACATTTTTTGTCAAACACATACATTTACAGGATGCAAAAATTCTTCCCGATTTCACTTTTTTACCGAATTGAATTGCAATGAGAATTGTTTGGGTGATGTCCATATGTCCATACTTTGAAATGACTTTGGTATACTACTGTATAATTTGTATTTGTCTGTCGGACAATTAGATCAATTACCATATTATTTACCATACTCGTTAAATTTGACTGAAGATGAATTTATAGCATATAAATTATATGAATATTTGTATGAAATACATAAAATTACTCCCATGAAATACCTGGGTTTAGTAATCAATGCGAGGTACATACGCAGGGAGTGGTGTAGGGTATTATATAGTCGGCGCAGCCCGACTTTAGCCTTTCCTTACTTGTTTTAAAATGCATAGCAATGATGATTGATATTTTGACCCTAAGTAAAAATAAACAAGTAAAAATGCGTTAAGTCCGACTTTACATGTGGAACCATATTAGGAAAATTGTGATATCTTTTACGATATTTGTTTACTATTTCAATCTATAAGGCATACTTATGCGCTCTGTTTCAAACAAATTGCATTGATTCATTCTTACAATAATATTTCATTGCTATATATAAATAATGTACTGCAGTTGTAATCAAAAAGTGAACATGATGCAGCATTCCTAAATATTAGGGCGTCATTAAGGAGAAACATTTTTCTCCGTTTCCAATTTCAGGCAAAGACATAGTGACACATTGGGTCCACATCTAATTTCATAATTCTAGGTACATCCGCTTGCTTAGTACCAGTTTTATTCTTTTTTCATTTTGACCCTAAAAGTATGAATTTGGAGAAATACTCATATTTTGCGTGTCTACGAAGACAGACGAGTGTAATCACTGAATTTCATGATTCTAGCTACAGCAGTTTGCTTGGTACAAATTTTATCACGTTTTGATCGTAAAGGTGCCAATATCGAAATATATCTTTATTTTACGCATTTACACAGTCAGAGCAATGTACACACCGAATTTTACTATTCTGACTGCAGCCGTTTGGTTGGTACATTTTTATACCCTTTTGCCCCATTTTCTGCCTAAAAGTACAAATTTTCAAAAATTCTTTTACTTTTCGTGTCTACATAGTCAGATGAATGCATACACCGAATTTCATGATTTCAACTTCAGCGGTTTGGTTGGTACCATTTTTATCCCTCTTTTCCGATTGTATCCCTTAAAAGTACGAATTTTGAAATGTCCCTCTATTTTACGTAACTACGGAATTAGAGGGATGTATATTCCATATTTCATGTCTCTAGCTATTGTCATATCATTGGTACCATTTTAATCCCATTTCATCCGTGTTGAAAGCACGATGAAATGGCATGTGTTGAAAGCACGATAGCGGCCGAACGAAATGAGCTAGGAGGTTAAAATTTTTCCTAAATGTGTCTTATGGTTGTAGATCGGTTGGGATTGAAAGTGGGCGAAATCGGCACAGGGGAAAAATTTTTCCCTTACAAGGACTGAAAATACCCCTAATATTTAGAGTATTTCAGCATGTTTTTTGAACATATTAGCTTGTATTTAGTTGATATTTGCAATGCGCATTCCCTCTATAGCATAAAAGGGCACCATAGAGTGATTGTTATTTGTAGGGGGCGAAATGGGACAAAAAGGGATAAAAATGGTACCTATCAAACGACAACAGATAGAAACACGAAATTTGGTGTGTACATTCCTCTAATAGAGTAGATACATAATATAAAAGTATTTTTTCTAAATTCGTACTTTTAAGGGGTTAAATGGGGATAGAGGGATAAAAATAGTACCAACTTAACGGCTGCACCTAGAATAATGAAATTCGATATATAGATTCCTGTGATTGCGTAGACACGTAAAATAAAAGATCTTTCCAAAATTCGTACTTTTTGGGGTTCAAATGGAAAAAGGTGATAAAAATAGTACCTACCAAATGACAGCAGCTAGAATCATGAAATTCGGAGTATACATTCCTCTGACTGCGTAGACACGAAAAATAAAACGTTTTTCCAAATTCGTACTTTCAAGGGATACAATGGCTTTAGGGGATAAAAATAGTACCAACTAAACGAATACAGCTACAACGATAAAATTCAGTGTAGATACGTCAAATAAAGAGATTTTAGATAGGCGTACTCTTGAGGGGGCAAAATTGGAAAAAGGGGATAAAAATGGTACCAACAAAATGGCCGCTGATAGAATCATGGAATTCGGTGTATACATTCCTCTGACTGTGTAGCCACGTAATATATTTTTTTTCAAATTCGTACTTTTTTATACTTTTGAAATTAAAATAGGATGGAAATACAACCAACCAAATATTTAGGGTATTTATGATTGTTCCCTTATATTTACTTTATGAATTGAAGTGTTATATCCATTATATATATAGTATACAAATATTGGTAGCCTTGGATTATTAATTAAATTTCTTTTTTTTTGATACAGTTACAACTTGTTGCGGACATTCCTCTTGTAGCTTGGAAGCACCACAAAAAAAAATAAAAGTTTTAGCGGGCGAAATGGGACAAAAAGGGATAAATATGGTACCAATGATACGACAACAGGACACGTAAAATAGAGGAATTTTTCGAAATTCGTACTTTTAAGGGATATAATTAAAAAGAGGGATAAAAATGGGACCTACCAAATACATTCTGACTATGAAGACTCGAAAAAGTTTTTCTTCGAAATTTGTACATTTGGGCGGAGAATGGGGATATCTTTAAAATTTATACTTTTCTTATCACTTTGTCTGTATCTGTGCTTCTATGTAAAGTCGACATCCTTTAATCTGCTGGTAGTACTGTGGAATGCACTCCGAGGTGGAGGGTATATAAGATTCGGCCCGGCCGAACTCAACGCCTTCTCACTTGGTTTGATATGTAAACGTATAGGTAACCTTATAATCGTGGTTTGAAATAATAAAAATATTATATTTATTTATAAAATTATTTTTTTAATATTTGTTTTGGTATGGCTATTTTCCTGTTATACTACTGCGCTTCTACGAATATCGACAGCCTCTGTGGAATGCAATCCATGGTTGAGGGTATATAAAGTTCGGCCCGGCCGAACTTAACGCCTTTTTTACTTGTTTTTAAATAAATTTTGATTTCAAATGAAAGATAACTATTGAAATAACACCATTTCATGTTTTAAATAAATATATTTTCTAATATTGGTTTTACGGTGGTTCCAACTTCAAAATTCTAGTTTACATATATTCTAACAAAGTTAAGTTGCAGTTTTTTTGCAATATTTTCATTAGAGCCATTTTAAGTGACCCAAACGGAATAATACTCTCGTGGAGTGTATAAAAAGTGGGCGTAGCCCAATTGCAGATTTTTATGATGAAAAATAAAAAAGTATTGGGTTTTGGCCGTAAGTTACCACTGTGCACTGGAGCAAAGAGTTTTTATTTTTTTCATTTTAATGGGATAAATATTTTAACAACCAAAGCTTGCAGCTGGAATCGTGAAAACCGGCTTATAATTCAAATAGTACCAACCAAAGCAGATACAGCTGAAATCGAGAATATTTTAGTGTATATTCATAAGGAAATTTTGAAAATTTGTATTTTTCGGGGGAATGGTTAGATTTCACGTTGTTTCTAGCCATTTTTCATAGACCGATTTTACATAGCCCCAGCCAGGTCTAGTAGTATGGCCAAAACGTTATGTTACAACATGAATACGGCCGTTCTTGCTGTGATGTTCTCATACACTTTCATACATATGTGTATGCGTGGACTAACATATACACCTACAGCATAGAAGCATAAATAGCCGAGTGAATAAATGGTTGATTGAATGGCGGAGGTGTGTGTGTGTGAGTGTGTTCGGCTGTGTTACATCAGCACCACAGGAACTGCTGTTAATTTATATATGCGGGTGGAGCTACACCACTGTACATTCTGTTGTAATCTACTGCCACAGTGCATGAGAGTGTGTGTGTTGGTTACAGGTGTATGAGTGTGTGTGTGTGTGTGCGCTCTTTTTTTGTCAGCTTATTTCCATTGAATTGCATTCGATTGAATGGCGAAATGGCGAATACTTTTTGATTGTGAGTATATTGTTGTAATTGAATCACGTTTTGTATTAAATAAACTTTGCAAATTATCGCCCTGTACTATTCGTACTATTCACACCCGTGGCTAGAAATCGATTTCGATGATCGGTGGGGGTGGGGGATGGTGGTAGAAAAAATTAAATGTGTAACAAGTGTTTGTTGTTAACAGTGCTAATATTTATTTGAACAACAATGTCGTTAACTGAGGTTGTCCGCTTGTAATCGAACGAAAACAAAGCAAAGCGAATCGAAAAAACGACAACAATATTATTGGCCATAGCTTAAGGTCATTGTGGAAATAATGGCCGGGAATAAGCCAGCGCAACAGATATTTTTTAAATGGTGTAAACCGCAACAATTTCGCATCAAAGTAATTTGTAGTAAAATCAAAGTGGATTTTGATGCCAGCTGTGTGCGATTTTTTTAATCGAAGGTATGCGAATATGGTGAAATATGGGGTTTTTAAACGTATAAAAATTAAAAGGGAAATTGTTTTAATTTTGAGAATATATGAATAAGTGAAGTTGAAATGGAATATTTGAAGTCATTTAGAAAATTCATTTTTCGCCACAGATACGATTTTTTTATCAATTCAGAGGCGAGTCTGAAAATTTTCCCAAAAAGCTTAGCCAACATGCATAAAGCACCCTTTCACAGGCAGACATGTGAAAGGCTCGGACATCCTTTGCTGGTTTTTATTGTTTGAAAACATTTAAAAGTCATACAAATGAAATGCAAGAAATCCATAGAATTCGTTTACACTCTCCCCTCTGCGCTGGTTGACTTTTACTGTCTTTAATTGATTTAGCTTCTTAAAGTTTCCCCCTGTTTTCCCATTAAAACCATTATGACCACTTTCACACTTTTCCATAAAACTTCTCACTAGTCGTTTATTGTCGCTTTGCTTCATCTTCTTTGGTGCGTTTGTTTTTTCTTCTTTCGTTTTGGTTTCCAACATGAACTACTTGTTTTCGCAGTAACTATTAGACCCCCCCCCCCCCCCACCACCACACATCGTTCCTTGGAAAGCAGTAGCCGGTCACTCCAAAGGACAGAGAATGCACTTTACAATGTTAAAAGGAAACGGAAACAAAAAGACATTTGCATACTTTGTTCAGCTCTGTACAACTCTGTTTTTTGTTTCTTGTGTTTTTCTTCTTTTTTCTGTTCCTGTTCTGGTTTTTGGTGTTTTCAGTTTTCTTGCAAAGCCTTATGTTGCTTTCACAACATTCAGTATATTTTACGATTACTGCCATTGTTGTCGCACAGTTCTCCATTTTTTAGATCACCCATCTCTTAACGTTAGGTATATAAAGTTTATCGTTCCTTATGTCAGCGCATGAAAATTTAATCAATGATGATCAATGAGTGCACGAAATATAAAGATTCTGACGGAGTTCTAACAACCCACTTAAAATTACACTGTGTGTAATTTTTTTAAGTCATGGAATTATGTATATAAACGGTAGCGTAGGTAGCGTATACGTGCTGTTGATTAATAATAATATCACTCATACGCACTGTAGTCGGACTGACCATTAACAGAAACAGTCCTGCAAGCTATATTTTTCCTACCTATGAATCATTCCTAGGAAGTTCATATATTCTAGAAAGTTGTTTATTGAGATCTTAGGTACATTTTTGTAGTTGATTGTTCCCTTAAATTTTGAACGGTTTGGTACTTATGGACCTGAACAGGGGAATCGATTTTTTTACAGTTTTTTGCGATTTTCACATTGAAGAAAGTTTTTCTATTATATGTTCACAATTCTAATTTAAAGTTTCAAATGGGCCACCCTAAATTTAGAGCGGAATAATCATATAGTGCACGAAATACAAACATTTTTGACGACATGTTATGGAATATTATTACTTAGTCACGGCCTTATTCAATCGTAGATTTTCTTCAAAAATTAAGGAATAAATATTCTTCACTAAAGTGTATTTATGGCCCTAAATAAACAATGAAAAATATGACTATTCCTAGCGGTTACCCAATATATGATGCGAATTCACCAATCAGATATAATAAAAATCTCAACAATTCTAAATGATTCTACTACTCGAAGAAGGCGTGAATATAAATAAAAATATATATAAACAAGTATGGAAAGGCTAAAGTCGGGCGGGGCCGACTCTAAAATACACTCCACTTTCTATCCGAATACAATTCAATTCGGTTTTTTGTATCCTGTAAATGTATGTGTTTGACAAAAAATGTTAAATCGGAAAGGACATTTGTATGAGGATATATTGAAACCTGGAACGAAATAGGTGAAATATAAAATGAATAGTTTGGCCAAAATCAGTTAAACTTTTGGGAGCACCATTTGTATTTGGGCTATATTTATATCTGAACCGCTCTTACCCACTTTCACCATAGTTTTGTTTAGTTAGATAAGATATTGAGCCAATTTTAAAGAAAATCGGCTACAATATGTGGGTTCTAGAGCGGAAAAAGTCAAATCGGGACGACATTTGTGTGGGGGCTATATCTAAAACTGAACCGATCTTACCCAATATCTGCATAGGTGTTTCTAGTTGGATTATAAGATGTTGTGCCAAATTTAAAGAAAATCGGGTACAATATGTGGGTTCTAGAGCGGAAAATATCAAATCGGGGGCGTCGTTTGTTTGGGGGCTATATCTAAATCTGAACCGATCTTATCCAATTTCAGCATAGTTGTTTCTAGTTGGATTATAAGATGTTGTCTTAAAGAAAATCTGGTACAATATATGGTTTCTGGAGCGGAAAATGTCAAATCGGGAGCGACATTTGTATGGGTGCTATATCTAAATCTGTCCGAACTTTCCCAATTTCTGCATAGGGGTTTCTAGTTAGAGTATAAGATGTTGTGCCAACTTTAAAGAAAATCGAGTACAATATGTGGTTTCTAGAGCGGAAAAGGTCAAATCGAGAGCGACATTTGTATGGTGGCTATATCTAAATCTGAACCGATCTTACCCACTTTCACCATAGGTGTTTTTAGTTGGATTATAAGATGTTGTGCAATATTTGAAGAAAATCGGGTACTATATGTGCTTTATAGGACGGAAAAAGTCAAATCGGGAGCGACATTTGTATGGGGGCTATATCTAAATCTGAACCGATTTCCTCCAAATTCAATACCGGCCCTTGGCCCAAAAAAGTAACTTCTGCCAAATTTCATGATAATCGGAAAGCAAATGCGACCTGTAGCGTGTGAACAAATTTAGATGGACTGCAGACGGACGGACAGACAGGCATCGATAAACCAATTCAGCTGGTGAATCTAAGCCGATCCGTATACTTAAAGGTGGGTCTAGCTCAATTATTTCTTATAATCAAACTTACACTGTGCAACATTTTTGAAGTCATTTCAAAATAACCATATACGGACACCGCTACATGATAAAAGACCAAAAAAAAAAGACCCGTGTTTTTTTTCCCCAAAGTCATGCACTTTTTTTTTATGGGCCCCCAGAGATTTGAGGCCTCGGTGTAATTTTTGGAAAAAAGTGATCATATTCTCAGGCTCATATCTTGCAAACCGTTCGGAATTTTGATTTACTCTCTGAGGCAAAGTTCTAGCTCTTGTCATAAAGAACAAAAATTGTGAACATATAAAATCAAAAAAACTTCATCTTCAAAAAACTTAAAAAAATTCGATTTTTTTTAACCTTTTTTCCCCTGTTCAGGTCCATAGGTAGCAAACCGCTGAAAATTCAGGGAAACAATCAACTACAAAAATGTACCTAAGATCTCAATAAACAACTTTCTAGAACATATGAACTTCCTAGGAATGATTTTTAACACAGTTTAGGTAGCGAAAATATATCTTGCAGGACTGTTTCTGTTAATGGTTAGCCCGACTACAGTGCGTATGAGTGATATTGTCCTTAATCAACAGCACGTATACGCTACCTACACACACGACAGCCAATAAGATTTGTTCGACGATATTTGCGATTTTGACCTTGAAGATGAAGTTTTTTTGATTTTATATGTTCACAATTTTTGTTCTTTATGACAAGAGCTAGAACTTTGCCTCAGAGAGTAAATCAAAATTCCGAACGGTTTGCAAGATATGAGCCTGAGAATATGATCACTTTTTTCCAAAAATTACACCGAGGCCTCAAATCTCTGGGGGCCCATAAAAAAAAAATTCATGACTTTGGGGGGAAAAAAAAACACGGGTCTTTTTTTTTTGGTCTTTTATCATGTAGCGGTGTCCGTATATGGTTATTTTTTTTTCGTGTTGCACTGTGTTATAATACCCTAGTCCACGAAGTGGTGTAGGGTATAACAAATTTGGGCTTCACCCAAATTTTCACGATATACGGTTAACCTAAAGCTAGAGCAGAACAAGTAAGAAAACGTCATTCGGCTAAGCCGACTCATATATAAGGAAGTTAAGTCAGATCAAATATCAAGTCAAAGTGGATTACAAGTACTATGTAGTATAGGAGTTAAAAAGGATTTAATTTTATCTAGGACAATTGTGTGGTAGGTACTAGAAGGGGCGTGGCAAAAACCAATATTTTACAGATTTAAAGCGATTATAAAACATATTCAAATATAAAATTGCATCTGATTTCGACTATGCTTATGTAAGTTATATTGCCGAATATTAAATTTCAGAGTATTCCGATCATCCGTATATATGGTGTAGCAGCTTTAATTTTGCGTATATTAGGGTGATTCGTGTGGGAGGTACTAAAAGGGGCCTATCAAAACACGCCACAGCGGATTCCGAATATCCGTGTGGAAGCTACATTGGTTTTAATTTAACATAGGAATGTGGGCCATTTGTGTGGGAGGTACCAGAAGGGGTGTGGCAATTTCGGCCATATTCGAACTTAAACTAAGTTTGGGAAAAATATTACAATGTGAAAAGTTTGAATTGATTCCTAAACTCCTTTCGAAAGTTATCGTGCACACCAACCCGCATGAAACTGATTCGGTACATACATAGGGCTTTTTGTCACTCGTTTAATGCGTTATACTACCCTGTAGAGTGAGGGTATAAAAAGCCTTTTGACAAAAAAATGGGTGTAAATCAATGAAATAGAATTTAATTAATTAATTAAAATATTAATTAACCATATTTATAGGCATAACATCATGAAACAGTCAATTAAAAATTAAATTTTAATTTATACTAAATTCGCTTTCTAAATACTCCTTGCTGAAGTGACTACAATATTCATCACGGCCGAATTTAACACCATTTCTATTATTTTTTTATGTTATGGCCATGTTGTTGTTTTCCCTCTAAAAAGAAACGAACATTAAGTGGACACTCTCAAAAAAGTCAAGCTGTATGCACACATACCAAAAAGAAAAGAAAGCGAAAAAAAAACAAGAAAAAGATATACAGGAGATGTCATTAAAACAGGAACAGGAAAAATGGGGATATGTATGCTAAACAAGCAAAAATAATAGAAGGACTAGACACAATAGAGAAAAATAACGCACACACACACACCGAAAGGGACAAGGCAAATGAATGTTGCACAAGTGTGCAAAATAATTACTTTTGCAACTTTTTTTTTGCTGCAACTTTAAAAAATTTATTTCAAAAACGTCATGATTTCGCGCTGTTTTTTCATACAAATTTTTTGTTCAAAGTATTTGCATTTCTAACAGTCGAAAAGTTTAGCTGTGAATGTTATAAACTAGTTGGAGAAACTATAACAGTTTTTTAATGTTGGCAAATAGTTTAAACAGGTGTTTCCGTTTGTCCGACTGCAGGGTACAAGGGGCGACAATGGGTTTCACCGTGTTAACGGATATTATTGCAAACACCACAAAAGCCATAATATTAATTTTGAATTTTTGCTGCGATGATGGAGAGTTATTGTGTACTACGAGAGTGTTATGAAAAGTCGGGTTAAAAGGTAATAAAGTACGGTTATAGTGGAGAGAATTTACTTAATGTTTCTTGGATGTATAATTACAAAAGTAATTTCTAATATTGTGATTAGGCTCTCAATGAAAAAAAATCTGTAACTTGTGTTTGAAACTGACTTTATTTCCTTTTCAAAATATAATCAAAATAATTTCTTTCTTCTTTCTTACTTAACTAATCGTAGGTATAGATTTATGATTAAGAGTATTTATATTGTGAGTCTAGTAATGAAAAACTCTAATTTGTAATTGAAAATAAGTGTATTTCCTTTTCAAAATATAATAAAAAACATTCAATATCCATCTTACTGACTTCCCTAGTACCGATGCTGCTCATACTTAATGTTTCTTGGATGTATAATTACAAAAGTAATTTCTAATATTGTGATTAGGCTCTCAATGAAAAAAAATCTGTAACTTGTGTTTGAAACTGATTTTATTTCCTTTTCAAAATATAATCAAAATAATTTCTTTCTTCTTTCTTACTTAACTAATCGTAGGTATAGATTTATGATTAAGAGTATTTATATTGTGAGCCTAGTAATGAAAAACTCTAATTTGTAATTGAAAATAAGTGTATTTCCTTTTCAAAATATAATAAAAAAAATTCAATATCCATCTTACTGACTTCTCTAGTACCGATGTTGCTCATGTTGTATCACCCGTTTCCATGCCATCGCATCCTTAAACTATTGTCGTGCCTCTCCATTTCACTGGATTGGTTGTCAATCCATAGCTCTTCAATTGTGTGTGCATGTGTGTGTGAAGAATATCTGTGCAATATCGATGAATTTCATTGGCATAATGGAAATATTACATAAAGCTTAACGTGGCTTTAAATGCGGACATCCTTGTTTGATTTCACCGCCACTCTGGCAACCAACAATATGTCGTTTTAATACCAGCCTCCGTATGGATGGAGTGGGTGTATTAGACTGTAGCGATTACTTTACTAGCATGTTTTATTCTCTGTTTATTTTTGAATATAACAAAAGCGCTGAATATGACGGAAAGGCACAGAATAGTAATTTTTTGTTACTCATTTCACATAAAAAATAAAATATCTTAAAAAAAAATTCAAGAAAAAAATCTACAGGATTTGAGATATCATAACGAAATTTTAGAATTATATATAAAAAATACCCTCAAAATAATGACTAAAAAGTTTGTTGTATTTTTTTAACAAAATACCCAATTTCCCAAAGTAGGGAAATTTAGACATTTACCTCATGGATGTGGTAATACTTTCTGAATAAGAAGTAAACATATTGAGTTAAAAGGGTGATTTTTTAAAAGCTATAGGAAAGTTTTTCAAAAAAAAACACATAAAATTCAGAAAAATGCATGAAATCTTTATTTGAAATGTTTGAAGATTATTTCATGCAAATGTTGACCTTGACTGTACCTCGAATGGTCCATCCGCTTAGTCCAATTTTGGTATACTCTTTCCAACATTTCGGCCGGTATCTCACGAATAAATGCTTCAATGTTGTCTTCCAATGCGTCAATTGAAGCGGGCTTGTCTGTATAGACATGAGCTTTAACATAGTCCCACAAAGAATAGTCTAAAGGCGTTAAATCGCACGATCTAGGCGGCCAATTGACCGGTCCCGAACGTGAAATAAATTGTTCACCGAACTCGCCTCTCAATAAGTCCATTGTTGCGCGTGCTGTGTGGCATGAGGCACCGTCTAGTTGAAACCACATGTCATGCAAGTCAAGCTCTTGCATTTTGGGCAAAAAAAGTTGGATATCATCTCACGGTAGCGCACACCATTCACAGTTACGTTACGATTCGCATCATCTTTGAAGAATTACGGTCCAATGATGGCACCAGCCCATAAACCGCACCAAACTGTAACTTTTTCTGGATGCATTGGTAGCTCTTGCAATGCTTCTGGCTGATATTCACTCCAAAATCGACAATTCTGCCTATTTACGTACCCGTTGAGCCAAAAATTAGCTTCGTCGCTGAACACAATTTCTTTCTTTCTGAACTTTCTTAACAGAGCACGCATTTTGTTATTCGTTTGTAAGACGATTCATGGTTAAATTATAGACCAAACTGAAGATGTTTGACAGTAAAACAAAACACGAAACGTGCGTCAGCTGTTTAAACAAGTTTTGCCAAAAAGATAATAGCTAAAAAATCACCCTTTATAATAAACATTTTCTAATCGGTGCTTTGCCATTTGAGAACTTTTGCAAATGAATTTTTTATACTGAAAAATTCTCAATTTTGGAATGGACCCACCGGGGTGATCCGTTGACCAAAGTAAAGGGTGATTTTTTAAGAGCTTGATAACTTTTTTTTTTTAAAAAACGCATAAAATTTGCAAAATCTCATCGGTTCTTTATTTGAAACGTTAGATTGGTCCATGACATTTACTTTTTGAAGATAATTTCATTTAAATGTTGACCGCGGCTGCGTCTTAGGTGGTCCATTCGGAAAGTCCAATTTTGGGCAACTTTTTCGAGCATTTCGGCCGGAATAGACCGAATTTCTTCGGAAATGTTGTCTTCCAAAGCTGGAATAGTTGCTGGCTTATTTCTGTAGACTTTAGACTTGACGTAGCCCCACAAAAAATAGTCTAAAGGCGTCAAATCGCATGATCTTGGTGGCCAACTTACCGGTCCATTTCTTGAGATGAATTGTTCTCCGAAGTTTTCCCTCAAAATGGCCATAGAATCGCGAGCTGTGTGGCATGTAGCGCCATCTTGTTGAAACCACATGTCAACCAAGTTCAGTTCTTCCATTTTGGGCAAAAAAAAGTTGGATATCATCTCACGGTAGCGCTCACCATTCACAGTTACGTTACGATTCGCATCATCTTTGAAGAAGTACGGTCCAATGATGCCACCAGCCCATAAACCGCACCAAACTGTGACTTTTCCTGGATGCATTGGTAGCTCTTGCAATGCTTCTGGCTGATATTCACTCCAAAATCGACAATTCTGCCTATTTACGTACCCATTGAGCCAAAAATGAGCTTCGTCGCTGAACACAATTTCTTTCTTTCTGAACTTTCTTAACAGAGCACGCATTTTGATAATAAAATTCAATGATTTGCAAGCGTTGCTCGTTAGTAAGTCTATTCATGATGAAATGTCAAAGCATACTGAGCATCTTTCTCTTTGACACCATGTCTGAAATCCCACGTGATCTGTCAAATACTAACGCATGAAAATCCTAACCTCAAAAAAATCACTCTTTATTACATACACATATTATTTTCTTTAATGTGGCATACCGGTAGCATAGGGTGAGAATAAGTATCTAAAATAATTTTTGAAAAATCGTGATACTTTGTAATCCCTTTAAGGGGCAACATGGAGAACCAAAAACGCCAATTAACTCCATTTAATCTATAGTTTCGGAAGAATATCATCATCATTAAAGATTAATATGTACTATCGGACAGAGTTATAAAATGGAATAAAATACTCTATTTTTTAATTTTTAGATTTTTTCGTGCCAACAAAAGTTTTTTCTCGCTACTTCTACGTGAAGGGAAACTGGACATGATCCGACAGTTATTTCGATCAATTTGGTAATTGAAAGAAAGAGAACCACACACAATGGCCATGTATGTAGTCATCATCCTCTTGGGGGACGAATCATCAGTGGCGCTTCTGTATGGAGTGCTTAGAGAGTGAATTTTATTTTGGGAATTCAAGAGAACTATTATTATGCAAAATATCTTTGCAATTGACGGATAATTGTACTTTTGACAAAAATTTTAAAATTTGTCATGAGCGAGGTCAACAGCTTCGGTGGGGCAGCACACAGCGCCCCATCATTCTTAATGATATGTTTTTCAATAGTTTTAGAATTATTTCCAAAAAATGAATTTGAAACCTCTTTGGAACGAACAGTTGGATATTCGAAGAAACTGACGAACAGGTGGACATACAGATGTGCGGGCATACAGTCGACCCAAACATACTTAGGGTCTTAAGTCACTCCTTCGATACGTTACACGTCTTTCTGTACCAAATGATGTATACCCTCCTACTCTGTACACTGAGGGTATAAAAGTCGGAGAAGATTTTTCTAATAGAATAGAACTAAATTATTATGACAAAATTACCGAATTTATATAAGCCTATTCATTTCTATACACTGAGATATGTGCACAAATTTCAAAATACTCATGTCTATTTATTCGTTTTATTATTTTCTTTCCATGCTGAAATATATTGAAATTTATTATTAAAAATATAATGGTTTAATTTGTTATTTTTTTCTGTTCATATAACTACATGCATGACACACACATTGTAAATTTCAAAGTGTAGTTTCTATGATCACTGGATGATTTCTTTACAATTGAGTGCACAATAGATTCGGCCCGGTCGAATTTAACGCATTTCTCACTTGTTAATATTAAATTAGTTTTCCATTCTCCATTTGCATTTTACGAAAAATTACTTTTTGTGCGAGGGAATTCGAGGTGTGTGTCAGTTTTTTTGTTTCATTTGGATCTTCAATAACACGATTTTTTCATGGGGATGGAAAACAACTCTTCAGATTTCGCTTAAAAGGATTGCATGTGAATGGGCGAGGGAACCAACAAATTCTTAGCACGTTTGTGCAATTTTCTCGCCACATTAACTGCAAGTAGCACGTTGGAGTTGGCACAATGGGGTATTCGGAATTTCTGAAATCATGAAATTCGATTCCTCTGACTACGTAGACACGTAACATAAATAGTTTTTTTTTGAAAATTTTACTTTTAAATGGAGTGGGGACAAAAAGGCCCAAAAATGGTACCAACCAAAATGTTGCATCAGATATCGTGAACAGCTAGAAGCATACAATTCTGTTTGGGATAGGGCAGACTCTTAAAATAATGTTGTTTTCTAAGGAAAAATAAAGGGATGGGGGAAATAGGATAATAATGTTACCATAAAAACGGCTGATGCCGGAATCATCAAACTCGATGATTACATTCCACAGACATAAAGTGATTTTTTGATGATTGGTCTTGTGCCAACCAAATCTTTGCATCTTTGTTGTATCAATTCAATTCACTTTTTTTGAAACAAATTTCAAAATCCCCACTGTGTCCATGTTGCGTTGAATATGCAACAAAAGCTCTTTTAATTGAACACTTTGTGCAATGGTTTTATTTGGCGCTTCTCTTTTTCGCCTTGACAGGGGTTTTTCTCTCTCGCTCTGGTTTTGCACATTCATTGTGCAAAAGTTTGTTTTAAAATAAATTCACGGAGGGGGTGTAGACCGTGTGTGCGTGCGTACAGGCGGGCGGGTGCTGTTCACACTATACGAGTGGCAAAGTATGTGCGTGTGTGTGCGAATTCATGTTCGAATGTGTTCTCGCATTGTTGCTGGATGTGATTTTAACATTATGGCTGATTGGAGTTCCGTTTCCGTTTGTTCGATTCGCATACAAAAGGCATTTGTTTCATTTGTTAAAAACGTTGTTGTGCTTTCCTTTATTGACTCTGTTAGAGCAGATTTAACAGCGCGCCATTGATGTCCAACTGATGGGCGGTCTTGTAGCAAGTAATTACAATTCTTAATGAGTGCATATTCAAAATATTCAAAAAAAATATTAATGAAATTTGATTGATTGATTGATTCCTCATGTTGGTGCTTATGAGTCACAAAAGGGTAACAACTCAAAATCTAAAAATTAAATTAAGCAACTAAAAATGTTGCTTTATAGATGCGCCTAAGGAACATATTCTGAAAATACGGAGTTTTTACAAAGAAGGTGGCAAAAATGGTCGATTTTTACAAAAAGGAAGGATTTGTTCTACGAATAGTAATAAAAAAACATTGAAATGACGCATATAACATAGAAATTTATAAGTTCAAGTAAACGAGGCCAGACAAAAGCCTGTAAATAAAAATCTATTAATTTTGAATCCATTAAAATAATTATAATTACACTATGCAACAAAATAAAAATCAACACACAAATTATAGATAACTAGCTTAACCCCCGCCAGCTTCGCCAGGCAGAAAAACAAACGGAAATAAAAATCATATTGTTTTTTCTTGTGATCGGTATTATATGTACCACTTATAATCAAGGTATTTGCCTGAGATACAAAAGAAATGGATAGGTTCCATGGAACATATTGAAGTACGGCGAATAAAGGAAGAAATGTCAAAAATCAAATTGATTTTAGGTTGAGTGTGATTCTCCTCCTTTCCATTAACAAAACAAAAAACTTCCTACGTAAGAAGAACTTACTTAATCGAATAGCTGGAATTCGAATGTACTACATTCAAAACTCATAGAAAGTCAATCAAATTGTTCACTAATCAAACAATACAAAAACTAAAAAATTAATATAATTTCTTTCTTTTTTGTAATCTTTCTTGCTATTATGCTAAGAAAATGAGTAATTTTACAAAATTCAAATCAAAAATTCCAAATCTTTCAAATTTGTATAACAATATATGAATCTCGGTGTCGAATATACTCTAGAACAGGTTTTAATTTCGTATGGGAAGGGTCACGGATACTTCCCGCCCATCTCGGTGTCGAATGTACTCTAAAACCGGTTTTAATTTCATATGGGAAGGGCCACTCCCACTTTCCGCCCATATTTGCACAACTATTTACACTGGATCTATTCAGACAATTTTTCAGCACTCTAGGTTTTATAGAACTAATAATATTCAATAATAGGTTTTAACTTCGTATGTGAAGTACCACGCCCACTATCCCACTACCGCCCATTTTTGGTACAACTACGAAAGTTTATGCTAGATGCACTCACAAAAAATTCAGTATTGTAGCTGTTATAAAACTGAATATATTCTGTAATATGTTTTAAGTTTGTATGTGAGGTAGCACGCCTACTTTTCCAATACCGCAAATTTTTGACAAATTGATGCTAGATGTACACGTACAAATTTTCAGTACTGTATCTGTCATAGAACTGTATATATTCGAAAATGGGTTATAACTTTGTGTGAGAGGTACCACGCCCACTTTCCCAATACCGCTCATTTTTGCACAACTACACACATTGATGCTAGATGCACTTATACAAAATTACAGCACTATAACTGTCATAAATATAACTGACAATATTCAGTAATAGGTTTTAACTTCGTATGGGAGGTACCACGCCCACTTTTCCAATACCGCAAATTTTTGAAACAATTACCCTTATTGAAGCTAGACGCACTCACACAAAATTTCAGTATTGTATCTGTCATAGAACTGGATATATTGTGCCCATTTTGGCACAACTACGCACATTGATGCTAGATGCAATTACACAAAATTTCAGTATTGCTTTCTTCATTAAGATGCCAGCAATTATAAACACAATAAAATATTCTGTTATCTAATCTGTAAAGGGATTTTTCGCGCTAAATTTAAATTGATTTTGATTAAAAAATCGTTTGCATCTATATTTATCCATAAACTTTTTACATATTAAACATTTTTTTGCTTTAGAATGTTAGCTAAAACAAAATACTTTTTTCCGACGTTTTTTTTTTCTATTTTTATAATTTTTTCGTGTCAGCAAAATTAGATTAATTTTCCTCTCTAAAAATTTTTGAAGTCTGTTCCTACACACTTGTTTCTATTTGGAACTATAATTCGCAATATAACCGGGAAAACAAAAATACATCAGAAAATGTTATACATGACCGTTCGAAAAAAAATTTGTTCCATAGTGTTATTGAAGATATTGATTGAACATGTATGTATGTATGTATATAAAGGGTGTTTTTTTAAAAAGCTATAGGATAGTTCAAAAAAACACATAAAATTCAGAAAAATTAATGAAAACTTTATTTGAATCGATAGTACGGTCCATATAATTTAATGTTTGAAGATTACTTCATGCAAATGTTGACCTTGACTGCGCCTCAAATGGTCCATCCGCTTAGTCCAATTTTGGCATTTCCACGTTTTTGAGTAACAGAGGCCCAATTGCTGCGAACGGCGACGAATCGATAACACTACTCAACAAAATGAAAAAAATTTCATGTACTCCGGATGCGATAATTTTTTCTGTGTAGATAACCTTGACATGAGCTCGAAAAACGCAATAAATTTTTTTTTTCGTTTGGTTTTTTTTTTTATTTTTTTTTTTTAATTTTAAAATTTTTTTTTGGTTAATTTGTTTCGTCCGGCATAACTCGGGAACCACTAGCCCGATTTAATTGAATTAAATTTTAAAAAATTTAAAATTACAATTCCCTTAATCTGTTCATATATTGTTTTCCTATACAAGCAACAGTTTCCAAGTTAAAAATGAATATATAAAGGAAAAAACTTATTTTTTGCCTAAAGATTTAAATTTTTTTTTAAATCCATAAAAAATCCAAAATGAAAAAAAAATGTCAAATCTTATTACTTTTACGTAAAGTCACATAACCTATGAGCAAAATGAGACAAAGATCATGAAAATCGATGCACGCGTTTCGCTTTTATTCGCAATTGAGTAAAGGTATGAATTTCAAAAATTTGCTCGACATATGCACAACTTTGTCTATGGTAAGGTTTTTCTTTTTTTTTGATTCTCAGAATTAACAAAACGGAATAAACAAAGGGTTATTTAATTTTTATGATTGCGTAAGCAAAGTAATAAACGCTAATAAATGTGCGTGAACAATTAAAAGGAAAAAAGGAAAGGGGACTTTTTTAATTATTTGGGTTTTCCGTTGGCTACCTGTATGATTTTTTTACAGAAATGCAACCCACATTTAAGGGTGGTCATTATTCGGAAAATTTAAGACTCACACATGGTGAAACAGGTATGTAGCCACCGTAAAAAAATATACACCCATTTATAAGTACCTGTCAGTAAAATACTAAACAATACACAGTATAAATAGGTCTTCATTGATCGATTTTACTCACTCAACAAGTGTCGACGAACGCGATAGTTAAAATGAGCAAACGTTCGCGAGGATTTGAATGCAATACCAATCCAAGTA
This sequence comes from Polietes domitor, assembly GCA_947397865.1. Classification (NCBI taxonomy): domain Eukaryota; kingdom Metazoa; phylum Arthropoda; class Insecta; order Diptera; family Muscidae; genus Polietes; species Polietes domitor. Next base: position 121,204,367 of record OX377622.1, read on the forward strand.
ATTTTTGTTACATGTGCGCCATGCTCGTCACTCACATCGCCCAGGTTGTCCGGAAAGAAGTCCAAGTGCGAGTGTAGAAAATGTATCTTAAGCGACATATTTGCTCTAATTTTTTTATAATTTTGGAGTAGTTGTTCGACGATCTCTCTGTAATTTGAGCTTTTGTTGTTTCCAAGAAATCCGGAAACAATTTGCCGAAATGAGTTCCAAGCTGTAGCTTCATTTGGTGATAAAATGTGCTCAAACTGTTGGTCTTGCAACAACTTTTTAATTTGCGGACCGTCGAAAACGCCTTCCTTAATCTTTGTCGATGAAAGGTGAGGAAAAATGGTTTTTAAATAGGCGAACGCTTCGCCATCTTTGTTGATAGCTTTCACGAAGTTTTTTATGAGTCCGAGCTTTATGTGAAGAGGTGGGAGAAAAACATTTTCCTTTTTTATGAGTGGTGTATATTTCACGTTGTCGCTGCCGGGGATGAAGTTAACTCTTTCTGTCCAACTCCTCCTGGTGTAATGTTGTTGACGATCGCGGCTGTCCCAAATGCAGAGAAAACAACAGTACTTTGTGAATCCACCTTGTAATCCACAAAGGATACCGATAACCTTAAGGTCGGCACAAACTTTCCAATCGTGCCTCTCATAGTTAAGGCACTTTAGTAGATTGTCCATGACTTCGTATGTTTCCTTGGTGTCAACGGCATGAGCAATTGGAATCGAAGGTTTCTCGTTGCCGTTGTGCAGTAAAATTGCTTTAAGGCTCTGCTTGTTGCTGTCGATGAAAAGACGCCACTCTCCTGGATCGTAAGAGTACCCGAGTTCACCAAATAATCCGGGAATGTCCTTACAAAAACAGATGTTGTCTTTTTTTGTGTAGTACCTTGCGTATGGTTCATGACGCTTCCTGTAGATTATTGTCACCACACCAGGAGCCAAGAAACCGAACTGTTGCATGCGCGATGCATGCAACTCTGCATCTTCCTTGGAGAGTTTCAATTCTCTAACCCAATCGTTCAGTTCTGCTTGGGAACATAAGCGTTGACCTCCATGGAATGTATATGTTGACTCGCATTCTGATGTGGTTTCTACTGTCTCCGGATCTGATGTTGGATGTATCGCCTCATTATTAGATGCCCATCTTGAAACGGACGGTTGCGGGTCCACTGGTTCTTCGGAAAATGGCACTGGAAAATTCACTGTTGAAACAGCAGCGTAAGTCCATCGTATATTTTTTCCCACGCCTGTTTTTTTGCTAAGACAGAAGTAGCAATCTGTTACATGGCAAAGCGGAGCTCTCCAAAGCATTGGCATGATGATTCTCGGCTGTCGTCTGAAAGAATTTCAATAATAAGTTATATATGTTCTTGAATTTCGTAATCTACACTTACCTTGAGTCAGCTAGCTGTACGTAGCACCTTGGACATAGAGCACTTGGTGTCCACCGCTCATCTATGTTTGAGACCTTTAAATTGAAGCTCTCTTCAAATGAATCTCTCAATTTAGGTGAAAAACAACGCTTGTTTTTTTCAGAAACGTATTCTCCGCACATGTAACAAAAATTACTTGGATTGGTATTGCATTCAAATCCTCGCGAACGTTTGCTCATTTTAACTATCGCGTTCGTCGACACTTGTTGAATGAGTAAAATCGATCAATGAAGACCTATTTATACTGTGTATTGTTTAGTATTTTACTGACAGGTACTTATAAATGGGTGTATATTTTTTTACGGTGGCTACATACCTGTTTCACCATGTGTGAGTCTTAAATTTTCCGAATAATGACCACCCTTAAATGTGGGTTGCATTTCTGTAAAAAAATTATACAGGTAGCCAACGGAAAACCCAAATAATTAAAAAAGTCCCCTTTCCTTTTTTCCTTTTAATTGTTCACGCATATTTATTAGCGTTTATTACTTTGCTTACGCAATCATAAAAATTAAATAACCCTTTGTTTATTCCGTTTTGTTAATTCTGAGAATCAAAAAAAAAAAGAAAAAACCTTACCATAGACAAAGTTGTGCATATGTCGAGCAAATTTTTGAAATTCATACCTTTACTCAATTGCGAATAAAAGCGAAACGCGTGCATCGATTTTCATGATCTTTGTCTCATTTTGCTCATAGGTTATGTGACTTTACGTAAAAGTAATAAGATTTGACATTTTTTTTCATTTTGGATTTTTTATGGATTTTAAAAAAAAAAAAAATTAAATCTTTAGGCAAAAAATAAGTTGTTTCCTTTATATATTCATTTTTAACTTGGAAACTGTTGCTTGTATAGGAAAACAATATATGAACAGATTAAGGGAATTGTAATTTTTAATTTTTTATAAAATTTAATTCAATTAAATCGGGCTAGTGGTTCCCGAGTTATGCCGGACGAAACAAATTAACCAAAAAAAAATTTTTTAAATTTAAAAAAAAAATAAAAAAAACCAAACGAAAAAAAAAAATTCATTGCGTTTTTCGAGCTCATGTCAAGGTTATCTACACAGAAAAAATTATCGCATCCCGAGTACATTTTGACTGTTGACTAGTGTAATTGATGGGCATAATTAACACTGGCCGATACAGCTGCGATATTTTCTTCAGTTCGCACTCTACGTAAGCGTGTTGGTGGTTTAATGTCCAACAATGTAAATTTGGTGCGAAATTTAGTCACAATAGCCCGAATAGCCGCTTCAGTGGGTCGATTAAACTGACCATAAAATGGAAGCGCGCGATGAAATTTCTTAACAGAGCACGCATTTCAATAATTTGCAAGCGTTGTTCGTTTGTAAGACGATTCATGGTTAAATTATAGACCAAACTGAAGATGTTTGACAGTGAAACAAAACACGAAACGTGCGTCAGCTGTTTAAACCAGTAGCTAATAGTAGAGTAGATAATAGTTAAAAAATCACCTTTAATATAAATTTAATTTTTTCGTACTTCAAACCACGCAAGGTTACTACCAATACGTATATATAACGAAACAATACTTCAAGTCAGTTCAAAAAAATAAATATTCTTACATATATTTATATTTTCAAAAAAGCTTAAACACAAAAATTTGGTAGATAGTGGGTGCTACAGTTGGTTGTATTTCCATTCTATTTTAATTACAAAAGTTCAAATTTTGAAAGTCCATTATCTCACGTGCATAGTGCAAAAATAACCTAACTTCATGATTTAACCAATTTTGCCGTAAAAGTAAAAAGTACGAATTTGGAAAAGTATTTTTATATTGCGTATTTATTTTACATGTCTACGCAATCAGAGGAATGTATACACCGAATTTCATTAATCTAGATGCATCCGTTTGGTTTGTACCATTTGTATCCCTCTTTTCCCTTTTTACCCCTTAAAAGTACGAATTTGGAAAAAATACTTTTACATAATGCACCTACTCATCTACGTCTATAAGACACATTTATGGAAAATTTGGACGTCCTAGCTCCTTTCGTTTGGATGCTAGAGTGTTTTCAACAGACGGACGGACATGGATAGATCGTATTAGAATTTTATGACGATCAAGAATATATATACTTTATAGGGTCTCAGGTCGATATTTCAAGGTGTTACAAACGGAATGACAAAGTTAGTATATTCATTAGTATATCCTGGAGGTGGATGGTATAAAAATGATTGATATGAGAAATTATTCATTATTTTGATGTAGCCAAAATTTTGTAGTCAAATTTACTTCAATTTGATGGAAGATGGTATTCAATAAATTAATGGAATTATTACCAATCTATTTAATGAATATCAATTATACATTATTTCGATGTAGTTGTTTTCTTTCAGTGTATAGGAGCATATATACCGTATCTTATACTTTCAGATACTACCGATGTACTTATCATAAAAGTACTAATTTTTAAAATCCATTATCTTGTGCGTCCATATTTGGTATTGTTTTTATCCCTTTTTCATTTTTACTTTAAAGGTACGAGTTTTTGGAAATTCCTTAATTTTTTCCGTCTACACGCCGAATTTATGATTCTTACAAGTCGGTAGCAATTTTATCAATTTCCCCCATTTCTATCATAAAAGTACGAATTTCGAAAATCCATTATCTTGCCCGTCCATATTTGGAATTTCGTACCGTTTTTATCCCTTTTGACGAATTTAAAAAAACTCCTTAATTTTGTGCATCTACGCAGTCAGTATAAATTCCACTCCGAATTTTATGATACTAACTGAAGTCATTTGGTGGGCACCATTTTTATCCCCTTTTTCCCATTTGGTGTCTAATAGACGAATTTCGAAAGACCTTTATTTTGCACGTCTAAGCAGTCAGAGCGACGTCCACGTCAAATTTCAGTTTGCTATTTGCAGCTGTTTGGTTGATATATTTTTCCTTTGTCTCCCAATTTCCATCCTAAACGAAATAAAAATCCCTTTATCTTGCGCGCCTACATATTTTTTTCATTTTTATCTCGTTTTCCCCATTTTAAAATCTATGTTGAAATTTTTAAATATTCCCATCTCAACACATTTCTCCCGTTTTTTATAATCATCTAATTTTATTGCTACCAAAAAAAATACTTAAAACTAATTTTCGAATGAAATAATTTAAAAATACATTCTGTTTTGACTTTGAAATTCTTTTTACGCGCCCTTTCATTTACTTTTCATTTCATATTTATTAAATGATATTTCACATCTTCAATTACTTGACTAATTGTCCCTTTTCAATGAAATTCTCTGTCACATATAAATTAAGACCTCCTGTTCATTGCATTTCATTTCTTTGGCAAGTAGGTGCATCCCATGGCAGGAAAAAATGCAATGTCCTTTTTTCGTTTCTGCCTTCATCCGTATTTCAATGGAAATAGTATTTTAACGGATGTCTCTTTTTGGTAAAAGCAGGACTTGTGTTCATATATTAATTAAATTGCACGAGAACAAACAGTGGTTGATATTGAACATTCGCTGGGTGAATTACAAAAGGTCATAAATAATAAGAAACGAATGGAAAGGGCACTGATTCCACCATGAAGTGCAACACACATGTATTACAGGCACTCAACATTATATTAAAGTACTGCAATACATGAGTTAAATTTGCCATTCTGTTTGAAAAAAAGTACATATATATTTGATTATCTGACGACTAGCACGATCTAGTTCAAAGCACGATAGCATCTAAATGCAAGGAGTTAAGAGGTCGAAATTTCCAAAGTATAAGTCTAATAGTTACAAATCCGTTGGGATTAGAAAAACAAAAAAACATCCCCAAAACCCCTAATATTTGGAGTACATAATTAAGTACATTTTGGGAAGAAGATTTTTTAAAGAGTAAGTCACACTTTTAGACAATGAAATGGTCCAAAAAAAGGGATAAAAATTGTATCTATTAAATGGGCCCAAATTCGAAACGGTACCAACTTTGCGACTGAAGCTAAAATCATGTACTTTGGTGTATAAATTCATCTGACTACGTAGACTTGCAACATAGGAACATTTTTCGAAATTGATACTTTTTGGGGATAAAAATTGTACCAATAAAACGAAAAAAAAGCTAAACGCATGATATTCTTATAATTGTAATGTCACGTAAAATAAAAGATTTTTTAATTCGTACTTTCAAGGGTCTACATTTTTTAAAAAAAAAACGCATAAAATTTGCAAAATCTCATCGGTTCTTTATTCGAAACGTTAGATTGGTCCATGACATTTACTTTTTGAAGATAATTTCATTTAAATGTTGACCGCGGCTGCGTCTTAGGTGGTCCATTCGGAAAGTCCAATTTTGGGCAACTTTTTCGAGCATTTCGGCCGGAATAGCCCGAATTTCTTCGGAAATGTTGTCTTCCAAAGCTGGAATAGTTGCTGGCTTATTTCTGTAGACTTTAGACTTGACGTAGCCCCACAAAAAATAGTCTAAAGGCGTCAAATCGCATGATCTTGGTGGCCAACTTACCGGTCCATTTCTTGAGATGAATTGTTCTCCGAAGTTTTCCCTCAAAATGGCCATAGAATCGCGAGCTGTGTGGCATGTAGCGCCATCTTGTTGAAACCACATATCAACCAAGTTCAGTTCTTCCATTTTTGGCAACAAAAAGTTTGTTAGCATCGAACGATAGCGATCGCCATTCACCGTAACGTTGCGTCCAACAGCATCTTTGAAAAAATACGGTCCAATGATTCCACCAGCGTACAAACCACACCAAACAGTGCATTTTTCGGGATGCATGGGCAGTTCTTGAACGGCTTCTGGTTGCTCTTCACTCCAAATGCGGCAATTTTGTTTATTTACGTAGCCATTCAACCAGAAATGAGCCTCATCGCTGAACAAAATTTGTCGATAAAAAAGCGGATTTTCTGCCAACTTTTCTAGGGCCCATTCACTGAAAATTCGACGTTGTGGCAGATCGTTTGGCTTCAGTTCTTGCACGAGCTGTATTTTATACGGTTTTACACCAAGATCTTTGCGTAAAATCTTCCATGTGGTCGAATAACACAAACCCAATTGCTGCGAACGGCGACGGATCGACATTTCACGGTCTTCAGCAACACTCTCAGAAACAGACGCAATATTCTCTTCTGTACGCACTGTACGCATTCGTGTGGTTGGTTTAATGTCCAATAAAGTAAACTGAGTGCGAAACTTGGTCACAATCGCATTAATTGTTTGCTCACTTGGTCGATTATGTAGACCATAAATCGGACGTAAAGCGCGAATCACATTTCGAACCGAACACTGATTTTGGTAATAAAATTCAATGATTTGCAAGCGTTGCTCGTTAGTAAGTCTATTCATGATGAAATGTCAAAGCATACTGAGCATCTTTCTCTTTGACACCAGGTCTGAAATCCCACGTGATCTGTCAAATACTAATGCATGAAAATCCTAACCTCAAAAAAATCACTCTTTACTTAAAGGTGGGTCTTTCTTGGTGTTACAAACATTTGGCGCGAAACTAACTTATAATACCCTAGCCCACGAAGTGGTGTAGGGTATAAAAATGGTTCCAACCAAAAGGCTGCTCCTAGAATAATGAAATTCGGTGTATACATTCCTCTGATTACATAGACATGTAAAATAAAGGGATGTTTAGAAATTCGTACTTTTTGGGGTTAAAATGGAAAAAGGGGATAAAAATTGTAACAACCAACTGACCGCAGCAAATGTTATGCAATTCGGAGTATACATTCCTCTGACTCCGTAGACACGAAAAATAAATGGTTTTTCCAAATTCGTACATTCAAGGGATACAATGGGAACAGAGGGATAAAAATGGTGCCAACTAAACGGCTACAGCTAGAATGATGAAATGAAATGAAGGAATTTTACGAAATTAAATAATTTAGTGCCAAAAAAGGGATAAAAATGGTACCAAGAAAACGGCTGTTACAGCCGAATTACGAAATTCAGTATGTACATCTCACATCACTACTTAAATGTGCTAAATCTCCTACTTTTAGGGTCAAAATGAAAAAGGGATATAAATGGTACCAAGTAAACGGCTGTAGCTAGAATCAGAAAATTTGGTTTGTACATTTCTTTGACTGTGTAGACGCGTAAAATAAAGTGATTTTTCGAATCTCGTACTTTAGGGCCAAAATGAGAAAAAAGGATAAAAATGGTACCAAAAAAATGTCTGCATTTATAATCATAAAATTCGATGTGTACTTCGGGCTATAAGAATTTGTACAAAATTAGTACTTTTAGACCCAACATGGGGAAAGAGGGATAAAAATGGTACCAAGAAAACGGCTGTAGCTAGAATCACGAAATTCGGTATGTACATTAAATTGAATTAAAAGGGGAAAAAGGTACCGAAAAAGGCTGTAGCTAGAATCATGAATTTCAGACTGTAAATTCCTCTTTAGATGTATTTTTAGGGCAAACGGACCGAAATGGGATAGAAATTGTACCAACTAAACATTTGCAGCTAGAATCGCAAAATTTTATACACACATTCCTCATACTACTCAGATGCGTTAAACAAAAGGATTTTTCCAAATTCATACTTCAAGGGCCAAAATGGAAAAAGGGTTAAAAATGGTACCATGGAAATGGATGTTGCTAGAATCAAATGTTTACAATTCCTTGTCTACTTAGATGCGCAAAATAAAAATATCTTTCGAAATTTGTACTTTTAGAGGGGAAATAAGGCAAAAGGGGATAAAAATGATACCAAATAAATGGATGCAGCTAGAATCACGAAATTTGATGTATGTATTCATCTGAATACGTAGACGCGAAAAATCAAAAATTCGTACTTTTAGGTCACAATTCGTACTTTTAGGGTCACTTAGAAGCACAAAATAAAGAGATATTTCGAAATTAGTACTTTTAGAAGAAAAGGGCAGAAAGGGGATCAAAATGGTACCGGTCAAACGGCTGCAGCTAATACCATGTAATTTTGTGTCGACGTTCCTCTATCTTCGTAGACGCTCAAAACGAATGATTTTTATTAAATTCTTTATTTTTCGGGTCAAAAAGGGATAAAAAAGGTACCAAACGGCTATAGCGGGTGTGTATGCTCCTCTAACTATGTGGGCGGTTGTGATTGCAAATGGGTAAAACTGGCCAAGATTGACATTCTTTCTCTCAGATTTTATTCAAATTGGTGCTAATTAATTTAAGGTCCTATTAATTTCTTTGTATTTAAAAAACTATCTCCCCAGTACCTTAACTGCCCTCACCTCCAGCCAACTACTAGGTCACACAATAATACTGCATTACTGTCGTATAATACTGCAAACGAGGATAACAAAAGGACTCCCCTCCCCCTCTTTCTCACACATTCTCACAAATACCGTAATAGAGTTCAGGGTTTATAGAAAGCATAAAAAGCAGGAAACACGTAATATGTGACATTTTATGAGGTAACAATAGGAAAAAACACATACTTGACCATAACACCGCCACCATAAAAATCTCACTCTTATTTCGATTGAGAAGCAATGTCCTTTTCGGCCCAACTAAGGCCATGAACCATGTTGGCAGCGTTTGAGCGTGTTTGCGGAAGGAACACTAACGACCATTCTGCAGTGATATGCCGGCCATTCGGGTCATAGCATAGCGGCGAACTACCTGTAGCAATATCCGTTATTTTCAAATAAAGAAAAAATCTATAGTTTGTGTCCTGTTCTCCAGTTCAGGCTTTGATGGTGTTAGTTGCGATGTTCTCGTTGTTGTTGTCAGGATATTTATAGATTATATTTAATGAAATTCTATAACTTAACAAGTTTATACATACAAAACACACATATTCACACCAGCTTATAGGAGGAGGAAAAAATGAAAGCTACTGATGTTGAGGTGAGGTCAACCTTAATGAAGGCTGGTCTTGGCCATGTTTTTTGCACTGTGAGAGGAGAGGAGGGGAAATATTCTCGATGTGTTGTTTTTTGTGTGTCCTGAAATTCGACATAAATGTGAAAATTTACAAGATTTATTGAAGGTCATAAATTGTTTGTGTTTTGCTATTGCTTTTTATTTCAATAAACTCATTCAATGACCATAGCACATAGACGGCTGAGCGCCATTATTTTTCGAGTAGACCATAAAGTACAACATGAACTGACGATATTATGGTCGTAAATTTGGACCAGGTGAGGGGCTGGCTGGCTGACTGGCTGCCTGAAAGACAAGTGTGGATAAGTTCGTTATTTGTTGGCGTTACCTTTATTTATTTATTTATTTATATGTCAGACTCTATGTTTCTTGGCATTTTCGTTTTTATTAGATTTTCTCGTCGCAGTTAGTTAGTTAGTCGATATATGTATATGTTTATGTATATATGAGTGCGTAGTGTTAACTTTTTGATGTATTACTTCAATGGTGGGGGAAATTGGGAGGGATAATGGAACAACTGCGACTTTGTTGTACTCTATACGGGCTCTATAGCTTGATGAGTTAGCGCATTTAGCTAATCAAGAGCAATTAATTGATTAAGTGCTACTTATTTATAGCCTCGAATATAATTCGGCCACGGAAATATCTGCCTAAATTAGAAAAAAACTCAACTGGTTTAAAATGAGATTGTGGAAAAAGAACTCGAAAAATTATACAAATAAATTTTAACAATGGACCATCACCAAGGATTGAAAATTGGTGAAATCGGTGGGAAAAATGTTTCCCTTATAGAAAATACCCCCATTATTTAGAGTATTAAAGTAAATTTTTTGAAAATTCCTACCTTGAACTAACTTCATATGTCCTACGTACATTCCTTTCATAGCGTGCACGTTTATTATAATGGGATTCATACTTTCAGTAGGTGAAATGGGGACAAAAAGGTATAAAATGGTGTTAATCAAACGACAACGGCTAGACACATTAAATTCGGTGCATAAATACCTCTACGTGCGTAGACACATAAGAAACAAAGAATTTTCGGAAATCTTACTTTTAAATGACAATATTGGAAAAGGGGGAATAGAAGTTGTATCGACAAAAGGCAGCAGCTAGAATCATAAAATTCCATGTATACATTTCCCCTGACTGTCCCTAGTCTAGGGTGTCTGAAAAAAATAAAATTTTAAATGTTCAATGCATACCATAAATTTTGTTTGCAATGTTGAAGTTTATAAGAATTCGTAGGATTTATATAATGAAATCTGGTGGTAGATTTTCTACAACGAATCGCATTTTTGGGATTTTCCATTTCTATGATAAATCCCCCTTTTTCCATGCTTTATAAAGAGTGATTTTTTTGAGGTTAGGATTTTCATGCATTAGTATTTGACAGATCACGTGGGATTTCAGACATGGTGTCAAAGAGAAAGATGCTCAGTATGCTTTGACATTTCATCATGAATCGTCTTACAAACGAACAACGCTTGAAAATTATTGAATTTTATTATCAAAATGCGTGCTCTGTTAAGAAAGTTCATTGCGCGCTTCCATTTTATGGTCAGTTTAATCGACCCACTGAAGCGGCTATTCGGGCTATTGTGACTAAATTTCGCACCAAATTTACATTGTTGGACATTAAACCACCAACACGCTTACGTAGAGTGCGAACTGAAGAAAATATCGCAGCTGTATCGGCCAGTGTTAATGATGAGCATCAATTATCGATTCGTCGCCGTTCGCAGCAATTGGGCCTCTGTTACTCAAAAACGTGGAAATGCCAAAATTGGACTAAGCGGATGGACCACCTAAGACGCAGCCGCGGTCAACATTTAAATGAAATTATCTTCAAAAAGTAAATGTCATGGACCAATCTAACGTTTCAAATAAAGAACCGATGAGATTTTGCAAATTTTATGCGTTTTTTAAAAAAAAAAAGTTATCAAGCTCTTAAAAAATCACCCTTTATAAGGTTACTTTCTATATATGTTTGTGTGCCACAAAATTTGAAATCAATTTTTGAAAGCTTTTTTCTCAACCAATTTTGCTCAAATTTTGCACACTTAATCATTTTCGATGACAATACAAGGAAATGGAAAAATTTGACCAATTGGACAAAGGGGCGTGGTACCTCCCATACAAACCACAAATTAAAAATCTATTATTTCTGCTCCTGATAACGGTATTTAAACAAAATTTGGTACGTCGGTTTGGTGTGCATGTTGTAAGTGCTGCTGCAAATATGGGCGGGATTGTACAAAGGGGCGTGGTACCTCCCATACAAACCACAAATTAAAAATCTATTATTTCTGCTCCTGATAACGGTATTTGAACAAAATTTGGTACGTCGGTTTGGTGTGGATTTTTTAAGTGCTGCTGCAAATATGGGCGGGATTGTACAAAGGGGCGTGGTACCTCCCATACAAACCACAAATTAAAAATCTATTATTTCTGCTCCTGATAACGCAGTAATTTTTCCTTCTACAAAAGATAACTAAAAAAGAATTTCTAGGCCCAATAGAATTCTGCTTGCATAAAGCATGGATTTGAAAAAAATTTTTTTTTTTTGATTTACTAGTTCTTAGATTTAGTTTGGGGTTGTTGTAACTGAGTTGATAGATTGATTATTATTTTGGTATCTTTCCCACATTTTTAAGAATTTTAAGGATTTATATGACGAATTCAGAGATTTTCTTCTTCTTGCAAGGAATGTAGGGATTTTCAACGACAAATATCATTTTGAGAATTTTCAATAGTTCAAGAATTTCTATGCCAAAATAATGGCAGATGCATAAATTTACATAGAAAAAAGAAAAAAATCAGAAAAAATAAAAAAATCGAAACTATTTTCCAACCTTATAGAAACGGACACCCTAGTGTAGGCGCCCTAAAAAGCAATTTCTCAAAATTAGGAAAACGGGGTGAAAGTGGGAAAAAGGTAGCAATCAAACGACTGCAACTACAAACATTAAATTACTTCGCACTGACTTCGGAGACACAAAAACTATATCTTTATTCGTACTTTTAGGGTCATAATGTGAAAAGAGGGATAAAATTGGTACCGACCAAACAGCTGAATAAGAAGTCTTGAATAGTCGCGCGGCATAAAAGGATTTTCGAAATTTGTACTTTTAGGACGAAACGGGGTAAATAGGGATAAAAGATGATCTGTCATTATTGTATTCCAGTAATGGCTCGAATTTAAGACACCCCACACAAAAATTAGCACTTAATCCACAGGTTAGTAAGCGAGAGATACTGCATCTCTCCATGTGCTGCTTCTGAAAACTGAGCGTTATGATTATTTAAAGTTTGCATTTATTAGAATTGATAAGTCAAAAATAGGATTTGGAAATTTGAAAAATTTAAAACCGACAATACCTATTTTAAACCGACAATAAAATTAAATTTTGGCTATTCCCTTCTAATTTGTCAGAAATGTCAATTATAATATTAAACTTGGAAATGAAATATATTTTTTTATTTTCTAATAACTGGTATCCTAGCGAAGATAAAACTAAGTTTCCGTCAAGTTTTTGGCCACTGCAAATTTAGACAGCCATCACGTTTATTATTTTGTAGAGTAAATACCAGAAACTCATTCATAAAACATGTGGAGAGTCTTATTGATACTATTATCGTTTAATAAAAACAAGTAAGGAAAGGCTAAAGTCGGGCCGGGCCGACTATATAATACCCTACACCACTCCCTGCGTATGTACCTCGCTTTGATTACTAAACCCAGGTATTTCATGGGAGCAATTTTATGTAGTTCATATAAATTATACAGATACTATAAATTCATCTTTAGTCATATTTAACAAATATGGTTAATAATATGGTAATTGATCCAATTATCCGACAGACAAATACAAATTATACAGTAGTAATAGGATGAATCGGACCGACATTTCAAAAGGGGGCCTATAACAACATTTTGGGCCTGGTCCTATATACTTCTCATTCACGGTAGGTATTCCTAGTTGAAAAATATCATGATCTGCAAAATTTGATGAAGATACGATGTAAGATGTAGTTTCTAGAGCTGAATGGGCCCCATTTGGCTTATACCAAAGTATGGACACATGGGCATCTCCCAAACAAGTAAGGAAAGGCTAAAGAATGGCGGACTTTCTATCTCATTACAATTCAATTTGGTAAAAAAGTGAAAACGGGAAGGATTTTTGCATCCTGTAAATGAATGTGTTTGACAAAAAATGTTAAATCGGAAAGGACATTTGTATGGGGTTATATTGAAACCTGGAACGATGTGACCCGCTTTCACCATGTATGTTTACTGGTGAAATATAATATGTAAAGTTTGGCCAAAATCGGATAAACATTCGGGAGCAACATTTGTATGCGGGCTATATCTAAATCTGAACCGATCTTACCCACTTTCACCATAGGTGTTTTTAGTTCGATTATAAGATGTTGTACCAAATTTTAAGAAAATCGGGTAAAATATGTGGTTTCTAAACCGGAAAAAGTCAAATCGGTAGCGACATTTGTATGGAGGCTATATCTAAATTTGAACCGAACTTACCCACTTTCTGCATAGGTGTGTCTAGTTCGCTTATAAAATGTTGTGCCAATTTTAAAGAAAATCGGGTACAAGATGTGGTTTCTAAAGCGGAAAAAGTGAAATAGTGAGCGACATTTATATAGGGGCTATATCTAAATCTGAACCGATCTTACCCACATTCTGCATAGGTGTTTCTAGTTCGATTATAAGATGTTGTACCAAATTTAAAGAAAATCGTGTAAAATATGTGGTTTATAAAGCGGAAAAAGTCAAATCGGGAGCAACATTTCTATGGAGGCTATATCTAAATCTGAACCGATTTTACCAAATTCTGCATTGGTGTTTCTAGTTGGATTATAAGATGTTGTGGCAAATTTAAAGAAAATCGGGTACAAGATGTGGATTTTAGAGCGGAAAAAGTCAAATCGGGAGCGACATTTGTATGGGGGCTATATCTAAATCTGAACCGATCTTATCCAAATTCGGCATAGGTGTTTCTAGTTGGATTATAAGATGTTGTACCAAATTTAAAGAAAATCGTGTAAAATATGTGGTTTATAAAGCGGAAAAAGTCAAATCGGGAGCAACATTTGTATGGAGGCTATATCTAAATCTGAACCGATCTTACCCACATTCTGCATAGGTGTTTCTAGTTCGATTATAAGATGTTGTACCAAATTTAAAGAAAATCGTGTAAAATATGTGGTTTATAAAGCGGAAAAAGTCAAATCGGGAGCAACATTTGTATGGAGGCTATATCTAATCTGAACCGATTTTACCAAATTCTGCATTGGTGTTTCTAGTTGGATTATAAGATGTTGTGGCAAATTTAAAGAAAATCGGGTACAAGATGTGGATTTTAGAGCGGAAAAAGTCAAATCGGGAGCGACATTTGTATGGGGGCTATATCTAAATCTGAACCGATTTTACCAAATTCTGCATTGGTGTTTCTAGTTGGATTATAAGATGTTGTGGCAAATTTAAAGAAAATCGGGTACAAGATGTGGATTTTAGAGCGGAAAAAGTCAAATCGGGAGCGACATTTGTATGGGGGCTATATCTAAAACTGAACCGATCTTATCCAAATTCGGCATAGGTGTTTCTAGTTGGATTATAAGATGTTGTACCAAATTTAAAGAAAATCGTGTAAAATATGTGGTTTATAAAGCGGAAAAAGTCAAATCGGGAGCAACATTTGTATGGAGGCTATATCTAAATCTGAACCGATTTTACCAAATTCTGCATTGGTGTTTCTAGTTGGATTATAAGATGTTGTGGCAAATTTAAAGAAAATCGGGTACAAGATGTGGATTTTAGAGCGGAAAAAGTCAAATCGGGAGCGACATTTGTATGGGGGCTATATCTAAATCTGAACCGATCTTACCCAATTTTTGCATAGGTGTTTCTAGTTATACCCTACACCACTTCATGGTCTAGGGTATTATTGGATAATAAGATGTTGTGCCAAATTTAAAGAAAATCGGGTACAAGATGTGGTTTCTAGAGTGGAAAAAGTCAAATCGGTAGCGACATTTGTATGGAGGCTATATCTAAATTTGAACCGATCTTACCCACTTTCTGCATAGGCGTGTCTAGTTCGCTTATAAAATGTTGTGCCAATTTTAAAGAAAATCGGGTACAAGATGTGGTTTCTAGAGTGGAAAATGTCAAATCGGGAGCGACATTTGTATGGCGGCTATATCTAAATCTGCACCGATCTTACCCAATTTTTGCATAGGTGTTTCTAGCTGGATTATAATGTCAAATCGGGAGCGACATTTGTATGGGGGCTATATCTAAATCTGAACCGATCTTACCCAATTTTTGCATACGTGTTTCTACTTGGATTATAAGATGTTCTGCCAAATTTAAAGAAAATCGGGTACAATATGTCGTTTCTAGAGCGGAAAATGTCAAATCGGGAGCGACATTTGTATGGGGGCTATATCTAAATCTGAACCGATCTTATCCAATTTTTGCATACGTGTTTCTAGTTGGATTATAAGATGTTCTGCCAAATTTAAAGAAAATCGGGTACAATATGTCGATTCTAGAGCGGAAAATGTCAAATCGGGAGCGACATTGGTTTGGGGGCTATATCTAAATCTGAACCGATTTCCTCCAAATTCAATACCGATGGTCCTTGGCCAGAAAAAATAACTTCTGCCAAGTTTCATGACAAGCGGACAACAATTGCGACCTGTAGAGTGCGAACAAGCTGAGACGGACACAGACGGACAGCAGACGGACGGACGGACAGACAGACATCGTTAAATCGACTCAGCTGGTGATTCTAAGCCGATCGGTATACTTAAAGGTGGGTCTAGCTCGATTATTTCTTGGTGTTACAAACATTTGGCGCGAAACTAACTTATAATACCCTAGACCACGAAGTGGTGTAGGGTATAATAATTATTTTAAAAAATCGAAGGGGTATTACAGAGAATGAAAAAATAGATTAATAATTTTATATGAAATTATAAGCAATTTGCTTGAAATTCGTCGAAAAATATTTTTCTATCTCCCACCAGAAAACAAGTTACGAATGTTTTTAAAATTGCCTTATGACAATATTCCTGATTTTCGATCCACACTAGTGTCTATAATTTCACATTTTTTGAAAATAGGAAATTCAGTTCAGAAGTACTAATTTAGAAACTTTCATTAAAATCGGAGAACCTAAGAAAAATTTATATTCCATTTCATATCAAACTAGCTGAACCCCCGCCCGCTTCGCCAGGCAAAAAAGAAAACAAACGGTAAAATTAAAATCTGCTTTCATATTGATTTTTCTCCTGATCGGTAATATATGTACCATTTATAATCAAGTTACTTCCCTGAGATACTAAGGAAATGGATATGTTTCCTGGAGAACGTTAGTTTACGGCGAATAATGGAAGAAATGTCAAAAATCAAATTGTTTTTTTTTTTGTTAAGTGTGATTCTCCCCTTTCCATTGCCTAAACAAAAAACTTCATTCGTAAGAAGAAATTACATTACATTACATTCAAAACACATAGAAATGCAATCAAATTGTTCACTTATCAAACAACACAAAAAACTAACAAATATAATATAATTTCCGCTTTCTTGACTTAAGGCGGCTGTTGACGAATGAATATTTCTCTTTTTGTAACCTTTCTTTACTATTGTGCTAAGAAAATCCACAAAAAACGTGTAATTTTACAAAGTTCAAGTCAAAAATGTCCCATCTTTCAAATCCCGCCCATTTGTATATTGCCTAAGCAGGTTACAACTAAATTAACTCGCAGAACAATATAGGAATGTCGGTGTCGAATATACTCAAAAAATGGTTTAAATTCCTTATGGGAAGGGTCACGGTCACTTTCCGCCCATCTCGTTGTCGAATATACTCTAAATCCGGTTTTAATTTTATATGCGAAGGTCACGCCCACTTTCCGCCCATCTTTGCACAACTATTTACACTGGATCAACTCACACAAAATTTCAGCACTCTAGGTGTCATAGACCATACTCGATAATATGTTTTAACTTCGTATGTACCACGCCCACTTTCCCAATACCATCCATTTTTGGCACAACTACTCAGGATTATGTTAGATGCACTAACACAAAATTTCAGCACTCTAGATGTCATAGAACTGACAACATTCAATAATAGGTTTTAACTTCGCATGGAAGTTACCACGCCCACTTTTCCATTACCGCCCATTTTTGGCACAACTACGCACATTGATGCTAGATGCACTTACACAAAATTTCAGCACTCTAGGTTTCATAGAACTGACAATATTCATTAATAGGTTTTAACATCGTATGGGAGGTGCCACGCCCACTTTTCCAATACCGTCCCTTTTTGGCACAACTGTGCAGACTGATAATTAGGGAACTTTCACAAAAATGCAAGACTCTAGCTGCAATAGTATTCCGAATATGCTAATTTATAAAAACGAATAAATCCCTAATTTGTGTGGAAGGTGCCACGCCCACTGATAATATCAAAAAATTATATAGCCTATTTTCACCACCGGTTCAGCATGAACACACTGTGAAAATTTCAAGAAGATCGGTTCAGTAGTTTAGCCTGCTATAAAGAACAAACAACCAATCATACAAACTTACAAACACAGATTCATTTTTATATATATAGATAAGTCAATAAATTATAATAATACTGAAAAAAGAAAAAATACATTAAGAAACATGTCTTAATTAAATCATAAGTTACTTTTGCAGCGCCCTTTATATGCAAACTTTCAAAAAAAGAATGGTTTACGTAAATGCCCTATCTTTTATATACGAGCTCGACAATTTGTTTACGTCGTACGTAGAAAGCTATCAAATCACTTTGTAACCAGACAGACTAACTTTGTCTATATTAAATGGTATTGTATCGTCTGTAACTCCACTTAAATTATCTGAAGGAAACATGAATATGAAATTGCATGCATTTCATACTTTGTTTTGTATCTACAAAGATTCATTTTTCGCACCACCCTAATGCTCACAAGTATGCCTAAGAATATGAACACCTAATTGCAATAAAATTATCTACATATATTTATTTTATTATTGCTTACAAATGTACATATTGTATAATAGTAAATATACACATTTCTCTATGGGTGTTCACTACAAAATCAATTTATGTATTTTGTATTCAAAAGAATAGATGCACAAATACATACATTCATACATATTGATGATAATGTGCTCTCGATGTGTGTGTCAAGGAAGATTTCCCATCTTCATGCTTGTGGGGTACAGCAGATGTTGTACGTTAATGTTCAATAAATAATTAATGTCTGCATAAGGTATTCATTAATGAAAGATGTTTGGAATAATAAAATCTTTACACCCTACCACAAAGAGTTGGGTAAGAGGCAGTTCAATACTAATGCTTGTTAAGTTCACAAATAAATAAAATTCACAAAGAGCCTAACACTCTGCTAGAATATAGATTTCTGAGCACTATTTAATCATATTAGAAATTAACACTTAAAATCTCTAGTAGCGAGGATTCAAATATACTTAGTTTTTATCTATCCACTCCATATCTAGGTCAACTCGTAAAAATCCATATTTGTTACACTAGTTGTCAAATATTGATTTTCTGATTGTATTCACGACTATTTCTAGCCTCCACCACGCAGACTATGGACTTAACTAACGTCCTTCTTCGTCATTTTTAAAATTCATCAAATCGTGCTTTCATCGTTGTAGATATTTTATATTTGTAGGGTTCACAACATTCTTCATGGCCGATCTTAACATCATTTTTACTTGCACACATTTTAATATGTTCTGCACAATACATCGAAAACGATGTGAAAAATAATTACATGTTTGGAATATCTAAATATTTGATTGTCTATCGTTACAACAGTAAACTGTTTAATAATTGTTTTGTGCGGAGAATATTCGTATTTCGTATTAGAAGTACATTCACACATTTCGTATGTGATTTTGTACAAAGTTTTCATGATTACACATCAATTTGTTTTGGCTTTGTTGCAACACTGCCTTAAAGTGGAGCAAAAAATCAACACTAAAAAATTTAACATGGTTTTGTCATAGGGATTCCTTTTAATGTGCAGTCGTGCGAAAGATCTCAATTTTCAATACAATCCAATTTTATATTTATTTAAAAAGTCCGCTGTTCTTGGGAGAAAAATAGTGTACTTCTTGGTTGCTGCAACAGTTTGGACTTAAATATAATTACTCGATACCTTTGTTTATCTCTAATACAAATTGGAATAAGAAGTTATATACAAGAGCATGTTTAGTATACATGGAAAAGGCAGATGACAGCGTGTGGATTATTTTTGCAATTAAAAATTCAAAATAAAATAGAAAAATTATTATTGCTATCTAGAGTTTATTATAGTTTAAGTGTTTCCAAATTGCTAATAAATAAACCATCACAACATATGTTGTTATAAGTGAGTAACTAAAGCAAACCACTTTGATAACAAGAATTGACAATAAGAATTTTAATAAAGTATTTATATTAATTTATATATAATACCAAAAAGTATTAGATTGGAATTAAATATATTAAATTAATAGCGGTGATATTAGTAGCATTACAAATAAATAAAACATTTGTATTAACAATAAATAGTATTACTAATAAATAATAATAATAACAAATTATATTTTTTAGCAAAATGACTTAAATCAATAGAACCAAAAATATAGCTTATAAGAAAAATAAAAACGGCGTTGAGTTCGTTCGGACCGAACTTTATATACCCTCCACCATTGATTGCATTCCACAGAGGATGTCGATTTTCGTAGAAGTGCAGTAATATTACAGGAAAATATAATTTTTTTAATATAGCCTAACTAAAACAAATACAAATATTGAAAACAAATTTTAAAAATAAATATAATATTTTAATTATTTCAAACCTCGCTTATAAGGCCAGACTACCAATACATCAATTCAATAAATAAATATTCTTATATTTATATTTTCAAAAAGCTTAAATACCATAAATATTGGTGGGTGCTACACTTGGTTGTATTTCCATTCTATTTTAATTTCAAAAGTAAAAATTTTGAAAATCCATTATCAGACGAACATAGTGCAAAATAACCTACCTTCATGATTCAACCAATTTTTGTCGTAAAAGAAAAAGAACGAATTTGAAAAAAAAAGTTTTTATTTTGCGTGTATATGCAGTCAGAGGAATGTATACACCGAATTCCATGATTCCAGCTGCGACCATTTGGTTGGTACCATTTTTAACCCCTTGACGTTTCTCCGCAATAAGAATTTCATCATTATAGCTGTAGTCGTTTAGTTGGTACCATTTTTATACCTCTGTACCATTGTATCCCTTGAAAGTATGAATTTCGAAAAATCCGTTTATTTTCCATGTCTACGCAGTCAGAGGAATGTATACTCTAAATTGCATGACTCTAGCTGCGGTCATTACTTTGGAACTATTTGTATCCCCTTTTTCCATTCTAACCCCAAAAAGTACGAATTTCGAAAAATCCGTCTATTTTCAGTGTCTACGCAGTCAGAGGAATGTATACTCCGGATTTCATGACTCCAGCTCCGGTCATTTGATTGGTACTATTTTTATCCCCTTTTTTTCATTTTAACCCCAAAAAGTACGAATTTCGAAAAAAACGTTTATTTTAAGTGTCTATGCAATCAGAGGAATGCATACACCGAATTTCATTATTCTAGGTGTAGCCGTTTGGTTGGTACCATTTTTATCCCTCCGTACCCATTGTATCCCTTGAAAGTACGAATTTGGAAAAAAACCTTTTATTTTTCATGTCTACGTAGTCAAAGGAATGTATTATCCATTGTGACCTCAAAAAGTATATGATTGGTACTATTTTTATACCCATTTTTAATGTTAACTCCAAAAAGTACGAATTTTGAAAAATCCGTGTATTTTACGTGTTTATGCAATCAGAGGAATGTATACAACGAATTTCATTATTCTAGGTACAGCCGTTTGGTTGATACCATTTTTATCCCTCTATTCCCATTTTACCCCTTAATAGTACGAATTTCGAAAACATATTTTTATATTATGTATCTACTCAATTAGAGGAATGTACACACCGAATTTGGTGTTTCTAGCTGTTGTCGTTTGATAGGTACCATTTTTATCCCTTTTCACCCCTACGAATAAAAATCACTTCATGGTGTACTTTTTTTGTTATAGGGGGAATGCGCGTACCCAATATCAAGTAAGTACAAGCAGACATATTGAAAAAATGTGCTTAAATACTCTAAAATATTATGGAATATTATGGGTATTTATAGTCCTTGTGAGGGACAAATTTTTCGCTTTGTTCCGATTTCGCCCAGTTTCAATCTCAACCGATCTACGACTATAAGACGTATATGTGGAAAATTTGCACGTCCTAGCTCTTTTCGTTTAGATGTTAGCGTGCTTTCAACAGACGGACGGACATGGCTAGATCGGTGGGTGATTTTTTAAAAGCTATAGGAAAGTTTTTCAAAAAAAAAAAAAACACACACACACATAAAATTCAGAAAAATGTATGAAATCTTTATTTGAATCGATAGTACGGTCCATATAATTTAATGTTTGAAGATTACATTTAATTTGTTTATATATCCAGAATAAAATTTGCGGAGAGCATAGAAAATATATCTAGAAAAATATAATATTTTAAGATTTTTCCCTAAGACATGTGTAAAAAATTTTTTAAAGTATACTCTTTCATGAGATTTTCTGAAGATTTGGGCTCATGTGAAAATGGTTCTGTCTGTAGTTCTGACATAGAATGGTAATATGCGGCAATTTTCTGTATTTTGCTCCGCCCTATTATGTGTGTACAAGTGTTGAGTTTAATTAAGATTTGTATTAAGTCACATATGTTGCAGTTGTTCCTTCTATGCATTGTATATTTATTCATACAATTTGGACAGAGATGCGACGATGCACAGTGTCGCAAAGACTCAAAATCTACAGTATTGAATGGCATATTATGACCTCACTCACAGGGGTTAGATATTTCTTAAAGTACATGAGAACGTTGTAAAAACTTTTCAAACGCAACGTTCTTTTGGCTGCATTTGGAACCGATACGACATATACCAATATGTCAGTTATTCCATATCAAGCTGTACGATTTTTGACCTTGATAGCTGCGATTGTTTTGTGTATGTATTCTTCACATAAAAATGTTGTATACGTATTTTTGGAAAAAACAATTAATTTTTTTCACGGGTTATCACCAATTTAAAAGTGAGAAAACAAAAAAATCTAAAACGTGTGTTCTTCAAATCGCCTGTGACTCATGAAATACGTAACCGATTTTAATGTCAGATGCATTATTTTGAAGGCAATTTAAGTTGCTTTTCTCAAATTATATTTTTTTAAGTTTTATTTTTTATTTTGATTTTCAAAATTACATTAATTTTTTTGAAACTTTAAAGTAGTGTCCTAGACGTTTTTTATTAACTGTGTGAGTTCAGAAATGGTGAAATGATGTTTTTTTTGATTTTTTTTTGGAAAATTAACCAAAATTTCAGAATGATACTTTTTTCAGTAGTTTGTTAACACAAGGATATGTTGCCCATGTTTTCCCTGGGATTGCAAATGGACCAGATCGGTGCAGAATTTTCCCCTAACAAGGATTTAAAATAATAATATTCAGAAAATTTAACCAATTTCCTCCGTATATCCAGGACATGTCCATGACTCTTCGGCTACATAAACAATTGTACCGCCTTTCAAATGGATATGGTGATAAAATTTATTTTTAATTTTTCCACTTGACAGTAGGCGAAGTTATAATAAAAATATTTGTTATCGTTTTAAAAATACACTGTACTGCTGTGTGACCAACAATGATGTCATAATCAAAGGTTCAAATCAAAAAATAGAACAGAATAGAAGTTACTAAATTATATACAAATCTCCTACAAACCTCTTGGAAAACACTGTGATTTGCGATAATTCAAATGTTCAAAGTTTAAGCTTGAATTTGTGATGAAGACGAGTCACTCAAGAAGCTTATCGAAGGCTGCAAACATGTGTTTTTGTGTGTTGTTGTTGACTATCCATAATGGATGCATTTCATTCTACCCACCGTAGCGTATGATTGATAAACAAACATACTTTGTTCATAAATCACTCATACGCTCGACTGTCTGCACAAAGTAGTGTAATAAATATCAATCATACGCACAGTTAACCCAACAACTTTAATCAAACAAAGTTTGAAAAGTGTTAACATTTATGAACTTTAATTTCATTTCAGTCTCTGGATGTTTGCCAAACCAAGTGCAAGTATTAAATTAAACTTTATGGCATTAGTGAAGAGGGACAGGGGAAGTTGAAGAAATGTTTGTATTGATATTCCACTTACAGTGATTGATTTATGAGCAGTTAGCAGGCATAGTTCGGGAAGACTTTTCGATGTCTTTCATAATTGATACAATTTAAAGGGGAAATGTAACAAAATGTTGATGAAGAGGAGAACAGAGAGGGGACCTTTAGTGATCCGATGAAACATAAACACAGTTCGAAAGTTAAGCGAGGCAGTTGGGAAATGACTTTCGTTAGCTTTTGACTGATTTTGTCTTTTGATAAAGTGGAATTTTGATTAAAAGTAGTTCTCCACATAAAAATTCAAAAGAAATAACACTTTTAAATCAAACAGAATCACACCGACAAGTGGACATCAGAACGAGCGGGTATCAGGACAGATGGTCAGTAGAATAGATAAACAGCAGGACAGTTACACAATTTGAAAGATGGACTTGGAAATTTTAAGTATTCAGAAAATATTTACATTATATGGTCTCCGCAGGAAACCTCAGGAAAAATTATATTTTCATTTTGGAAATAGAAAAATATTGGACCGGTGGTTATTGTGGATTTTTCTTCTTTAGAAATTAAATCATTACCTTGCAAACATCTTGTGGGGTTAGGGTTATTTGTCAATTCTTTGCCAAATAACTAAATCCATTATTGTATTTCTTTCAACCATTCCCAAGCAGACATACAAAATGCTTACATCTTTCAATATATATATATATAGGATACTTACTACATGTCATTGAACCCATTGATTTATGCCAATTCTAGTCAAGATTTACAGTCACTTCGTCCTCTTCGATATATGGATGAATCTGCAAATGGAATTTGGTATTTGTGGCATGAGGATACAAGTGGAACTTGCATATGTTAAATATCTGCTGAATACATATAAAACTATACACTCACATACTATTGGCATTTAACCAAACTAAATATTTGAAATACATAAATATATGCTACATACGCAGGTCTCTCTGTATATGAACATTAGGGAGTGACGAAAAATATAGCTCAGTACAAACAATTAAGGCCTTAGCCAAGGAGGCCACATATTTATAAATTTAAATTAGAATCGGCTATAAAAAAGTACTGATTATTTCTTCAAATTTCTGGTTTTATTGGAAACATCATTCATATGACTACCACGACTGGGTCGGCAGTACCTCTTCCGATCAACCCAATTTTTCAGTATAGCTCAAAATCCACACCAAACAGTGACTCGTTGTGGATGCTTTCATTGGCTTCTCAATAGTCACGCGTGGGTTCTCGGAACCCCATATAAGGCAAATTTGCTTATTAACATAGCCACCGAGATGAAAAGGAGTTTCATGGAGGCTGAACTGAGGGCAGAAGTCTTTCCACGTACATTTCTTACAGTTTGCTTTAAAGACTCACTATTTTTCAAGTAAGTTTTTATTATTCCCACTTTTTTCGAGCGTATAGCGTCCCAGTGAGCAACTGTCAAACATAAACCCGAAAATAAAAATAAAAATAAAAATAAAAATAAAAATAAAAATAAAAATAAAAATAAAAATAAAAATAAAAATAAAAATAAAAATAAAAATAAAAATAAAAATAAAAATAAAAATAAAAATAAAAATAAAAATAAAAATAAAAATAAAAATAAAAATAAAAATAAAAATAAAAATAAAAATAAAAATAAAAATAAAAATAAAAATAAAAATAAAAATAAAAATAAAAATAAAAATAAAAATAAAAATAAAAATAAAAATAAAAATAAAAATAAAAATAAAAATAAAAATAAAAATAAAAATAAAAATAAAAATAAAAATAAAAATAAAAATAAAAATAAAAATAAAAATAAAAATAAAAATAAAAATAAAAATAAAAATAAAAATAAAAATAAAAATAAAAATAAAAATAAAAATAAAAATAAAAATAAAAATAAAAATAAAAATAAAAATAAAAATAAAAATAAAAATAAAAATAAAAATAAAAATAAAAATAAAAATAAAAATAAAAATAAAAATAAAAATAAAAATAAAAATAAAAATAAAAATAAAAATAAAAATAAAAATAAAAATAAAAATAAAAATAAAAATAAAAATAAAAATAAAAATAAAAATAAAAATAAAAATAAAAATAAAAATAAAAATAAAAATAAAAATAAAAATAAAAATAAAAATAAAAATAAAAATAAAAATAAAAATAAAAATAAAAATAAAAATAAAAATAAAAATAAAAATAAAAATAAAAATAAAAATAAAAATAAAAATAAAAATAAAAATAAAAATAAAAATAAAAATAAAAATAAAAATAAAAATAAAAATAAAAATAAAAATAAAAATAAAAATAAAAATAAAAATAAAAATAAAAATAAAAATAAATGTTATTATATCCCTCAAAGTCAAAGTAATCGGTAGTTCAATTTAAAAATTTTAAATGACCCAACCTATAATTTCCAGTAGTGTCGTCCGGGCTTTTAAAATGGCACATGTATACGTAATAATAGCCAAAATGAACATATTTTTTTAAGAAAGAGACTCTAATTAAGTGAATTGATTTTCATCATAATCATGATCTTGTCTTTTTGAATCATTACCTTCCTTTTAATAAAATATTGACATAAAATATTTCAACTACATTCTTCGTTATTTATTGGAAAATGATAAGTGTCTTGGGAACTAAAATTTAAAAATTCAATCCATCCTAGTATACAAATTTCATAGTAACATTTGTATGTGTGGGTATACACTTGTGATGGGATAAATATCTATCTACCCGAAGATAAAGTCATGTATGTCATACTTGTACATTGATATGTAATTGTATGAGTTCTTCAATGGATATCTGGTATATCTTCTAAAACAATGCAAGTTTTTGTATCTTAAGGTCATCATAACAATGGAAATAATCTTTGGATGTATGTCTGTTGGTTGGTAAGTGCCTCAAGGATTGGGGAAAACTTGCATGAGTAGCAGTGGCACTCATCGTTGTTGTGGTGGTAGTGGTCGTTGTGTAATATGCTTAGCCGTAGTTGTTCTCGAAGAATTGGACTAGATGTGGAAAAAGGGTTATGACATTGTTATTATAAATATTTCTGGTAAAACATCAAGCTGAATATTAATTTTCGTTCTATAGTCGTTTTTGGGGGATGGCCTAAGATCCATGGAAACAATTACATAACCGGATCTGACACTGGAAAACGACCAAATGAAAAAATTAGGACATATCTATGAAAAATTACCATAAAATGGGCATTTTATTAATTCTTCTTATAGTCTTCACAATTCTTACTTACGTTGTAAAGTGTTGGCATGATTGTAAAGAGAATACGGGACGAATTGGGATAAAGATAGCACCAACCAAACGGCTGCAGCTAGACCCAGCAAAAAAAATTGGAAGTAAATACTTCCTCAGGAAGCACATTTCAATCACATCTCAAAAGTGAAATGTGCACTTTCCCCGCATTTGGGAAAGTTTTTTAGATAACTTTCAAAAAAGTCTATAATATGTTCATATTCCGTAACATTTTATGAATAGCATTTTCACAACTGAATGGAAACCACCTTTTAGTATGGGGTCACAAAGGTAAGGTGTCCGCTTTACACCCAGAAGGTCTCGGGTTCGAATCATGGCTCGGGAAAAAAACTTTTTTATATTTTTTATTACTTTTATAAATAAATAATGTTTAATTTTGTACAACTTTAACAATTTAAAAATGTTTGCTTAAAAAAATACAAATTTATTGCTTTTTTAATGTACTTCAAATACTTCATATTTTTATACCCTACACCACTTCGTGGTCTAGGGTATTATAAGTTAGTTTTCCGCCAAATGTTTGTAACACCAAGAAATAATTGAGCTAGACCTAGACTAAGTATACGGATCGGCTTAGAATCGCCAGCTGAGTTACTTTTTTTGGTCACGGACGATTGGTATTGAATTTGGAGAAAATCGGTTCAGATTTAGATATAGCCTCCATACAAATGTCGCTACCGATTTGACTTTTTCCGCCCTATAAAGCACATATAGTACCCGATTTTCTTTAAATTTGGCACAACATCTTCTAATCCAACTAGAAACACGTATGCAAAAATTGGGTAAGATCGGTTCAGATTTAGATATAGCCCCCATACAAATGTCGCTCCCGATTTCACTTTTTCCGCTTTAGAAACCACATATTGTACCCGATTTTCTTTAAAATTGGCACAACATTTTATAATCGAACTAGAAACACCTATGCTGAAAGTGGGTATGATCGGTTCAGATTTAGATATAGCCCCCATACAAATGTCGCTCCAGATTTGACATTTTCCGCTCTAGAAACGACATATTGTACCCGATTTTCTTTAAAATTGGCACAACATCTTAGAATCCAACTGGAAACACGTATGCAAAAATTGGGTAAGATCGGTTCAGAGTTAGATATAGCCCCCATACAAATGTCGCTCCCGATTTGACATTTTCCGTTCTAGAAACCATATATTGTACCCGATTTTCTTTAAATTTGGCACAACATCTTATAATCCAACTAAAAACAGCTATGCAAAAATTGGGTAAGATCGGTTCCGATTTATATATAGCCCCCAAACAAATGTAGCTCCCGATTTGACTTTTGCCGATTTTATTTTCTTTAAATTTGGCACAACAGCTTATAATCCAAGTAAAAAACCTATGGTGAAAATGGCTAAGATCGGTTCAGATTTAGATATAGCGCAAATACAAATGTTGCTCCCTAATGTTTAACCGATTTTGGCCAAGATCCAGATTGCAATATACTCCCATACAAATGTCCTTTCCGATTTAACATTTTTTGTCAAACACACACATTTACAGTATGCAAAAATCCTGCCCGTTTTCACTTTTTCACCGAATTAAATTGTATTCGGATAGAAAGTGGAGTGTATCATAGAGTCGGCCCCGCCCGACTTTAACCTTTCCTTACTTGTTTTTATTACTTTTATAAATAAGTAATGTTTAATTTTGTACAACTTTAACAAATTAAAAATGTTTGCTTAAAAAAATACAAATTTATTGCTTTTTTAATGTACTTCAAATACTTCATATTTTTATTAATTATTTGTACTACATAATATCAGTAAAATTAAGTAGTGTCAATTTATTTAATGCTAAATTTATTTAGTATTTATTATATTTATTTGCGTTATATATTACTTCATATTAAATAAATATTTTGTTAAGTTTCCTATTGTTAGTTCTACCGAACTAAATTATATGTTTTAGTTATTCACCACTCACAACAGTGGATAGTTGAGATGGTTAGAGTGCCGTAGTAGCAACCAGAAGGTCCGCTGCACACTGGTCCCAAATCCATTTTTTATGGCATAAAGTCGAAAAATAAACATACAGTCTAGTAATTTTGCATATTTGCTAGACATATCATACGCAAAAAATAAAAATAAAATTGGGCCAATCGGACCACGCCCACTACCACCTCCCATATAAACTCAATATATAACCAACATAATTATCACCCTGTATTGGTACAGGGTGACCAAAAACAAAATTTTATGAAAGCTTAAAAGAATGAAGAGTTGTTTATTTTGACGAAATGTGTTTTCCTAAACATTATTACAAAAGCAAAATATGGCATACAAATAGTATACTTTATACTGCAATTTAAGTAATTATTTCAAGAAATAAAGTAAAATGTATACATGTCTACAAAAAGGTGAATGATGTTGTATACCATTTTAAAGGTACTTTAACAAAAAAGCTTGCTGGTAGAATAATCAAATTCGGTCCGATATTTTATAAAATTTATACTCCACAAAATTAATGAATTTAGTTTTTTTGTACTCCAACTATTTGATGTAAAAATTTGGCATATGAGTTGAGGTTTCTCATACATATGTGTCTTCCACGATATGCGTGGCGGTGTTTTCACTGGGGAAGGCAAATCTTAATATAATTATGAAGTATAAAAATAAATTTTTCATAAAAAGAGCATTTTAGAAAAAGCATTTAACAGTCCATTAATAGCGAATCATTTATTGTGCTTCATTTCATGTTATAAAGAGTGATTTTTTTGAGGTTAGGATTTTCATGCATTAGTATTTGACAGATCACGTGGGATTTCAGACATGGTGTCAAAGAGAAAGATGCTCAGTATGCTTTGACATTTCATCATGAATCGTCTTACAAACGAACAACGCTTGCAAATTATTGAATTTTATTATCAAAATGCGTGCTCTGTTAAGAAAGTTCATTGCGCGCTTCCATTTTATGGTCAGTTTAATCGACCCACTGAAGCGGCTATTCGGGCTATTGTGACTAAATTTCGCACCAAATTTACATTGTTGGACATTAAACCACCAACACGCTTACGTAGAGTGCGAACTGAAGAAAATATCGCAGCTGTATCGGCCAGTGTTAATGATGACCACCAATTTTCGATTCGTCGCCGTTCGCACCAATTGGGTCTCTGTTACTCAAAAACGTGGAAATGCCAAAATTGGACTAAGCGGATGGACCACCTAAGACGCAGCCGCGGTCAACATTTAAATGAAATTATCTTCAAAAAGTAAATGTCATGGACCAATCTAACGTTTCAAATAAAGAACCGATGAGATTTTGCAAATTTTATGCGTTTTTTTAAAAAAAAAAGTTATCAAGCTCTTAAAAAATCACCCTTTATTAAAAATTTTATTAAAAAGTAACTTTTTTTGAAAAACTAACTCAAATCGAAAATTGATTTTTGATACCTTTGTTGATATTTTTATTCTATTGTGTCTACAAAGAGGGCCACGTAGACACGATTCTCTTCGTTATAATGTTAGCTAATAATATTAATAATAAAACAAAATATTTTCCCGACTTTTTCCAACTTTTTGTAGTTTTCTTCGAACCACTGAAAAAAAATAAATTTTTCTCATTTTTTTGGAGATTGCCAAACAATTGATATTTGAAA
Source organism: Polietes domitor (assembly GCA_947397865.1). NCBI lineage: Eukaryota > Metazoa > Arthropoda > Insecta > Diptera > Muscidae > Polietes > Polietes domitor. The sequence continues at coordinate 121,234,891 of OX377622.1, forward strand.
TTGATTGAATATAAGATAACGTTATTAGGCTTGTACTGCCACAATGAAACTAGAAATCTGAAAAGTATACATTCACCAACTGTAGCACCCACTATCTACCAATATTTAAGCTTTTTGAAAATATAAATGTAAGAATGTTTATTTTTTGAATTCACTTGAAATATTATTTCGATATGTAAACTTATTGGAAGTCTTGCCTTATAAGCGTGGTTTGAAATAATTAAAATATTATATTTATTTATAATATTATTTTTTTAATATTTGTATTTGTTTTGGTTTGGCTATATTTAAAAAAATTATATTTTCCTGTAATATTACTGCACATCTACGAAAATCGACATCCTCTGTGGAATGCAATCGATGCCCTCCACCAACGATGCATTCGGCCCTGCCGAACTTAACACCGTTTTTACATGTTATTTTGCTAAAATTTCATTTTGATTTTTTTTACTCGTTCTTTGTTGGATCAAAAAAAAAACTATAAAAAATAGAACAAATAATAGATAAAAAATATTTAAAAAAATCGCTTTTTGTTGGCCCGAAAAACCCTATAAAGAATAGGAAAAAATATTTTGTTCCCTTTTTGGATAGCTAGCATCCAAAAGAAGTAAAACATGCTTATTTGAAAAATATCTATGGATAAATGTAAAAGTTAAGACCCTCTTTGCAGAAGAATTTAAAAAAATAATGACTTTTATATTTTACTAGCTGAACCCCCGCCCGCTTCGCCAGGCAGAAAAACAAACGGAAATAAAAATCATATTGTTTTTTCTTGTAATCGGTATTATATGTACCACTTATAATCAAGGTATTTCCCTGAAATACAAAAGAAATGGAAAAATATTGAAATATCCATGGAAAATATTAAAGTGCGGCGAATAAAGGAAGAAATGCAAAAATCAAATTTAGGTTGATTTTAGGTCCTCCTTTCCATTATCAAAACAAAAAACTTCCTACGTAAGAAGAACTTACTTAATCTAATAGCTTGAATTCGATTGTACTACATTCAAAACATATAGAAAGTCAATCAAATTGTTCACTAATCAAACGACACAAAAACTAAAAAATTAATATAATTTCCGTTTTCTTGACTTAAGTCGGCTTTTGGCGATATTTCTTTTTTGTAATCATCTTTCAAATCCCGCCCATTTGTATAACAATATAGGAATCTCGGTGTCGAATATACTCTAAAACAGGTTTTAATTTCGTATGGGAAGGGTCACGGATACTTTCCGCTCATCTCGGTGTCGAATATACTCTAAAACCGGTTTTAATTTCATATGGAAGGGCCACACCCACTTTCCGCCCATATTTGCACAACTATTTACACTGGATATATTCAGACAATTTTTCAGCACTCTAGGTTTTATAGAACTGATAATATTCAATAATAGGTTTTAACTCGTATGTGAAGTACCACGCCCACTATCCTACTACCGCCCATTTTTGGTACAACTACGAAGGTTTATGCAAGATGAACTCACAAAAAATTCAGTATTGTAGCTGTTATAAAACTCAATATATTCAATAATATGTTTTAAGTTTGTATGTGAGGTAGTACGCTCACTTTTTCAATACCGCAACTTTTTGACACAACTACCCATATTGATGCTAGATGTACTCGCACAAAATTTCAGTATTGTATCTGTCATAGAACTGAATATATTCGAAAATGGGTTATAACTTTGTATGGGAGGTGCCACACACTTTTCCAATACTGCCCATTTTTGGCACAACTACGAACATTGATGCTAGAAGCACTTACACAAAATTTCACCACTATAGCTGTCATAGAACTAACAATATTCAATAATAGGTTTTAACTTCGTATGGGAGGTACCACGCCCACTTTTCCAATACCGCAAATTTTTGACACAACTACCCTTATTGATGCTAGATTCACTCACACAAAATTTCAGTATGTATCTGTCATAGAACTGGATATATTAGAAAATGAGTTATAACTTCGTATGGGAGGTGCCACACCCACTTTTCCAATACCGCCCATTTTTGGCACAACTACGCACATTGATGATAGATGCACATACACAAAATTTCACCACTATAGCTGTCATAGAACTAACAATATTCAATAATAGGTTTTAACTTCGTATGGGAGGTACCACGCCCACTTTTCCAATACCGCAAATTTTTGACACAACTACCCTTATTGATGCTAGACGCACTCACACAAAATTTCAGTATTGTATCTGTCATAGAACTGGATATATTAGAAAATGGGTTATAACTTAGTATGGGAGGTGCCACACCCACTTTTCCAATACCGCCCATTTTTGGCACAACTACGCACATTGATGATAGATGCACTTACACAAAATTTCATTATTGTATCTCTCATAGAATTGAATATATTCGAAAATGGGTTATAACTTCGTATGGGAGTTGCCACGCCCACTTTTCCAAAACAGCCCATTTTTGCACAACTACGCAAATTGATGCTATATGTACTTACACAAAATTTCAGCACTCTAGGTGTCATAGAACTGACAATATTCAATAAAAGGTGTTAACTTCGTATGGGAGGTGCCACGCCCATTTGTCCTATCCCGCCCATTTTTGGCACAACTACGCACATTGATGCTAGATGCACTTACATAAAATTTCAGCACTCTAGGTGTCATAGAACTGACAATATTCAATAATAGGTTTTAACTTTGTGTGGAAGGTGCCACGCCCACTTTTCCAATACCGACCATTTTTGTCACAACTACGCAAATTGATGCTATATGCACTTACACAAAATTTCAGCACTCTAGGTGTCATAGAACTGACAATATTCAATAATAGGTTTTAACTTTGTGTGGAAGGTGCCACGCCCACTTTTCCAATACCGCCCAATTTTTGTCACAACTACGCAAATTGATGCTATATGCACTTACACAAAATTTCAGCACTCTAGGTGTCATAGAACTGACAATATTCAATAAAAGGTGTTAACTTCGTATGGGAGGTGCCACGCCCATTTGTCATATCCCGCCCATTTTTGGCACAACTACGCACATTGATGCTAGATGCACTTACATAAAATTTCAGCACTCTAGGTGTCATAGAACTGACAATATTCAATAATAGGTTTTAACTTTGTGTGGAAGGAGCCACGCCCATTTGTCCTATCCCGCCCATTTTTGGCACAACTACGCACATTGATGCTAGATGCACTTACATAAAATTTCAGCACTCTAGGTGTCATAGAACTGACAATATTCAATAATAGGTTTTAACTTTGTGTGGAAGGTGCCACGCCCACTTTTCCAATACCGCCCAATTTTTGCACAACTACGCAAATTGATGCTATATGCACTTACACAAAATTTCAGCACTCTAGGTGTCATAGAACTGACAATATTCAATAATAGGTATTAGCTTCGTATGGGAGGTGCCACGCCCACTTTTGCAATACCGCCCATTTTCGGCAAAACTGTGCAGACTAACAATTAGTGGACTTTCACAAAAATTCAAGACTCTAGCTGCAACAGTACTCCGAATATGCTACTTCATAAAAAACGAATAAATCCCCAATTTGTGTGGGAGGTGCCACGCCCACCGAAAATATCAAAAATTTATATAGCCTATTTTCACCACCGGTTCAACATGAACATACTGTGAAAATTTCAAGAAGATCGGTCCAGTAGTTTAGTCTGCTATAAAGAACAAACAAACAAACAAACAAACCAACAAACCCACAAACTTACAAACACAGATTCATTTTTATATATATAGATACGGCAAAAATTGGAATTTTAGTGAAATTAAAAAAACATTAATTTTTATACACTGCACGATAGTATTATGTCTTTGTGCATTTGTTTGTAACAACCAAAAGGTAGTGCTCGGCTAGCAGCGTGGGGATTGTGGGTTCGATTCCCGCTGGAGGCTCTGGTCTGTCGCTGCAATAACTAGCTACAATGGTCTTAGTCACCACGGCTCATTCCCTGGACCCAAAATTAGAATATAAATTTACTTTGTATTGTAATTCATCATAAATAAATAAATAAAAAACAATCAAAAGGAAGGGAGATAGATAGACTTAGAATCACTTTTTGAATCGATTTAGCAATGTTCGTCTGTCTGTCCATCTATTCTTGTAATCAGGTACAGGATACAGGTTGCAATTGCAGACAGAACCAAATGAAACTTTGCACAAAGAAGTTTTTCGGTTTAATGACGACCGCTATTTAATTTGAAGAAAATCGCTTCTGATTTAGATATAGCTCCCATACGAATTTCATTCCCGATTTGGCTCTTTTCACTCTAGATACCACACATTACAATAGATTTTCTTCAAAATTGGCAAAACATCTTATATTTCAACTAGAAACACCTGTGGTATAAATGTGTTAGATCGGTTCTGATTTATATATATCTCCATATAGATTTCGCTCCCGATTTGATTTTTTCCGCTCTAAAAACCACATATTGTATCAGAATGTCTTCAATTTTGGCAAAACATCTTATATTTCAACTAGAAACACCTGTGGTAAAAATGTGTTAGATCGGTGCAGATTTATATATAGCTCCCATACAAATTTCGCTCCCGATTTGACTTTTTCTGCTCTAGAAATCACATATTTTAACAAATCCTCATAAAATTAGGCGAAATATCTTATGTTTGTTCTATAAACAGCTATTGTGCAGATGGGTCAGATCGGTTCAGATTTATATACAGCTCCCACACAAATTTCACTCACGATATCACATTTTCCGCTCTATAAACCACATATTTTAACAGATCTTCTTCAAATCTTTCAAAATATAATCAGGGGTCAGATCGGTTCAGATTTACATATAGCTCCCATACAAATTTCGCTCCCGAATAGATTTTTTCCGCCCCTGAAAACACGAATTTTCACCGAATTTCTTCAAAGTCTGCATAACACGTTATATTTGAACGTTAGTCACTTTACTCCATGCTTGTATATAGCCCCGATACAAATATTCTTATCGATTCGACAAATCGGATCAGGTCATATATGCCTATGATTAGGAAACATACAAAAATTCTTCCCGTTTTCACATTTTTACCGAGTTGAATTTATTCGGATAGAAAGTGAAGTGTATCACATAGTCGGCCCCTCCCGACTTTAGCCTTTCTTTACTTGTTTATAATCGTTTTCGCGTTTAGAAAAACAGTTTTCCCCATTTTTTCTATTTTTTGGGTATTTTCATGGAAGCAAAAAAAAAAAGATTTCTTTCGGAAAAAATATTATGGCTGTTTTTCTTTAAGACTGGATAACTAAGCTGTGATAACAAAAATCTAAATAAAATATTAAAATTTCACTCAAAATATAAAAATATTTTATAAAATTGTCGCCAAAAGCAATATCAATGGGTGTTACAAGTTTTTGACTTTGAGCAAAAAATTAAATTTTTATTAACGTTTTTGTTATCGCAGCTTGTTATCCCGACTTAAAGAAAAACAACCCTATTTTTCTAATTTTTTTTTGGGGTGACTGTGACTGGGTGAATGATATCGTTTTCGAATTTAAAAAGTCAAAATACGTCAGAAACATATATTGCCCTTCGGCAACATTTTTGTTGTATAGTCCAATGGGGCCTTTTTGGAAGTTTTGTTTTTAAAAGCTTATAAATGTTAATATGCACTGATTTATTCACAAATTTATTTCGAATTTTACAAACAACATAGCAATATAAATATTTTTCAAAATGCATAAATAATGAGATTGTAATGTACAAAATGCGAAAGAATATGCATTTTTTTTGTAACTCAAATATCTCTTGAACTAATTGAGGTGCACAACATGTAATCGTATTTTTTGTAGATATTCACGAGCACCAAAAACCCTGGCAATCAGTACATAATTGTGTTTTGAACAGTCATTTCAATATTTGACATGGCCGAAGTGACCAAATTTGAGGGGTAACCCAGTAGCTCTCGTACCAAATAAGGATCCTGAGTTTTGCAAATAATAAGGGAACCATCTCTGCTTTAATCAAGTGAAATTGTCATTCAAAATTTAGAGAATTAATTCAGAATATATAGATTCTGAACCACTTTGTGGGGGGCAAGAATCTCTGGTTATATATCTTTAGCTCTTCGTTTATAACCCTTTTGTCATTCATACTTATTGTCCTGGTGTAGTTATGAATGTTTACATACATTCATACATTTATAATGGGGTAGTTATACCAACAGTTTTGTTGTAGTTGTTGTTAGTAATACTTAAAAATATATTGAAAATACATAAATTCCCAGCGATAAGAAGAAGAAAATGTATTACAATGCATTTTTACCCCCCTCCTATATACCCTGTGGCATTTTTTATTCTACTTCTCTAGCAAAATGTATACAACTATAATGCTGAGACATACTCGTAGTTGTATTTGTATTTGGAAAAGATTAAATATTATATTCACATGTTAATACATATGAACGCAGCCAAATGAAGGAATATAGTAGAAGGACAATAGTAGAAGGACCAAAACAATGCAGGGTATTGTAAGTCCATGGATATATATTTGTAATAAAACAACAATGAACAATAGCTTATGAGGAACTTGTTATGTAAGTAAATAAATAAATGAAAAATTGAAAAAAAAATAATTAAAAAAACGAGTATATTGAAAAAAGAGAAAGGAAGAAAGATTAAAGAACTAGAATACCAATAACAATTCTAGTATTTTTTGATAAATTTAAACCATTTACATGAAAAATTGGAGACTCTGTAAAAAGAATTTCAAAAATATCTAAAGATTGCAAAAATGTTGGGCTGAAAAGAAAGGAAAATTCGTATCAATACTTTTGATTTGCAACAAACAGAATGATTATCTTAGAATTCACTGTATTAACGAAATTTGCTATTTAATATTAGCCAAAGATTACTTTGATTTTTTGTAATTTCGTTGTATTCACAGACTTGCCATTAAAAGTGAGACAACAAAATCTTTCTTTCTTTTCAGTTTAAGTCTTGTTAGGGTGATGACAGATTTTGATAGACTTTTAATTATTTTTAAAAGAAATCTATTCGTTTTTCTTTCAGTGTAACTACACTAAATTCTATTATGAAAGTACTAGAAATTTAAATACTAACCGCCAATATCCACACCCCTGGACATTTATATATTTACGAAAGGGTACATTGCAAACAAACACCACTCACACACACACACAAACACACACATCAGATACAGCTGCAACATATTGAAACTGACTGAATCAATATTTGGATAATTGCCAACATAATATGGATCGAAATATTAAATATGCAATATATCTGCGTGTATATTTGTAAGTACAAATATTATGTTCATTATGAGTATGTGTATGTATAGGCAGACTTCATGTAGAGTAGAGCAGATTATAAATACATTTATGTATGTAGACTAGGTCGTATCGATTTTTCAGGTTTGTTTTTTATTGGCCCAAATAACAGTAATTCCCTCGTATTTTATAATCAACTTTAATAGATAAGTTTAGAAAGGCAATCGCCAATACTGAGACAATTTTCATAACCTCCATTAGGGCATTTGGAGAAAAAGGAATATAATAATGGCTTGACCGATCTTGATGAAACTTCATACAAACATAGTCGAAGTTTTGACGAGCTTAAGTTCTGAGTTAGAACCCTCTAGATCTAAGTGGTCATAAATAGTGAGGGTCAAAAATGGGGTGCCTCGGAAAAAATTATTTATCATGTTGTCAGAATTGTATTTGTTACTTTATTATATTGGTTAATATAGAAGCGCATTCGTATCCGAAGAAGAACAAGAGAACATGCCTACGTGTGTAGATTAGCTCTCCCATCTTGGCAGATAAGAGCTCTAGAATCATTTTTTCATGACAAAAAACACAAAAAAATATGTTTTTTTATTTTTTTACTAAAATTCCTATTTTTGCCTTTAATATTTTTGGAAATTTAATTCGATCACACACGCTTATGTGTTCAATTAAACGCAATTATGATAGCTACAACACATATTGTCACACATAGAGACAGTAGTTTAAAAACAGTCTTCAAAAAATTTAGAAAAAAAAAATTCTTTTAATTAGCTTATGATTAGGAAACATACAAAAATCCTTCCCGTTTTCACTTTCCAACGAATTAAATTGTATTTGGATAGAAAGTGGAGTGTATCGTATAGTCGGCCCCGACCGACTTTAGCCTCTCCTTATTTGTTTTTCAATATGTCTGCTTGTACTTACTTGATATTAGGTATGCGCATTCCACATATAACAAAAATGTGCACCATAAAGTGATTTTTATTCGCAGGGGGTGAAATGGGGCAAAAAGGGATAAAAATGGTACATATCAAACGACAACAGCTTGAAACACGAAATTCGGTGTGTACATTCCTCTAATTGAGTAGATACATAATATAAACCTATTTTTTCCAAATTCGTACTTTTAAGGGATAAAATGGTAATAGAGGGATAAAAATGGTACCAACAAAACGGATGCACCAAGAATAATGAAATTCGGCCTCATGAAATTGCCTCAGCTAAAATATTGGGAATAATTGTATACATTCCTTTGCATAGACACGCAAAATAAACAGATTTTTTCAAATCCATACTTTTTACTTTTGAAAAATTGGTGTTAGAAAATTGGAAGTTAGGTTATTTTGCACTAGTACGTGAGATAATGGATTTTCAAAATTTCTATTTTGGGATTAAAAGAGAATGGAAATACAACCAACTGTAGCACCACTATCTACCAATAATTATGGTATTTAAGCTTTTTTGAAAATATAAATATAAGAATATTTATTTTTTGAATTAACTTGAAGTATTATTTCGATATATAGTGTAAACGTATTGGTAGCCTTGTTAATTATTAAATTATTTTGTCAATATTTGTATTTGTTTTGGTTTGGTTATATTAAAACATATATTTATATTAAAAAATATATTTTCCTGTAATATTACTGCACTTCTACGAAAATCGACAGCCTTCGAGGAATGCAATCCATGGTGGAGGGTATATAAACGGTGCTAAATTCGGCCCGGCCGTTTTTACTTGTTTTATTATATATAGTGTTATTATCGCTTTCTTTCCAAAAGTCGACAATATAATTTCGTTATAACCATTTTTCTTTTCTTTTTCGTGAAGAAGGCCGTCTTGAATCAATCGTATCCAAAATTGCACAATATTTCTATATAAACAAAGTTTATTTCCAAAAATGTTCAATTGATTAGAAGACGATAAGCATTTCTTTAACCCCCTTATGATGAATCCCATGTAAAACTGATTTTGAAATTTTGGAAGGTCTTCCGATTTTGATGAAATTTTTGAGTTTGTTTGGTATTGCAGATATTATGTTAGAAGATTTTATTTATTATACACTCCACGAGAGTATTATGGCTTTGTGCATTTGTTTGTAACACCCAAAAGGAGATAGACCCATTGTTAAGTATACCGATCGACTTAGAATCACTTTTTGAGTCGATTTAGCAATGTCCGTCTGTCTGTCCATCTATTCTTGTAATCACGATACAGGTCGCAATTGTAGACAGAACCAAATGAAACTTTGTACAAAGAAGTTTTTCAGGATAAGGACGAACGCTGTTTAATTTGAGGCAAATCGGTTCAGATTTAGATATAGCCCCCATACAAATGTCGCTCCCGATTTGACATTTTCCGCTCTAGAAACCACATATTGTACCCAATTCTCTTTAAATTTGGCACAAGATCTTATAACCCAACTAGAAACACCTATGCACAAATTGAATAAGATCGGTTCAGATTTAGATATAGCCCCCATACAAATGTCGCTCCTGAATTGACATTTTCCGCACTAGAAACGACATATTGTACCCGATTTTCTTTAAATTTGGCACAACATCTTATAATTCAACTAGAAACACATATGCAGAAATTAGGTAAGATCGGTTCAGATTTAGATATAGCCCCCATACAAATGTCGCTCCCGATTTGACATTTTCCGCTCTAGAAACCACATATTGTACTCGATTTTCTTTAAATTTGGCACAACAGCTTATAATCCAAGTAAAAAACCTATGGTGTAAGTGGCTAAGATCGGTTCAGATTTAGATATAGCCCAAATACAAATGTTGCTCCCAAATGTTTAACCGATTTTGGCCAAACTATACATATTATATTTCACCTATTTTGTTCCAGATTTCAATATACCCCCATACAAATGTCCTTTCCGATTTAACATTTTTTGTAAAACACATACATACAGGATACAAAAATCCTTCCCACACACATTTCACCGAATTAAATTGTATTCGGATTGAAAGTGGAGTGTATCATAGAGTCGGCCCCGCCCGACTATAGCCTTTCCTTACTTGTTTTTTATTGAAAACTGTAGCAACCTTGTAATGTAGAAGTTTTGCATATTTTACAAAATTTTACCATAAATCATAACTTTTGCTGTGCAAAAGATATGGAGCAGCAGAATTGTTGATTTTTAGAGGAAAGTCGAATAGAAATTAAAAAAATTGTTAATTTTTAACAAATATTAAAATTTATTTATTAAAAAAAAATATTTTTGAGTTTTTCTCACTGCACTGTATACTCTAGCAAAATAATTCAAAAATGTGCAACCACAACAATTTGTATAGCCGGTTCACTCCAACATGACCAATTTTCATAGAAATATAATTGTTCATCCTCTAACGCTATTGTTATCCCTTGACGGTGATAGCAAAGCCATCATCGTTTTTGTAGAAGTCTGGACTGACGCTGGTAACCACTCCTTTTGCCAAGAACATTTTTATAATCCAATCAGTCCGTTACAGCCTAATCTACATATTGATTTCATACTGTTCAGCTATATAAAAGTACGACAGAAAAAAAACCGGAGCGCTGTCATCGCCATGGTCATTGCCATTTATAGATATTTCCACTGACTGTTGTCCACTCCCTGGTAGGCGCACTCAACAGGATGTTATTGCATAAAACCAAATGTCCTGATTCGGAGAGTCAGTTCGGCTTGGCCTTTATTGCATTCATTTATTTGCTGTAGTCCGATTCAGTGTGAATTTATGTTTGCACATACATACATACATAACTGAAAAGTTGTTAATTTCATAAATACAATATGTATAAACATACGGACGTACACATATGTATTTATATGTATGTGTGTATGTATTTATTTAGTGGATGGACTATTTGCAGTTCATGCACAACAAAATATAGCTTTTTATTACTTGGCTTGTTCTACAAACATACATACATATTTACAAATTGTGTTATAGCATTTGCCATCAAAACAATCTAATAATTTGCAGTAGTTTAGCAAACATACTGTCGTACATTAGACTGGGGTGAATATGAAAAAAGAAAACAGTAAATATATTTGCAGTTTAAATTTTATATAAGCGAAATGTTTTTTTCGGAAAGCTAGCAGAAGGATCATGGGGAAATGTATTGAATATACTATACTGCACAGTGGTTCAGAATAAAAATCCATCGGCCAATAACATTTGTTGTAGTAAACACTTTTGAGTTCTGTAAAACAATGCAATAAGACAAGGATCCAAGGATTATATTAAGAAATTAACATTAATTAATTCGGGCAATCGAATATATTTTAGAAATTAGCTCATAGTTGACTACTTTTCGTATTTTTATACACTCCACGAGAGTATTAAGTCTTTGTGCATTTGTTTGTAACACCCAAAAGGAAACGAGATAGACCCATTGTTAATTATACCGATCGACTTAGAATCACTTTTTGAGTCGATTTAGCGATGTCCGTCCGTCTGTCCAACTATTCATGTAATCAAAGTCCAAGTCGCAATTGTTGTTAGAACTAAATGAAACTTTGCACAACGAAGTTCTATGAGATAAGGACGAACGCTATTCAATTTGAAGCAGATCGGTTCAGATTTAGATATAGCCCCCATAAAAATTTTGCTTCCGATTTTACTTTTTCCGCTCTAGAAACCACATATTTCAACAGATTTTCCCCAATTTGGCAAGACGCCGTATATTTCAACTAGAAACAGCTCTGGTAAAAATAGGATAGATCGGTTCAGATTTATATATAGCTCCCATACAAAAGTCTTCTCCGATTTGACTCTTTCTGCTCTAAAAACCATAAACTTTGACAGATTTTCTTCAAATTTGTCAAAACAGCTAATATTTCACCTAAAAAAAGCTCTGCTAAAAATAGGATACATCGGATCAGATTTATATATAGTTCCCATACAAATGTCTCCTCCGATTTGACACTTTCCGCTCTAGAAACCACAAACTTTGACAGATTTTTATTCAAATTTGGCAAAACAGCTAAATATATTTCAACTAGAAACAGCTCTGGTAAAAATAGGATAGATCGCTTCAGATTTATATATAGCTCCCATACAAATGTCTCCTCCGATTTGACTCTTATAAAAAACAACTTATATTTCAACAAAAAACAGCTCTGGTGAAAATGGGTCAGATGAGTTCATATTTATGTTTTATGTTTTTTATTATACGTATTTTTCATAATGCGCAGAAAAAATATATTTTTTTCATATTACAGATTCTCATCTTTCTCATATTTTGAAAATTGAAAAAACATTTTGCACTCGAATTTATTTTATTAGAATTTAATTAAAACTAAAATGAGAAAATGATTTCTTAAAAAAATTGCAGACAAAAATTCAAATTACCCACATCCATATCGAATGGCATGAATATGAAATAAAACTTTAGTTTTTTTTTCGAATTACCATCTATGAGATGATCTCTGACTGACAAAATTGGAGCTAGGCGTTATAATATTAGGTGATGTCAGGAGCGCTGATTGAAATTTGTTCACACTATTACACCTTGCGGCAAAGTGAGAGAAATTCTATAAATTACAATTTTGACAATTTTTATTTATGTATCAGTCCATAAAATTTTAAATTCAACAATAAAAAAATATTTTTAGAAAATGTTTCTGCCTTGCGCCATTTTTCATTTATATTTTTGGTCAATTTTTAATGTCACCCACCTTTTTTGAAAACATTTTCTGAACCAGGCTAACACTCTTGTTTGCAGTTCAATGTTATGCCTGAAGCTACTATAATACTGCATAAATATTATTAAGGGAGTGGATGTTTGGGTTAAAGGGAAGGTTTATTGGCAAATATTTTAGGGAGCATTAAATTTTATCATTTGAAAAGTAAGCAATCAATTTTCCATATGGCCCGTATTTAAATTGGAAATTTTGTTATGTGATATATTGGCGAAATCAACAAATACACTGGGCGTAAGATACACAAACAAAGTGAGAGCACATATATTGGACGGAGTTCCCCTGTAACCAAGGAAATATTATTATAAACTTATATAAAGAACAATTTTTTCTCAATTTCGAATATTTCAAAATCACCGCTTCAATGTAAAAGTGAATATCACAAAATTTGTGGCCCTCATATTATTATAAGAAATTATTATATTAGTATTAATAAACAATTATTATAAGAGTATTAAAATAACCTTGGTTAAGATAGATTTTTATTATTGAACACTAATTTGTCTCCCTAATATCTCTAGCTTTACTATTTCAAAGTCAATATCAAAATGATATTCGTTGGTTTTAATCTTCAACATGTTTCTTTGACAGATTTTTTTTCTTCCAGTGTATGTCCTGCATTAATAAATTACATTCAACACATTTTCAAATATTTAATTGTATTTGGTACTTTTTCAGTTACACTGTCACATATACATACATATTATTGTTAAATCCATTTATTTTTTTGGAATTTTCCACACACACACACATATATATATATATATATACATATATGGAAATAATAGTTGTAACTATTGTGTTTTGTTATTTAATTATTTCTCTTAAATTAAATGTATTTAAACATATTTTATCTAGACATATGTAAATGCCTAGGTATTGCGAGTAATTTTGTTATATGGTTGTGCTTACAGACATATGTACATACAATAATATGTAGACATTGCTATTCTAATTAAAAAAAAAATAAAACATATTAATAATATCAGTGTTTATGTGTTACGCAAAAAAAAGTAGTTTAATTCAATTGTTTTGCGATGAAATAAAATTCGAAAGCAATAATTTAATGGTTTAATTAACTGGGCAAATTGGCAATTAGCAATTATGTATTGGAATTATTAAGGGTGAAATTTCATTGTTCATGGCTAATAAAGATTTTGCAAATATATACTGCATATTTTGAGGAGTGTTTTTTTTTAGCTTCTGCATTGCGTAGTTCTAGGCGTATTATTACATTATATAGGGTCCGCCATCTAACGTTTTTTTTTCAACTATTCAACCGTTGGACTATTATTTGTGGGGTGCTCTCAGCAGCCATTTAAATGAAATTATTTTCCATTATTAACCTGGAGGATTGTACTTTCAAATAAAAAAGAAATTTGAGAAAATATTCAGTAGTTTTTTTATAGCATTTTCCAAAAAAAAGTTATTTGGCGGACCCTATATATATCGAACATGGTAAAAATGATAAGTATATTTAGGGAATTTTGTATTTGCACAGTCTTCGAATAATTCTTATGGAGTTTGGCGATCCTTTGGATATTAAAACTTTGATACTTCTGCATAAAATTATACAACAACCCAACGCCTCCTTTCACTCATTTATTTGCCAAACATTGCCACCATTATATTGCTCGTAATTCAATTCAATGGCCTTTTGTTGTTCATGTTGTTCCCGGAATAGGTCGTCCGACAACCCCAATAAATTTAAATATAAATTGTGTCATCCTTAAAGTACCCAGTCATTTATCATTTTAAAGAACCTCCTAGAAGTATGCACTACATTTTGCGACAATTCCATTTGCCAAATGTTATAAACTACCCGCAAACATAAACATATAATTGCAGTGCATTGTGTGCGTGTTTGTTACTCATTATTGGCGGCGTAATAATGTGAACTTTAGGAAATCAACTTCAGCTTAACTGCATAAACAAACATATATAGGCACATATAACTGTGACTACAAATTAAAACCTCGCAAGGCATTAAAACGGGTAGATATAAGTGTAATTTTTAGATATTATTTGTCATCTTTTTATAAAGTTGCTTATATATCTATTGTGTAATATCCTTATAATTATTCTAACGCTGTCCTTAATGTCTTTTGCTTTTGTGCTTAATTATTTATTTTCGTAGGAAAACCTCTTTCATCTTTCTACCATCATTTTGCACATAAGCTATTGTGACATGTTGCCACACATGACATTATCTACGAAGCCCGCGCAGTTTTAATATCCGCTAAACTTACGCACTCTCCGATGTATGTGGGTGGGTGAGTAGTGTCAAAGTAACTCAAAACAAATAGCTAACTCTACACACATATCTGTCCCTATCTCTCTCACACACATACACACCTAACCTAACCATCACCTCGAATCGTCGACATCATCAGAGTCAGGTAAAGATTTTGGAATTAAGCTCGACAATATGCAAACAAAAGCTTATGTCAGTCATTTGGCTTTGTTTTACTGGTGCCATGCACATCACTGCACAGTGTGATTACAACAAGAAATGCTTCATTTCTATTTCAGGGGCCCAAAAATAAATAAAAAAAAACAAAAATTCGGCAAAAATAAACACGGCCCAATATGGAAAATAAAATTACTCCCAAAAATAGATGAAAACTCACCAAAAAAAAACCCATCCTGGAGGTGGAGGGTATAAAAATGGGACCCAATTGCAACGGCGCTACATTAAAAGGTGATCACATTCAAAGTAGGCGTTCTTTATTGAAATATAACATGATCTGAAAAATTGTATCGAGATCCAATGTATGATGTGGGTTCTATAGCTGTAATAGAGTAGAATGGGGGCACAAATTGTATGGGGGCTATACCAAAATATGGATCCATATATTTGACTTTCATAGTATGTATTCTCAGTTGAAATATAACATAATCTGCAAAATGTGAAAAACTTCCGCAGTAAAATGTGGGTCATAGAGGGGTAATAATATAAATGGGGGCCATTTGTAAGGGCGCTACATTAAAAAGGTGGGCCCTTATAGATCACTTTCAAAGTAGGCATTCGTTGGTGAACTCGTTGGGTTCTATAGCTGTAATAGAGTAGAATGGGGGCACAAATTGTATGGGGGCTATACCAAAATATGGACCCATATATTTGACTTTCATAGTATGTATTCTCAGTTGAAATATAATATAATCTGCAAAATTTGAAAAACTTCCGCAGTAAAATGTGGGTCATAGAGGTGTAATAATATAAATGGGGACCATTTGTAATGGCGCTACATTAAAAAGGTGGCCCCTTATAGATCACTTTCAAAGTAGGCATTCGTTATTGAAATATAATATGATCTGCAAAATTGTTATCAAGATCCAATGTAATATGTGGGTTCTAGAGCGATAATAGTGTAAACTGGTGGACCATTTGTATGGAGGCTATACCAAAACATTGACCTATATAGCTGGCTTTCAAAATAGGCGTTTCTAGTCTAAATGTAACATTGTGCGGGAAATTTGATCAAGATCCGATGTAAAATGTGCATTTTAGAGCAGTAATATTGGAGGTACCTTTGTACCTATATCAAAGCATAGACCCATGTGGTCCACTTTCCCGTGAGCTGTTTCCAGTTCAAATATAACACGATCCTGAAAATTTGGTATCATGCCATGTAAAATGTGTATTCTAGAGCAGTAATATTGTCAACCGGATGTACATATGTATGGGGGCTATATCAAAACATGGAACCATGTTATCCACTTTCCCTTTGGTTATTTCTAGTTCAAATATAACACGATCCTGAAAATTTTGTCTGAATCCGATGTAAGATGTTAGTTTTAGAGCGAAAATAGTGTAAACTGGGGGCCAATTTGTATGGGGGCTATACCAAAATGCCACCATGCCCCATATAGTTGACCTTTATAGTAGGTGTTTCTAGTTGAAATATAACATGATGCTGAAAGTTTTATGAAGATCAAATGTAAAATGTGCATCCTAGAGAAGTAATAGGGTAAATTAGAGCAATATTTTTATGGAGGCTATATCTAAATCTGAACCGATTTCCTCCAAATTCAATAGCGATCGTCCTTGGCCCAAAAAAAAACGTTTGCCAAATTTCATCGCAATCGGACAATAATTGCCACCTGAATCGTGCAAACAAGGTTTAGATGGACAGACGAACAGACAGACATTGTTAAATCGATTCAGCTGGTGATTCTAAGCTGATCGATCGATTATTTCTTAGTGTTAATCATATTTGGCGTAAAATTAACTTATAATAACATAGTCCACGCAGTGGTGTAGGGTATAAATACCAAAATATATGATTGGTTAAATGAAACTCTTCATCAAAATATACATGACTTCAAAGTTACAGGGTTGACATAGTTAACAATTATTTGAAAAATAATTTCGTCAAATACGTGATGGTACATTACCAAACACGCTAGCCAGTTTTTAACAATATCGGAAGACATTTGAACATTTCACGTTAGTTTAACATTGAATCAACGTGCTCGTATTTCAACTGCCCTTATTTCCTCACCATATTTTATTATTTTTTCATAATGAAAAATTGTCCAAGGTACAAATATGTAATACTAGCAGTACCCGCTACTTCTCACACGAAAAAGCCAGGTATTTGTTATTAGTTTTATCCGTCTCTGTTTTAGGATAGTATTTATTTGATTTTCTTTTCTAAAGTAGTAAATTCTCCCCTTAAAAGTACAAATTTCGAAAAATCCATTTATGTTGCAAATCTACATTGTCAGAGGAATTTACGCAGCAAATTTCACGACTATTTCAGCAATATTTTAGTTGGTACTATTTTTATCCCTTTTTGTCCCGCTCATACCTTATAGGTATAAATTTCGAAAAATCCATTAAGATTTGCGTTTCTACATTGACAGAGGAATTTACACACCAAATTTCGCGACTATAGCTGCAATACTTAAATTAGTACAATTATTATTCTTTTTTGTCCATTGTAACCCTTAAAAGTACAATTTTTGAAAAATCCAATTTTAATGCGCCTATACATGGTCAGAGGAATTTACATACAAAATTTCACTATTCTTGCTATAATAATTTAGTTGGTACCATTTTTATCTCTTTTTGTTTTGTCATTATTCTTTTTTGTTCGAAAAATCCAATTTTACTGCGCTTCTACATTGTCAGAAGAACTTACATATCAAATTTCAAGATTCTAGCTGCAATACTTTAGTTGGTACCATTTTTATCCATTTTTGTCCGCGCAACCCTTAAAAGTACAAAATGCATTTATATTCCGCTTTTATGTTGTGAGAGGAATTTACACACCAAATTTCGCGACTATGGCTGCAACACTTAAATTAGTACCATTTTCATCCCTTTTTGTCTCTCGCAACCCTTAAAAGTACACATTTTGAAAAGTCCAATTTTAACGCGCATGGTCAGAGGAATTTACATACCAAATTTCACGATTCTAGCTACAATACTATAGTTGGTACCATTTTTATCCCTTTTTGTCCTGCTCATCCCTTATAAGTACAAATTTCGCAAAATCAATTTATATTGCAAGTCTACATTGTCAGAGGAATGTAAATACCGATTTTCACGATTCTAGCTGCAATTCTTAAATTGGTACTATTTTTATCCCTTTTTGTCTCTTTCCTCCCTTAAAAGAACAAATTTCGAAAAATCCCTATTTGTAGCTCTTCTGCATGGTCAGTGCAAGTGCAGTGCACCGAATTTCATGTTTCTAGCTACTGCCGTTTAGTCAGGACGAAAGTTCGATGTTTATCCCTTTTTGTCCCATTTTACCCCCTAAAAGTACGAATTTCGTAAAACCCTTCTTAGTCGACGTCAACGTCATATTTGAGAACTACCCTGAAAATTTTATGAGCCTGGCTTCAGCCGTTTGGTCTGTGGGCTGGTCAATGATAAGTCAGTCAGTCAGTAACGCAACTCTTTTATATATATAGATTGCCCAAATATTATGATTTTTTGGATGATTTTTCACATGAAAAATCGCCCATTTTTCTGTGGGTTTTTTGGGGTAATTTTCTATAAATTTTTGGTCGATTTTTCATACATCCTCCATTTCATTTCCAATTAATTTTCCTTTCCTTTTCATTTCCATTTTCATACCAGTTTCATGTCAATTTAATTCGATTTCGTATCCATTGCATTTCCATTTCATTTTTGTTTCTTTTCCATCTTCATTTCAATTTCTGTTCTATATCCATTTTATTCCCACTTCATTTACGTTTCATTTATCATTTCCTTTCCTTTTCATTTCAACTTCAACCTAATTTTCATTTAAATTCCCATTCTATTCATTACCATTTTTTTTTCCATTTCATTCTTATTTGATTTCCAATGCATATGCATTTCATTTCCCATTTCATTTCATTTCCTATTTTATTTCTATTTCATTTATATTGTTACCTTTCCACTTCATTTTTGTTTCATTTCCATTCAATTTTCTGTTGGGAATGGCCAAGTCCCATTTCTTTTCCATTTCATTTCTATTTGATTTTAATTTAATTTCCATTTCATTTCATCTTTTCGGATTTTTCTTCCTAATCACAGTACATGCGGTGCCATCAAATTTCAAATTTAAATTTGAAATTTCGTTTCACAGGGTGATTGTCATGATGGGCGTAATGCGGATGAGAACGATGATGATGAACTGCTAAAGAAGTGACTATCCATGCACGTACATGCATCATAATGCATACTCGTCAGCGTAAAACAGCCGTAATGATGAGATTTTCGCAATGAAAAGTGGCTTAAACAAATACCAATTATGCGTGCGTTTTGTTTGCCCATGGAACAGTGGAATCGTTAAAAGATGAACGCTTTTATTGTTGTTCCTCACAGGAATCCATTACACGCCGTGCCGTGTACATTCAAATTACACGCGAAGGGAGAAAGAATAGTTTTGTGGATTTAATGTGTTTGCTTTAACTCCACCGAATAGAGGAGGAAGAGCCCTGCAAGGTAAGTGGCTGTGATATGAGCTTAGCCTACGTACTTTCCTATTATCCTTAATTATGTTTAGTTTAACGCATGAGCGGAGCAATGTAATGCATTTCCCTGCATCTAACAATGTTTACACGATCTTTTGTTAACATTGCATTATGTATAAAGCGAAAAAGAAAAATACCCTAATGTAATGTAAAGGTGAAAGCTCAGGAAAATTTACAATGTCTATCTATGTAAATGTCTAAAAATGTAAAATGCAGAAAGGAAGAACTTCGAAGAAAATGCTGAACTTTGGTTTATTATAAAGTCTATAACTGGGTCATTTGCAAATGTTTTACGGCTGAGATAGCTTTTACTTTTGAATAATGCTGTCAAAATTTTGAGTTAGGTACAGGCGGGTAATACTGAAGGACACATTTTCTAATATTAAAATAAATAATTAATTAAGCAGATATTTTAGGGCCTGGGATATTAGGGCTTCTATTTATATTGCGTGCCTTGGAAACCCTTATTGTTGTTAGGTGCCAGCTAATGTTTTCAAAGGAGAGTTTGATATTTTTGAGCATAACTTTATTTAGAATATTTTGTCATCTGAGGTCATTTTGGGTTGCTTAGAAGTCTAGTGTCAGCACAGAAATGGAATAGCTTGTGAAAATCTTCGTGAAGTGATATATTATCAAGACAAGAGTGCGTATATATATTTCTTCCACTTGAGATATATTTCTTCCTTTCATTTGACTGAATAATAACAACTATGTTCAACGACAGATTTTCGAGATGGACAGCCGAACCATAATTATCGGCGGCGGCGGCTCTACCCAAAATGGGTCGGCGGCTTTCTGCCGATTCTAGTTCCGTCATTCGATCACCCCCATTACGAAGTTTATTTGCCAATTTTGGGAAAAGGGAAGGGACAATTTGTATTGGTTTTTAATACTTTTTCTTTTATTTTTTGGCAAGTTAATAATATATATATTTGTTAATATTAGCCGATATTAGCCAATGTTCCCATTATGTTCATATTATTATCTCATACAATTATTTTTTGGGATTGGAAATCCATCCCAAAATTTTTATAATATGGATGAATTTAATAATTTTTTGGAATTACAGCTTTTCATATGAAGCATATTTGACCAAACATTTTGAATATCACAATGGTAAAAATCACAAGAATGGTAAAAATCTACCTAATTTAACACACCAAAGAAGCACAATATTAAGGTTCATGTTCCAAAAGTGTCCGAATAGTGCAAATGGTATTGTAGTCGGAGGACAGTTTAAAGTCGATGTGAGCCGATGAAATCTTCGGCGGCGCGGCTCGTTCAGAAACGTACGGCGGCTGCGGCTTAAAATCGGTCGGCTTGTATCTCTACACGAGGTACAGTGAAGACGGGACATACCGTACAACAACAACCTTTGCATTGTTGCGAGCGATGCGAGCACATGCATAACATTGAATTGGCAAAGTGAGATTTTAAGTGTGTCGACTTAGTTCGGTGGAATATTTTGTTTATCAGCGCTTCTCATTTGTCATATGCGACCGCTGGTACTAATATGAACTCTGATTTAAGTCAAAGACATACATTCGTTGCGAAAGTTCTGACGAGATGGGGTAGCGGCCATCGAAACTGCGCAGTCAACATTTAGCTGCAACAATAAAGGTCTCACTTTGCCTTTTTGCTAATTTTGGGTTCTGCTGAAGACTTCAGCACAACCAAAATAAATGACAACATTTCTAATAATCTTAATCTAATCATGTGAAGGCATCATTTAGAAGGCATAGTGGAGTAGCGCTGTTATGTATCTTTATAGAGGGGGAAGAAGAATTTCTATCTATCTATCTTTTAGAAGGCGTAGGGAAAGGCATATTTGAATGAGTAGGGAATCCAATGATTTTTTCCTTTGGTAGGTCCAAATGGTCCGTAACTATTAAACTTGTATTTCGAAAATTGTGATTTCTTTCATATGAACAAACATCCTCTTAGAGTTGTATAATAATCATATAAATTTAAAAAGTCTCAAATCGATATCTCATTATTTTACAATATACCCATCATGTATAATATAAATGTGTGCCAATAATTGTTGTATACTACTTTTATTTGAAAAGTAATGCGACATTGTCTATACTTGAATGGTTTTGTGCACGGATTTGCTATTGAAATTATAGTGACTATATCCAATATGTGTACAATTTCGAAACGAATGCCAAGTGTCATGCATCTATTATGTGTATCGGCCAATAAACGTCCACCATGATAGTATATTCAGACAAAAACAAAATAACACTAGACAACATTTGACATATTTAAGCAAATTGGGCATTGGCAAAAATTATCAAATTTTATGCGGCCAAATCTCAGTTTTTATATTTTTTAATATTTTTTATGGAAAGTATATTAATTTTGTTCGTTTGCAACACCTTGAAATATTCATTGGAGACCACACAAAGTCTAAGACGATATAGCCATGTCCTTCCGTCTGTCCACACAATTGTCTGGCGAACGAAATGAGATAGGGCGTTAAAATTTTGGACTATGCGTATGGACCATTTGAGGCGCAATCAAGGTCAACATTTGCATGAAATAATCTTCAAACATTTAATTATATGGACCGTACTATCGATTCAAATAAAGATTTCATGCATTTTTCTGAATTTTATGTGTTTTTTTTTTTGAAAAACTTTCCTATAGCTTTTAAAAAATCACCCTTTATATTGCTCCTCATATAATGTTCCTTTGTAGGCCTGCAAGAAGGCCTGTAAACCGAGGCCGTCAATAATGCACGTAAATCCAGGCCAACGATAAGGCCTTCGACTTTTCCCTTTCCCATTTAAGAGAATCCCTTTTTCGAGAAGTGAAGGCAAGAAGGCCTGTAAACCGAGGCCGTCAATAATGCACGTAAATCCAGGCCAACGATAAGGCCTTCGACTTTTCCCTTTCCCATTTAAGAGAATCCCTTTTTCGAGAAGTGATACAACTTTACGTATTAATTTGCCATGGTGTTTGCATTTATATGGTAGACCTACTGGCTGCCTTAACAGATTTGTTACAAGGCATGCAAAGTCCCTATAAGAAGCAAAATCATGACTTATTTCTTA